>OX377618.1:193408255-193534925 GCA_947397865.1 Polietes domitor | reverse complement strand
TTCGTTTTTTATAATTGGGAGTTTTTGAAAACCTGTTTTCGGATTAAACCGACTTAAATAACAGATTTAATTTTTTGAATGTGGAGTGAATGCATTTTTTTCGATTTTAATTGTTTTCTCTAAAATTCCTATAAGAATAAAATAATATTTTAAGCGTCTACGCATAACGAAATTCAAATTATTTTCAAAGCTACAAAGCTTAGAGTCGGTACGCTGTAGAGTCAGTACAAAGCAGTATAATTTTCTTTTGCGCTTTTCTCGATACTACTGGTGTCCATGAAGCGAATTTACTGAACCGATATGGCTCTTATTCGTTACAGTATTGATTATCGTCCATGGTAGGGCTTTTTTAATTTAAGGTCCTCTTCATTTTTTTTGTTCAAAATTTTAATGAAAATTTGAGTTTATTTTCAAACAATGCATTTAAAAAACCTATGATTGACAGTATCATAACCTTTCTGAATAAGAAAAAGTTTTGCCAGACTTTTAACAGGGGAAACATGCAGACCACCAACAAGGGTCGGCCTACATCATCGCCATTTTTACTTTTTCACTTTTGTCTTTTTTATTTATTGCCCAAAGTGTCTTATATAAATGTACAATATAAGTTTTATAATTAATACACAATTTATAATTAATTAATTGGGCTGTCGTGGTGGTGTAACACATGCATTATACTGATTCATAAAATCAACACAATACTTTTTATGGATAAATGTAAAATCGCAATTTCATAAAATTTCAATTTTCATAGACGACGGCTTTACAAATAGTGGTGAAAGTGGTGAAGATTAATTTTATTAAAAAAATAAATAGAACATTTTTGGCACATATTTGCGAGGAAATAATTACTATTTATTAAAAATAGTCAAAAAAGAATTATTAACGATGGTGAAGATCGACCATATGATCGACATCAGCTGTTGCTGGTAGGTTGGAAATCGACCATATGATCGACACCACCTGATGTGCGTATGTCAATGCTGTAACATCCAAATACAGATGGCGTTAGCGGTTATTTTATGGCTGTCAAATCAGTAGTTTTTGTGTACACCGAACGCAGCAACACACTTGCTCAAAATAAAATATTAAAAAACAAAATTTGTGTTGTTTTAATATATTGTGCCAACAGTGCCATCATCCTGGTGGAGATCTGTTCAAACGATATGAGAAGATACAGAAGAGAGTATCGTCAAGAGAGGGTATAACCACCACCCCACAGTTATAACTTATATAAATATTAATGTAAGCCCGGTCATGCTACGTTTTATGTTCAATTAAAGGTAAGGCTACAAATGTTGTGAATTTCAATTGAAACTGCCATTTTTTTATTTCTAAAAAAATCTGTTTTTCTGGCATGAAAAAATCCTTAAAAATAAAAATATTTTTTGTGACGCAGAAAATAATGCCTAATATCCTTGTGTATGAAAAAAAAATATCCTAAAATTTAGGTTCCTAAAATCTAGGCTGGGGAGTTTTTTGTTGTTTATTTATTTTTATAAATAAATAATGTTTAATTTCGGATAATTTTAGTGATTTAAGCATTTTTAATTATGTGTGCGACGTGTAACGTTTTTTTTTTTCAACTATTCAACCGTTGGACTATTATATGTGGGGTGCCCTCAGCAGCCATTTCAATGAAATTATTTTCCATTATTAACCGGAAGGATTGTACTTTCAAATAAAAAAAGAAATTTGAGAAAATATTCAGTTTTTATAGCATTTTCAAAAAAAATATATTTGGCGGACCCTATACAATTATTGTTTGTGTATTAAGGCATTCCGATTTATAAAATCAACACAAAAATTTCTTTATGGTTACATTTCAAAAATACTACAATTCCTAGGAATAAGGGCTATAAATCTTCTGAATATCAGAACTTCATACCAAGAAATTGAGAAAAAAATCTTTTTTTTTTTTTTAAAAGAAAAAATATTGGCAAACATTTTAAATGAGAGCATCCTAAGGAAGAAACCAGTGGTTACTTGAAAATTATATAATGTAAATGATATATTAAATTTTTAATGTTTTTAATTTCGAAATGAAAAACCCCATTAAAAACAGAAATATAAATATAATGTTTTTTATTTTCTAATAGCTGACATTCTTACGAAGAAAACAATTCTTGGTTGAAGAAAATCTATGAACAAAAGTCGAAGTTAAACTTATCCTTTTCAAATGTTACCTACCCATAAAAAATAAATGATCAAATTACAATATATACTATAAAATGCACCTTACTAATAAGACAGCAGAAAAATATACATGTAATCTAAACATTAACAGTATATAAATACAAAATGAAAGAAAATTTGCATTACCGAAAAATAACATTTAAGCTTTCAAAATAAAGGGTACCCCTCCCATGCGAACTCAATGTTAAATTCAGTGACAAAGATACAAATTTTCGTAACTTCCGAGTCATAAGATGAAGATGCTCTTCGGATGCTCTCTTTTTGCTAGGTATTCCTAATACAATCCTTAATTTTTTCTCCCAAACGAAATGGTTTAATGTACATTTGGATAAAGGTGGATGGGTCACGGTGCATACAAATAGAATATAATTTCCAGTCACACCCCCAGAAATTAAGATTTGATTGTTCAATGATGATTTGCGAAATATTTTGTTGGCTAAATGTTCCTGAAAATACCTCTAAAAATCATGGGTTTCCCTTGTAATTTTTTGTGTTGCATTTTTTGTCCATTTCCTCCGAATTAGTAGATCCTTGGAAACGATTTAAATTTAAATTATGATTCTAGTCTTAGAAAAACTTATTAGTCGAAGAATTGGACGATTGTCGTGACAACTAAAAACTTTTTTGTTTTTATGGTAGTATTTTGTAAAAAATAAATATATACGTTTGATCATCGTTTAGGCATCATTCCTAAATGATGATCATCGAAAGGAAATTCACACCGTAGCTCCCATTTTGAAAAAAAAAATATCAAAACCGTTGATTTTTTTAATAAAGTAACGTCATTTTCGTCTGTTCGTTTCTCTTTATTTACGTAACACTTTTTACAAAATATTTCCAAAATTAGATTTTAGTTGTCTCTTTGAAAAGATAGAAAAAATACCCCAACGTGTAATAGTTCGACCAATAAGTTATTCTAAAACAAGTATACAAATTTATATTTAAAGTGTTCTCAAGGGTCTCTTAAAAGTGCAAGATAAAGAATAAGGGTAAACGTCATTTTTACTCATGATTTTTACAACATAATTTTTTCGCAAACCAGCCTAATATACATATGTATTGTATGTATGTAGTACTTGTTTTTGGACAAACTACAGTGTAAAAGTTTTAAAGTATTTCTGCAAATAGAGTTTGCAAGCTCTACACATACACGCATGGGGAGAAGAACATCGATCGCCGTATTATTTAACTTTGTAACTAACCAATCAACCAACCATAACCTCAACAAACGCCTCGGACCATACCGAGGACCCACAGGCAGGGAGACCAAATCAAATCAACTCAAACCAAACCGAATCAAACTCAACCGAAATAATAATAGATTCTGAGGCATTTGATACTTAATCAAATTGACTTATCTAGTGTTACATAATGTTCAAACATGTTTGACAACTTCAAATGCCTACCTTGCTTTTGTTGTCATTGGTAGCGGTGAGGTGTTGTTTGTCAGGTACACAGACGAGTGTGTGTGTGTGAAGTACATTTCTTTGTAAGCCACCTATACACACAGCCACACAAATACAAACACAAAGAGACAATGTACACTTTTGACGCGAGTACTTCAATTTAAGAAGATGACGTGATTTGAATAATGTTCGAGAGAAGTTTCTCTTCAAGTACATCGTCATCGCCATCGCCATCAACATCATCATCATCACCTATACAAACAAAACACTTCTCGGTGCGTGCTCATGGAAGTGTGTGTGTATGTGCGTACTTTTCTGTGGAGTGTAAAGTACACATAATTGTTTATTAAGAAGATATAAATGTATGTACGTTGAGGCACATGTACAATAATACGTGTTGGCGAGGATGGTGTAATGAGGCGGATTGTGAGCGGGACACAAGTACATCAGTTTGCTGATGATACTATGGAACTAATTGTGATGAGGAGGTGGAGTAGGAGTCAACTTTCTTAATTAATTTGTTCAGCTTTCACAGAAAAAATCAATTAAAAAATAAATTCAATAAGCTATATACATAACCAAACTTTCCGATTTGTCGTGGAATGTCCCATATATATAAGAGTTACGTTATTGACTGTCTGACTGGCATATCATTGATCAGCGCCCAGACCAAACGGCTAAAGCCAGCATCATGCAATTTTCAGGGAAGTTCCCAAAAAAAAGAGAGACGGGCTAAGAAAGGGTTTTGATAAATTCGTACTTTTAGGGGGTGAAATGGAACAAAAAGGGATAAATATCGTTCGTCCGTCCTGACTAAACACAGGTAGCTAGAAACACTTATGCACTTATCATGCAGACAACCTACAAAAACGGATTTTTCGAAATTTGTACTTTTAAAGGAGGAAAGAGACAAAAAGTGTACCAATTTTAGCAGCTATATTCGTGAAGATCGGTATTTACATTTCTCTGCCAACGTGGACTAACAATATAAATGGATTTTTCGAGATATGTACTTTAAAGGGACGAAAGAGACAAAAAGGGATACAAGTGGCACCAACTTAAGTATTTCAGCTAGAATCGTGAAATTCGGCGTGAACATTTCTCCGACCAAGTAGACGCGCAACATAAATGGATTTTTTGGAATTTGTACTTTTAAGGGGTGAACGGCACAAAAAGGGATACAAATGGTACCACCTAAAGGAATGCAGCTAGAATCGTGAAATTTGATATGTACCTCTGACCACATAGTTAAATTGAATTTTTCTAAATTTGTTCTTTTGATTTGATTTATTTCAACTTGTAATTCAAAGCCATCGGGCCAATTTAAAACAAATTACAAAATGCATATATAATACTTTTTTTTAACATGGCTGAAAAAACTACTCAACAAAAGGGGTGCGCGGACAAAAATGGTACCAACTTAAGTATTGCAGCTATAGTCGTGAAATTTAATGTGTGTAAATATATGACAGCTATTATAAAAAAGCTTAAATATCATAAATTGTATTGTTGGTTGTATTTTCATCCATCCTAGGATAGTTGTATTTCCATCCTACTTTAATTCCAACAGAAAAAAAATGAAAATCCATTATCTCTCACGTACACAGCGCAAGATAACCTAAATTCATGATTCAACCAATGTTTGTCGTAAAAAAATGTACAAATTTGGAAACATCTTTTTATTTTGTGTGTCTATGCAGTCAGAGGAATGTATACACCGATTTCCCTGATTCTGATCTTTCTATCCCCTTTTTCCTATTTTACCCCCTTAAAAGAACGACTTTCTAAAATGTCTGTGTTTTACCTGTCTACGCAATTAGGGAGATTTACACAACGAATTTAATAATTCTAGCTGTAGCCGTTTAGTTGGTACTTTTTTATCCCTCTGTTCCCATTATATACCTTGAAATAAGAATCACTTTATGGTGTACGTTTTTGTTATAGGGGGGAATGCGCATACCCAATATCAAGTAAGTACAAGTAGGCATATTGAAAAAACATACTCTAAAATGTTAGGAGTTATTATGGGTATTTTCAGTCCTTGTGAGGGATAAATTTTCCCCTTCCGATTGATTTCGACCAGTGGCAATGTCAACCGATCTACGACTATAACACGCATTTAAAGAAAATTTAGACGTCCCAACTCCATTCGTTTAAATGTTAACGTGCTTTCAAATGATGGGCATACGGACGGACATGTTTAGATCGTCTTAGAATTTTATGACGATCAAGAATATAGGGTCGATATTTCCAGGTGTTACAAACGGAATGACAAAGTTAGTATACTTCCATCCATGGAGTTGAGTTCATAAAATGTGGTGTATGTCTGAGAGTAATATTCTTGTCAGAACTAGAATGTGGAAATTTATGAGGATCATTTTTGTAGAAAATCTTAACCCTCTAGCTCTTCTCCTTGGTCCTTTTTTTTCGAGAGAATCAAAATAACTCCTTTCAAAAAGGACCCTTAAGCATTAAAAGTGTATGCGGAAAAATTCCGGAAATTTGCAGTGGGTACCACCAAAGTCACAAAAAATGTAAATAAAGCTATTCACGCTTAAATATCAAAAAGTTGGCATATACAAATAATACTGGGGTTAAAATTCGTCCATCAATCTTTTTCGACAAAAAATGTTGGTAACCAAATAAATACAAATTAAATATTTTTGCAAAATTTTCACTTTTGCAGAAGATATGTTCAAAAGTGATTTGTATGAATGACATTTTTGCTTTGCAAAATATGGGCATCTCCCAGTGGCTCGGACGCGACATTCGTACGCCTTAAACTACGGCAAAAACACGAAAGAAGCTGAAAAAGTGAATCAGGCTTTTTAGTGTTCTAAAGTGCTTAAAGAGTACTACATTTTAAAAATATATCGTCAGGATTTAGTACAAATTAGTAAAAAATTATTAACGAATTTTACATCGAAACGGACGCGACAAAAAACAGAAGTACTTTTGAAGGTCTTATAGAAATATGCAAAGTTCTGCGATTTTTTGAGAACTTTCTGTTTCCTTATATACATGTAAATGATGGCCAGAGGATACATTTTCTACGTAGATTTATAAAATTTGAGAAATATCTCTTACATTTTTTAATTAGGTACAGCAGAAATACGGACGCGACAAAATTTCCAATCGTAGTAAAAAAATTTAGTAATTTTCCTTATAACACTTCAACTTTTAATAAGTTAAGTTTCATAATAAAAAAAAGTTGTCGAAATAAGGAAAACAAGTTATGTTAAGTGGGCCTGCGATCGACTAACAGAAGATGCCGATTTTGCCCAAAAAATCATCTTTTCAGATGAAGCTCATTTTGAACATCATTTGTAAACAAGCAACATTGAAAAGCCGATACACCCAAAACATGTCACTGTTTGGTCCGGATTTTGGTCCAGAGGCCATTTTTCTTGAGCAAGGAGTGGCCGTTACAGTCAATGGCGATCGTTATCGGGCCATGTTGAACGAATTTTTGTTCACAAAAATTGAAGAGGAGGATATTGGCAACATTTGGTTTCAACAGGACGGCTCTACGTGCCACACAGCCGAAGCTACACTCGATGTTTTGCGCCCTGTTTTTGAAGATCGCATTATCAGCCGCAGAGCTGATGTCGTTTAGCCACCTCGGAGCTGCTATTTGACACAGTTGGACAATTATTTGTGGGGTACCCTCAAAGATAAGTGTTACGCCAACAAGCCAGAGACAATTGACCTTAAAGGACAATATTCGTGAAGCCATTGGTGAAATACAGCTGCACACAATCGATAATGTGCTTAAGAATTGGACCGATCGTGTTGGCTACTGCATGGCCAGCCATTTGAATGACATTATTTTCCATTATTAACCAGAAGGATTGTACTTTCAAATAAAAAAATAAATTTTAGAAAATACTCAGTAGTTTTTTTATAGCATTTTCAAAAAAAAAAAGTTATTTATGTAGTCAGTCGAGAAAAAAGCTACAATTCTCGCCAAAATTCGCAG
Organism: Polietes domitor; assembly: GCA_947397865.1. Classification (NCBI taxonomy): domain Eukaryota; kingdom Metazoa; phylum Arthropoda; class Insecta; order Diptera; family Muscidae; genus Polietes; species Polietes domitor. Next base: position 193,527,344 of record OX377618.1, on the reverse strand, counting down.
TTGCAATTGCATTTATTTCAACCTTCTCTATTCTGTCACAAATTTTCCCAATTTAGTATTTGTGGTCTTGTCTATATGATAATAAGTTACGATGGTTTAACTAAATGCCCTTTTCTCAATTTTTGACTTTAAAGTCAACATTTATTCTATTTCACTCTTGTTTTAGCAAAATGTTATAAAAGTCGAAATGATGGACTTTGATAGCTGGATTTATCCTAAATCTAGAAAACTTTTTAAACATAGTTACAAAAATGATGTTTTTTCAGGATCCTTTTCCAAAAATTGTGTTTTGATTTATTAGACCTTACCGAAGTCAAGGATTTTTCCTTAAAACTTAAATTGAAAAATAAAATTAAATTGAAATTGTCCAATCACGTCCAACATTAATTAAAATCTAACAACAGAATATTTCAAATTTCCGTAAATTAACATACTATCTTCGCTTGTGTACGCAAGTCTACGAGAGCAAAGCATAATGTCTAATCAATTTAATATTCGTACACGTAGTATGAAGTCGTTGCTTTTTGTCTTAGACAACTTGAATGGAATTAATCCTTTAACACGTGTTGAGGTTTTTTAAATAACACACACACACATACTACTACGCCGTTTGCGAATAAGTTCAAAGGGAGGAGTTTAAAATCGTTATTATTAATTGCGTAAAAAACGTTTAGGTCTGTTGGTGAAGTTTAAAGAATTTATCAAATTTATCAAAGCGTTTTTTGTGTTTTGTTAAAAAATTTCAAATATATTTTTCATAGTCGTCGTTATTTGTTTTCATCATTTAAATGTTTTATTAACGACGTTTATCATTCAATACCGCAACATTGTGGTTTTGATTGAAATCAGCAAAAAAAAATAAAAATGATATTCAACATTTGGTTATATCATAAATTGAAAATGTACATATTTATATATATATATAGTTATGTATTTATACGTATGCGTATGTGTTTACTATCAATTGTAGTGCTCAAGGCAATAATTTAGCTCCGGGGGTGCTTTGTAGTTAATTTATCTGTAAATCAGTTAAAATATTTTCATTCAAATTAAAAAAATATAAAAAATATTATAAAGGGATTTAAGTTAAATAAAAATATAGAGTTATTAATTAAAAAAATACGCTGCACAGTGGTTCAGAATCAAAATCCATCGCCACAATTCAATAATTTTTGTTCTGGTAAACATTTAACTTCTTTAAAAAAAATTGAAATTGGACAAGGACCCAATGATTATTTTGAGATATTAACATAGAATATCGGGCTATAGGATGTATTTTAAAAATTACTCCAAAGTTTATTACTTTTCGAATTTTTAGTTTGTAAAGAAAAGTATTTTTTTTAGCTTTTTTCAGAAAATTGAAAAAAATCTTTTTTTTTAATTTGTCAAGCATTTTAAGAGAATTTGCACACAAATTTGGTTCAACAGAACACATGTATATATATTTTCGACAACATGTTATACAGTCCTTCGACAAATTTGTTTATTTTTGCCCTAAACGAAAATAATTCTGAGGCATTGACATTTATTTTCTGATTAAATATATTTTCTAAGGAATGTCTGCTGTCTTTTAAATTAAAAACTACTTCCACCTTCTCTAATTGTTTATTTTACAATACGCCCGTAATGTTAAACCTTAATGAGTTGTATTATTGTTTTGTTTATTTTTTTACTGCTCCACAATTAAAAATTTATAACCGCAATGCTTCCTGTGCGGTTTATGTTCACCACCGCAAATACGACCATAACAAACCCCAACAGCAACAACAAACATAATATAAAGCGACAACAACAGCTTTTAATGAATTTAAATGAAAACATTTAAAAAATAATATTTTGCCATAAGAAATGTATGCATTAAAAGCTCATTTGATGCAGCCAACAAAACGAAACAACAACAAAAAACAATAATAAACGACGGACGGATACATTTAATGGTCTACACACTGGAAAGGCATAAAAAGTTCTGTGCAAATTATAAAAATATATATACCTACATATATGTATGTATGTTTTAAAAGTTTATAGAAAACGTATGAATGTTGTGAGAGAAAAGCGAGGGTGGGAGATTGAAGGTAAACAATATGTTTCCTCAATGTCGACTAAAGTTTATTTCTTCTTTTGAAAATAAATTTAAAAACACGTCAGCAGAGCACACATACGCATATACATTGCTATACGAAAGGAGTAAGTGGATGCATAAGGATATATAAAAATCATAACATAAGTATAATGTGATCGACAAGAAAAAGGTTTTATAAATTACAATTTAAAAAAATCTCAATTTCAAAAGCATTCAGGATTTTTTTGGGCAAAACAGGAGTTGAATTTCGGCTAGAAAAGACATTAAAATCCCCTTTTAAATATTTGTGTGTGTTATTTGTTATAGTTTTTATTCACAGTTCCTTCATTTGACACACCCCAACGAAATAAGTCTTTGATTAGCTTTTTCGTTGATTCATGCTCTCATATTCTTATTGCCCATAAAGAAACTATCAACTTGATTCGATTTGGTCATACTCTCTTCAATCAAATGGAGATATTTGAGAGAAGCATAGTGCATAGGAAATATTTTTGTGGTCATTTAATAAAAAATCTCTAAACGGCATATTTATGAGACTTGGTAAGAGAAGGAGTCTCCCTTGTCGGATTATGCACTTGGCTTAATGCGTAGGCGTTAGAAGGGTTGGTTTGGTAAGAAGGAAATCTAATCTGCATTTTGTGCAAAACTTTTTGACAAAAGTAAGTTTTGTGGGCCAAGAAAGAACGCTATTAATTTGAAGAAAATCGATTCAGATATAGATATAGGCCCTATACAAATGATGCTCCCGATTTGACTTCTTTCACTCTAGAGACCACATATTTTATTAGATTTGCTTCAAATTTGGCACAGTACCTTATAACTCTACTCGAATCATCTGTGGTGAAAGTGGGTTAGATCGATGCAGGTTAAGATATAGTTCCCATACAAATTTATCTCTCGATTTTTTTGCGTTACAATGTTAGCTATTGAAAAATAAAACAAACAGTTTTTCTAATTTTTCTTCTATTTTTATTTTTTTTTCGAGACAGCAAAAATATTTAAAAAATGTTTTCCCCAAATTTTTAGAGTCTATCGCTACATTTGTAGACATCATAATTACCATTAATTGAATATATAAGCTGGTGCACACGGACCAATATATCCAAAAATAGTATTACGAAAATTTTAATTTTAGTAAAAATTTAAAAAATTGTGTTGAGATTATATGAATCAACATGCCACAAAAAATGTTTTTCACAAAAAATGTTTAATCGACGTTAACGCTATGGCTATGTTACGCTCTCGCCATTTTCATTTTTAAAGTAGTAACAATTCGGATGGCCCATAAACTATATAAAACTGTATTTGTTTGTTTCTTTTATTTACTCCAAATGGGACAATTTTGCGTATTCACTTGTCCATTGAGCAAAAATATGAGCCTCATCTGGATACACTATGCAACCAAAAATAAAATTTTGTGTCCGAATTATTTTTGGTCTGCATTAAGATATTTTGATGCATAAAAATAACACAAAATTGGTATGGAGAGACATAGAAAAATCAACAATAACAAGTGAAAAGACGTTAAGTTCGGCCAAGTCGAATCTCCACCACGGAGAATATTAAAAAGTATTACCGATAGATTTGACGCTCGAGGACTTCATAAAAAGTGCAACACCATTATAACAATTAAGATAATATATTTTTTTTTAGTTTGCATTTTTTTTGGTCGGTAATCAATATTTGATTTGAACTGGGATATTGTCCTGGCTCAAGACCATTTTGCTTCTATATTTAATAGAATGCAAATTTATTTACAAATGGCATGGTGACATTTATTACTTGGCTGCAGACTACCACGATCATGATTTCGACCATGTCAAAAGTCTTTTCAAGTGGCTTCGCAGCGACTTTTCTACATCAAACCCGGACTCTATAAGGAGATGATTCTCACAAACGAACGAGAAGCACCGAATTTGCGTTTAAAAAAATCGCACCAAGTAATAAAGCACACATGTCATCTTACAAGCATATCATTGAGTTGCATATGTAAGTATGTGTATATGCAGGTATAGTTACCCAGCAATACTTCTGCCGTGCCAACTCTCATTTGTTTTAGTTTTTTCCTTTGCATTTTTTTGGTCTGTAATCAATATTTGATTTGAACTGGGATATTGTCCTGGCTCAAGACCATTTTGCTTCTATATTTATATTTTTTAAATAACGTGTAATGTTTCGGTCGGTACCAATGTTGTACTTCTAAAAATCTATTTATTTTACAAGCCTACATAATTAGAGGAATGTAGAAACCAACTTTCATGTATTTTTATTTAATTTAACCCGTTTAACACTATAGGACAAATTTTCATGCTATAAGGACAAATTTAACTTACTATAAGGCGAACATTAGAAATTGTTTAAACACTCAAAATATTAGTTATTTTCAGTCCTTCTTAGGGGAAAATTGAAATAAATATTAAAAATATTTTTATTTGTATCTCACAATTTTTTAATTAGCTTATGACAAAATTCCTGATTTTTTGATCGGTAAATACAGCTTTATCTGTCTTATTCAAATTGGGAAGCTTTCATTAAAATCGGAGAATCCAAGGGAAATTTCTGTTCCGTTTCACAGTAAGGTTCACTATGCGTATGATTAATGACAGCGATATTATGTATACGCACGACGGGTCATTCTGAGAAAAGACAATTAAACGAAACGAAATGAGGAATGGTGGTAGCAACAAAGTATCGGACTATATAAAAATATGACCACAACACCAATAGCAGCATTAACAAACCAAGAACTCCGGACAACACTCTACACATAAAAGTCTAAAAAGCATACCAAAAAGTAAAACATGATGTCTGCGATTTTTTTTGAACTTTTGTTTCCTCTGAATGTTGTCGACAATGTTGTTGTCGTTGTCGTTTACACGGACGCTGCTGGTGTTGTCGTAGGCGGTGGTCGTGGGTGAGGTGTTTGCCGGCTGTTGTTGGTTGATTACACACACCGTTGAACCAGACATGCTGGTAGACAGACAAGCGTGCAAATAATCTTTTGCAGGTTCCCCCTCTTTCCGAACTTTTCTAACAACAAACAGAAAACAACTTCTCTCGGTTATTCCATTTTAATAACTGTGGTGGCTTAATAACAGCTACACCAAAAACAACAACTGCTTGGTTTTGTCCCCGTGCTGATAGCTTTCTGAACCAAGAACAACAAAAGTTAGAATAGAATAGCAAAAACAACAAAAGTCCTTAACGCTTTAACATACGCTCATACATATAAACGAGGGCAGTGTGATAAGGTTGTAAGTGAAGCGGGTGGAGAGTAAATTCAAATGAAAATGGTGAGAAAAAAGGGTCATCAAAGGACCTCCATTTAAAGAAAAATTAAAAAAATATTTTTTTTTAATTCTGCTTACAAAGATTGTCATTACTTCTTCATTTATCCATGGATATTTTTCAACATTGACAAATTTCATAATTAATTTATTAAATAATTTTACATTACTTCCGGTATGACCCTCGTGACCCTCAAATACAAACAACGAGTAGCAACAACACCAGCAAAACTCTTGTCGCCTCAAAGGTCTCTTATGTTGTTGCTGCTGCTATTGCCACTGTGTTGTCGCACGCAGTTGTCAGATGTTGCATGGATGTGTTGATGTTTGTTGTTTTATTTGCTATGCCAAGTTTTTTGTTTTTGTGTTCTCGTGCCACAGACGTGCTACAAAATGCTTTAATACATCCCTTTTTGAAGCGTTTTAATTCTGCACAAAACATTCGTTCACTGGATCTCTTTTAAGGTTGGCTGGTGGATTGCTTTTGTGTCTTTGTTTTTGCTATGGCGACATTTATGTGTGTTTTGCTTTGAATGAAATGAAAATATGAAATTTTTATTTTCTCAAAAACACGTATTATGTATTTATATATAGAAGAAAAAGCCTGGCTGTATTGGCTCTACTGTATTTGTTTCCTTTTAGCAATGTTGGCCGTCAACGTCGTCGTCGCCCGCCAAAACACTTGGTCACGTTTCCACATTTCACAAGTTGACACTACCACCGGGGCGGGTGTTCCTGTGTGTGTTTGTGTGACGCTGGCAAAGTGTCGGTGTCGTTTTTAATCTCTGTCTCCTAATAGAGCATGGAATAATTTGTTAGTAGATTTTTTCTCTTCTGTGGCGGGTAGGGATTTAAAAAAATATAAAATTTTATTTTACGACTACTGCACGATTGTCTTTATGAGCGTTGCCATTTATGGCGCTGGCTGTTTGTCGACGAATCAAATGTTTTGCAAATGATATCACCCCAATAGAATTTTGGAATGTTATTGTCGATTTGGTTGGTTTGGTGGTATCATTAAACTCCAAAGGGAATTGTTGTGGCAACATGGCAAGGAAAACCAGTGGCATGCCACAAGGGCACGTAATGATCAGCTAAGTGTAATAATGGACATGTAAGTGATTAGTGTTGATTTCTCTATTCTGGTGCTAACAATCAAATGATATCAGCAGGCTTTTAGAGAAAGCAGCTCTGTGTCTCTATTCAAGAAAAAGACTTGAAAAATGTATCTGCTCTGCTGCGCCAAAAATTGATCCAACCTTTTTAACGCATTGAAGGAGTGACTTAAAACCCTAAGAATGTTTGGACCAAATCCACATCACAGAATTTTAAGCTACTTGAGTCATGTCCGTCCCTCCCCTGTTCGTCCGTCCGTCCGTCCGTCTGTCTGGCTGGCTGGTTGGTGTACGCGATAACTGTTGAAAGGGGTTTAGTAATTTATTCAAACTTTGCACATGGTAATATTTTTCCCAAACTTAGTTTAAGGTCGAAGATGGACGAAATTGCCATGCCCACTCTGTTACCTCCCACACAAATTGCCTATTTTCCTATGTTAAATACAAACTAAAAATACCGAGTGAATGTTCGGAATAAACTATATTTAAAGTTTTTATAAGCACTTCAAGCGTGCAATATATGGCGGGTTTGTCACGTCTAACATATGCCACACAATTCACCCCAACTTTCCTAAAAGTAAAGCTTTTATAACTTATGATTATCGGAATACTCTGAAATGTGACCTCGGGCAAAGCTTTTATGCTGCTTTCAGAAACTTATAATATGGACGATAATGCCAACCACACAAAGTGGCAAACGCCTTAGTTAAAAACCGATATTACTTACATACGGGCCAAAATCAGTTGTACTTTGATATTTGAAAATGTTTTTATAATCACATTAAACCTAAAAAATACTTATACTTTAGCCACGCCCTTTCTAGTATCCCCCATACAATTGTCTCCATCCTAGGTAAAATTAAATGCTTTGTAACTCCTACACCGGTGCCTGAAATTCATAAGGACTTCATATTTGATCATGTTTTCACAACTATTTACAAATGTGGTGCATTTGCCACAATCCTTCTAGTACATCCCACATAAATAATCCTTCCCTACGCACGTTCTCTGAGGATCTTTTATGTGTAGACATTGTTTTCTTCGTTAAAATATTTGCAATTTTAAAATAAAACAAAAGATTTCTTTCCATTTTTTTTCTATTTTTTTTTTTTTGACGAAAATTCGAGATTAAATAAAGGATTAAAAATATATATATCCCTAAAAATGTTTCGTGCTGATCTTATCACTTAGTATGCCTCTATGCACACAAAAATATTTTTATGTCTTTTTATTTCTGATCTGAATAATTGTTTTTCAAAAATTAATTTCATTCTTCAGCCCGGCAGAATTTGCCAAGAGTTTCTGTAATATAATGTCATCCTTATAATATGATTTATCAAGATTTTCATCAAATTTCATATTTTTATGTATTTTTCACTAAGACATTTATATCAGGTTAGGGTAGTATATATTATATAAATATATATATTGGGATTTTAATAGGAAAATTGTAAAAATTGCATTGATTTCATTAATCAGTATTCCTCAAAGACACACGACACTATTTTTTTTTTCACATAAAATCCAATTCTACTTTATGATGACCTCTTTGTCCTGGCGGTTTACTGGCACAAAGAACCCAAAAAAGTTGCAAAAAAATGGAAAAAATATTTTGATTTATTCTATATCTAATGTATTTTTAATAGCTATGTAAAATATCTATCGATATATGTAGCACTTTTGAAATCATGTTTTTTTAATTTTTGACTAAATATTAAATTTCTCATAATTAATATTGTTTCCAAAATGATAGTACACATATTAAATGCACCTTCGTTTTTAAAATTAGAAAACCTAAATATATCAGAAGATGTTATACACTGACCTTCGACAGTTTTCCAATTTAAATAAAAAAATTGAAATAGTGACCAAAAAATCGTCGCAATGATAATTTTAGTATAGCCTAGCATTGTGTTTAAAAAATTAATTATAGTCAATTTTTCGTGGAGACATATCTAGGATATTACAAACTCAAGGAACTGACCTTGTTAAAAGAAAAATAATAAAATAATAGCTGAGTGGCTAGAGAAAAATACGAAATTGACCATGAATTAATATATTTCAAAATTACATTAGGGCGGATCAATTTGCATGGTTGGAAAAATTAACAAAGCGTCAGGCAAAAACGAAATCTATGGAAGATTCTATGAACTTTGCTCCAAGAAACCATGGATCAAAGATGAATTCCGAGCATTTCATTTCCATCTGTCTGTCTCAAATCTGAAATCGTTTTCGAGGGCTAGGAATTCATATTAGACACATGGTTTATTGGAGAAATGTTTTTAGAAATTTCCAAGATTTCGTTTTTGCTTGACGATTTGTGCGAAAAAATCGACCCTCCCTAATGTACATAGACATTAGGCTTGGTCGTGATCAATACAAATAAAAAATAATTTCCAGTCACTCCATGGAAATAAATTTTCTATTGATTATATTGCATTTTTCCATTTTTTTCTTGTCTTAGAATAACTTATTGGTCGAATAATTGGACGTTTACAAAAGTTTTAGTGTTTTTATACACTCCACGAGAGTATTATAGCTTTGTGCATTTGTTTGTAACACCCAAAAGGAAGCGAGATATACCCATTGTTAAGTATACCGATCGACTTAGAATCACTTTCTGAGTCGATTTAGCAATGTCCGTCTGTCCGTCTGTGCATCTATTGTTGTAATCAAATTACAGGTCGCAATTATAGTGCGATCTTACCAAAAATTGGCATAAGTAAGTTTTATGAATCAAGGACGAACGCTATTTAATTTGAGACAAATGGGTTCAGATTTAGATATAGCCCCCATACAAAAGTCACTCCCGATTTGACATTTTCCGCTCTAGAAATGACATATTGTATCCAATTTCTTTAAATTTGACTTAACATCTTACAATCTAACTAAAAACACCTATGCAGAAATTCGGTAAGATCGGTTCAGATTTAGATATAGCCCCCATACAAATGTCGCTCCCGATTTGGTATTTTCCGCTCTAGCAACCACATATTGTACCCAACTTTTTTTAAATTTGGCACAACATCTTATAATCCAACTAGAAACACTTATGCAAAAATTGGATAAGATCGGTTCAGATTTAGATATAGCGCCCATACAAATGTCGCTCCCGATTAGACATTTTCCGCTCTAGAAATGACATATTGTATCCGATTTTCGTTAAGTTTGGCACAACATCATATAATCCAACTAGAAACACCTACGCAAAAATTGGGTAAGATCGGTTCAGATGTAAAGATAGCGCAAATACAAATGTTGCTCCCAAATGTTTAACCGATTTGGGCCAAACTATACATATTATATATCACCTATTTCGTTCCAGATTTCAATATGTCCCCATACTAATGTCCTTTCCGATTTAACTTTTTTTGTCAAACACATATATTTTCACTTTCACTTTTTCACCGAATTAAATTGTATTCGTATTGAAAGTGGAGTGTATCATAGAGTCGGCCCCGCCCGACTTTAGCCTTTCCTTACTTGTTTTTCTATAGATCACTGAAAACTATTTTGGAGTATTAAAAAATAAATAATTTGTATTTAACTATTTTCATAAAAGTGGAGTCAGCGACATAATTTTTCATCCGTTTAGACAAAATTCTACCTTTCGAATTTTGATTCCGTCTATTTATTTTTAGCGGGAGTATTAAAAAATTTTGGCTCTAAAAAAACAATTTTTATTCAAGTTGAGTCAGCGACGTAATTTTTCATACGATATTCATCATTTAGGCATCTTACGAAATGTATTGATTCATTTTAATTATTTTCCATAAATTCTTTGTTGCTTTGAAAAATCACAAATTAATGAAAACATATTTTTTGTGATCCAGTCTGGTATAGATATGAATATCTAACGCAACTTTTTGAGAGAATAATGCGTTTAGATCAAAACGTAGAAATTGAAATTACGACCACCCTGTTCTCCCCGATATAGCTGATGTAGAAACTAGAAATTGTTAGCAGCTTATTTCTAAAATGTTCTCCCCTCTCTATTCCAATCGATTATGTGTAGTTTGTGAAAATACTATAAAACAATTTCCTCCCAAACCGGGAGCAAATCCCCATAAATATGCATCAACTAAATATGAGAATTTACAACCATATCACCATGGGGTTCCGCATCTCCAGCATACCATACCGCCCATGGACTGAATAATTTCTATCGTTTTTTTTTCTGAGCTACCGCCAAGAATCACAAGATATGGAATATGAATACTTTGCATTGCGTACAAATTGCAACTAACTGGCTAACTAAGGTGCTTTGTGCCATTCATCGATATTTTCATGGGCATCATGGAATTGCAAATGGACGGAACAACTGTGCGCATGCGGGCATGCGTAACAACTGCAGTTACGCAGTTGTCTCTGTCGCAGTACGAGTATTATTATCATCATCGTTAATGTCGATATTCATACTCTGATATTGTTATTGTTGTTATGTTTTAATATGCGGTTAGCCTTAAGTACCCCAAGACAAAAGACATTAAACCCCAGCCAGACAACGATGCGATAATTGTAATGGCAATAAGCCTTCAAGAGCAGTCGATGCAAGCAGGCAGCATGAAATCAACTGAACTGAGTTGAACAACGAACAGACTTCAGTCAACGCTGAGCGTGGCTGATGATGGTTTTGCCGATGCTTCTGTTCTACACAACCGACCAGCGACATAAGCCGATCAAAAGGAAGGCATACACGTCAATGGCTACAGAAGCAGCAGCGACGGAGACGGCCGACGGCCGACCACAGCAACATGGTGTGGCGAGGCACAAGGATAAATACGTATAATCAGCAAGAGGGGCAGCAACACCAACCAACCTACAGCAAGCAAGCCAGCAAGCAGACATGCTGGAACAAGCACAACAAGAAGAAGACTAACGATATTAATGAGTGACCCCCAGGGGGTTAACAATGATGTGAATGACTAAAATAGAGTAGTAGTATTCACGCTGTCGGCTTCACGACGACGACGACTCTGTGCTGCTTTAAGACACACATAAAGACCAACTTTAAGTGGCATGTTAACATGGGAGTTTAAAATATTAACTATTTAAGATAGAGCTCGCTTCTCGCAATTCTTAAGAAAGACGGCGGAGGAAACCCTCCTACTTTTAGTCATTGTCCCCTCAACAAGGTAGCAGTGGTGATGGCGATGGTGGTCATCTAATGCGGCGTCACTGTGCTGTGATAGTTTCCGGCTTTTGCTTGCGGCTAAAAGCGATTTGTTGCCATAAAATGTCATCTGGGCTTAAAGCTAAATGAGTTCGTTGGAGCTGAAGAAAAAAAGTGGACACTGGAAACATTTGCCATTTCAATCGTTCGTTATAGTGGCGGTAATTAAAAAATTCCTATGAAATAATGAATTAGAATGAGCTGGGCAGGGAAGCACAACAACAAGGGAATTGACCAGTAAATTGATATGATGCCGGCAGGGAGATTGTGAATGGAAATGGTCATACACGGCCAAAATTAAAATAAAAATAAAGCAAAAGCAGATATTTTGCAGATGATTTAAAAATTTCAAAGACAAACTGAATATTTAAAAAAAAATAAATAAATAAAGGCCAGGCAACAAATTTGGATATGAGTCATTCCATGTCAAGCTGTACGGTTTTTGACCTCAATAGCTGCGATGACATTTTTTTTACGAATTAAGACCAATTTAACAGTGAAAAAACTACTACTTTTTTCGAAAGGTGTGTTCATTCATCATTCATCGCCTATTTCTACTGAAATACTTTAGCGATTTTAATGTATTATACCTTGTTTTGAAGGCAATTTCAATTACTTTTAAAATATATGTTTGGTGTGTTATAGCCAGATTATACTTCATACAGTTTTTGCAATTTTAATTCGTTTATTTTGATTTTCGAAATGATTACACCAATCAAATTTGTTGAAATTTTAAAGTAGTGTGCTTAGGTCTATTTTTATGCGACTGTGTGAGTTTGAAAGTGGCGAAATGATGGCTTCTATTTTTTCCGATTTTTTTTTACAAAATCATCCAGAATTACTGTGAAAATCATCAAAATTAAAATTTTTAATTAGTTCATAAACATAAGCTATAAAAACAATGAAAAATCCAAGAAAAAATAGGTTATGGAAAAATATATTTTTGTTCAATTTTTTCTACAAAAAAAATGGCCATAACTCGTGAAAAAACTTCATTTTTTCCAAAAATACGTATACAATATTTTTATGAGAATAATACATACATAAACTTTCAAAACAATCGCAGCTATCGAGGTCAAAAACCGTACCATTTGACATGGAATGACTCATATAAACCATTTTAATGTGAAATAGGCCAATATCTAATATTCACAGGCACCCATTTGTCGTAGTCACTTCACATTCCTCCTTTTCTGGTGTTGCAATTTACACTTCATCGAGCTTAAAATCAATGGCCCTCCCCCATTATATATTTTAATAACTTTATTCTTTAAGGAAACACTCACACCCTACACTCCACAGCCCATAACCGATAAAACACAAACCCCGAACAGGAGAGGAAATAAAAATTTTACGATTAATATTTATTTATTTATCCCCCCATTAATACTCTCGGCCAAGCCAAGTGAATCATCAGCTGTTGGACAGTTAAATTGAAACTGCCTTGAATAGTGTGAGAAAATCATAAAAATAGAGCGAAAATCGTAAAAACGAAAAATTTTATGTCCGTCATGTCCATGTCATGACTCCAGCAGCAGCAGCAGAGAGATACGGTCCAGTGCCATCAATATGCATTTATGACTTTTTCTCTTTAATGTCTATTTTTTGGATGTGCTCGATATTGAAAGACAGCCTTAAGCTTTATTGCTAAAATTTATTATTTATTCATGGTCAAATGGAAGGGAGGTGAAATTTCGGGGTTACACTTTAATTGAAGCAAATTGTAGTATTAAGTGAAAATTTTGTTGAATTTAATTTTAAGTTTAATGATAAAATATTACTTTAGTTTAATTATACTACTTGTACTTGTGCAATTGTTAGCGAATACCCAAAAATTTAAGACTGTAAGTCCCAGATGAAATCACATATTCATGCTTCATCCTTAAAACCCATTTCTTTTCACGTTTTCTGGAAATCTCGTGAAATATTCTTCTTAAACATGTTTTTCTAGTGCCTCATGACAAAAATCTTTATATTTTATTTCCAAAAATAATAAAATCCTGCTGACAAGTGTATATTCAAATCCTTGTAACTTGGTTTGACCGATTTGAAAGTTCTATATCTTGTCTTCAGAAGTAATTGAGTATTTATGCCAATGTCGGTTGCATATTGCAAAAAAGCTTCAACGAAAAGTTAATATTAAAATAAAAATAGATAAGGCACTCCATCTCAAACATGTTTTTTTTCTGAATGATAAGAAATGTCAGTGAGGTTATCTAAATCAAAGGGATTCTCCTTCAGTTGACTTTCACGATTGGTAAATTTTAACGAACTGGGCCAAATTACACAATTTATGATTTTGTCTTAATCTCAGTGAAAATATTCATTAAAAAGTCGCCAAAGAAACACTTCATAAAATGTACGAAACATGCTTCTTAAAGCACAGATCAATGAAAAGTGTCATAGAATTTATGAAACATTTCTTAGAAACTGTGAAATGCAGTTCTTCATAAAATGAACGAAACATGTTTCATAAAGCACAAATCAATGAAAAGTGTCATAGAATTTATGAAACATTTCTTAGAAACTATGAAATGCAGTTCTTCATTCGATGAAGTTCATTATATTTCAAAATATGATTTATGCAAATTTTCATAGATTTTATAAAGAAACTTCATTAATTTTATGAAAAAGTTTCATAAATATTAATAATTTATACTGAAGTTTCCAATATAAACAAACAAGCAAAAAATGTCTGATTTGTTGACTGACCAATCAACACACACCACGATAGTGAGAGTCTTTGCAATGAATAAGTCTTCGACCTAAATCAGGGTACATACTTATGTCAGAGATAACAGAGCACAAAATCGACACACTAAAATGTAGTTGTAAGTTATGAAACATTTCATAAAAACTATGAAATCCTTCATTATATTTATGAAGACATTTCATAACACAATTTTACAATTTTGATTTATTAAATATGAACTCTTTATGAAAAATTTTTATCAAACATTCAATTTTATTTATAATTTTTGCCTATATCTTAAGAAAAACTCACTAAATTTATGGAAAACCTTTTATGAAATCGCTTCATAATTATTATGAAGGAAAATTCTTTCAGTGTAGACCAGCAAATTTAAATGTGTGGCTTCTAGAGCAGTTCGAAACAATACTGCTGGGCATCTTTTCAATTGACAGTCAAACAGTTCACCCCATTTGGTGCCAAGGCATATGGACATTGGAATGGCAAAACTGCTAGACTAGGAAAAAGATTCACCGGAACATTCGTACATGATATACAAGGTACATCTTAAGCAGAAGGCACTGGCGCTGCATAATAGTACGATATGAAGAGGTCGACCTTTCCTTTACTTGAATTATTTCTATTTGGAATCTACTTAGACAGATTTCAGTACGGATACACTGCCTTATAGGCACATATGACCAGAGGCTGGTCATCGAGTCAAACGACTTTTCAAGGATTAAGTTGAGACCGGGTATATTGTTGAAAAGTCGCTGCGAAACCTCCTGATGAAGGCTTTCAAAGGTCGAAAATCATGATAGTGGTAGTGTGCCAGTAATAAATGTCACCATGCCATTTGCAAATAAGTTTGCCTTCTATAAAATATAGGTGCAAAATAGTCTTGCATCCGGAGAATATCCCAGTTCAAATCAAATATTTCCCAGAAATATAAGTTTTTAAGGACGAACTATTTTGCAATTCATCAATAAACAATCCAATCTTCATTTTTGGATGGTGACATCAAATATTTATTATCGCGACTCATCCTAGTCTACATTATCTGTATTGATCATCAGAATTGTTCACAGGAAAATATTTAAAAGTAGTTGAGCAAAAATGAATTATTAGAGAATAACATAAGAAAAATATTTCAATAATCTTAAATAATTAATCCAACAAGTGCTCTTCAAAAATGTTCATTAAATATTTTTATATTATATCAATCAATTTTCAATGATAATTAATTAATAATAAATAATTCTTTGTATTAATAAGTGTTTTGCGTTGTTTATAAGATGCTGAATGTTTTGTTTATTTTAAATAAGATATATTTGCCAATATAATTAATAAAGTGTCGAAAAATGAAAAACTCTACTTGTAAGCGAAACAAAGGCTAATGGATAACGAAGTTATTATTGGAATATTTTAGAATTTATATTTAGAATTTAGAATGTCAGCAGAATGGCAACGTGTTGTGGTATCTTTGTTCGTTAGCAACGGCAAATTCTGGCACAAAGCAGAATCTTGGTTGGGTTGAGATTTTTCAAATGAAAATATTTCGAAATTAAAACATTGCATAGTGGTAACAGACAGCCATAAGCCTATAACTTTTTTATTTACTATACTAAAATTCGGAAGTTTTGTATTTTGATATGTGACATTATTTATGATATATTAAAAAAGGCGGACCACGCCTACTCTTTTAATAATAACTATAATTTTTTTATTTACCATCAAAAAATTTTGCATTTTGATATGTGACATTATATCTAATGTAAAAAAAATGAGCGGTTCATGCCAACTTTTGTAATAATGAGGAAATTTCTGTTTGTAATAACATGGGTCACTTAAAATGACTCTACTGAAAATATTGCAAATTTCAGAAAATGCTTAATTTTGCATCAAAAAGTTGACACAGAAATCATGACCTACTACTTTTACGAAGTTGTAAATAAAGTTTGTTTGTTACAATATATGAATATTAGAAAATATATTTGTTCTTCTTTTATTCACTTAGAGTGTTCATTATTAATGACCGCCAAATAAATACTAAAAATGTGGTATCATCAAGTGGC
The DNA here is from genome assembly GCA_947397865.1 of Polietes domitor. Classification (NCBI taxonomy): domain Eukaryota; kingdom Metazoa; phylum Arthropoda; class Insecta; order Diptera; family Muscidae; genus Polietes; species Polietes domitor. The sequence continues at coordinate 193,510,922 of OX377618.1, read as the reverse complement.
AAGTGTTTGGTGTCTAGAAAACCTGTTACACCGTTTTGAACCCTCTGGATAAAACCTCGTATATATATCAGCTACTCAGATCTATATTTCAAACTATTTGTTTTTAACAGCCTAACCGCCTTCTTCCGCTGGTGGAGGATGCCATATGGCTTTAATTTATACGATTACCGTCATTACTATTGTATTAGGGCTATTTTTCTTTAGGATTGGATAACTATGCTGAGATAAGAAAACCCTAAATAAAAATATAAAATTTCACTCAAAATAAAAAAATCGTTTTTAAAATTGATTTGTAAGTCAAATTTATGGTTATCGAGGCTAAGTCCAAAAAAGTCAAGACAAAATATTTTTTTTTGAAAATTTGTTTTGATATAAATATTTATATTGTAATTGGCGACAATTTGAAAAAATATTTTTTTACTTTGAGCAAAAATTTAATTTTTATTAACGTTTTATTTATCGCAACTTGTTATCCCGGCTTAAAGAAAAAACAGTCCTATTAACTTCACTGCAGATAGCGATTATATTTAGGTCTTGAAATCCGTCCTCGATTAGTAATATGTAATGGATGTCATTTTTTCTTTCTACTGAATACTAGACATCTCTATCTTTTCTTTTCTTTGAGCGTAATTGTCTACAATTTCCGTCCAGGATGTCACACTATTACAATTTTTATCTTATGAATTTTCAATAGTTCTTGACTGTCTGACAGGTAGAGTGCTCAACGGTTGTACATGTACATGTGCTCGTACCTAAAATATTTGCTAACCTATACATCACGTACACGTACTGCCCAGCCAGTAGTCGGCCGACCGGCCAGCCATCCATCCATCCATCCGTCCAACCTACTACTACCGTTTCATGGTAAGGAATTTTTTACTTAACGTTTTAATTTTTTTATTTAATACTGCGCCCACGTTTATTTAACACACACACAGCACAGTGAGGAACAGCAACACATATTTCCACATTTTTGCATTTTCGTCGTCGTCGTCTTCGTCTTCTTGCACTTTTCACAATGCGGAAGATAATTAAATTTGCATTTGCGGTCAAGATGACCGTTGCTGTCGTTGGGTGCTTGGTACTGGGCACTGGGTGTTGGGTACTGGGTGTTGGGTACTGGGTGCTGGCAACATTAGTTTGGGCAAGGCAGCGGCGCGAAGACGACTTGGTTGCGAGAAAGGTGACCAGTGGGGAAAGTGGAGACATTCTTAGGTACACAACTTGGAGTTGGTCTTCATTGCCCCCTCGCCATTCGTGGACACATTAAATTTGTAAGGAATTCGCTGTCTTGATTGAGTCCAGAGACAAGCGTATGGACAGACAGACGAACAGTCAGGCAGATGCAACAAGAAGAGACATGAAAACATGGGGATACCTGAAAAAATATTTGCATTCACGAAGAAGAAACGGTGAATATGATGAATGTTAATTATGGAACGAGGTGAAGCACACACAGCACAAACTGGGAACATATTTGAGTTTGCTTGCGCAAACTTCTGTAGGTGTGTGTGTTTGGCAATTTTAATAAATTAAATTATGCATTTTTAATGTGTATATTTTTATTTAATACCCATACATTAGTGTCTGGTGTAATAAACGCTTGCGGGGACCCCACAATGCATGTCGTTGTCACACCCCTCGCCAGACATAACTTGTGTGAGATCTACGGGCGATCATGGTGGTAAAATTTAGAATTAACAATATTAGATTACAATATTACTAAAAGATGATGATGATGGTGACATGGACTATTGAGAGATGTCCGATGTTTATGGGCCTCTAATTAAACCATTTTGATTCCACACATGTCCGTTGCCCATTGTATATATTAGTGTTGACAATTTGTCATTCCAGCTGGACGATGATTGCACTATGCAACAAAAAAATACAAATTTTGTGTCCAAAAACAAAAAAAGATATTTTTGTGTGCAAAATTTTTATGGATAATTTTTTTTTTAACTAAAATTCCAATTTTTGATTTTTTTCATAACTAATATTCTAATGATGAAAATAATGTTAGAAGTTATACCCTCTTTATACATGATTTCTTAAATAGCGCGAAGCCACAAGATAAAAGAACATACTCTTGTTTAACGAAGAAACCAGTGGTTAATTGAACACAATCTATGGATAATAAAAGAGTCGTATATATTACTATAAGTCATATTAAAGAAGAAGAAGTCACAAATTTCTTGGAAATTTGTCATTTCCAAGACATTAAATTTAACTTAAACTAAATCATAGCAGCGTGTAATAGTTAAAATTTTTAATTGTTGTTCATGTTCATATTATCTATTGTGAATTTTTGTTCGTTTGTCCGTCTGACACTTTTAAAGTTGCATTAAAATTCTTTGTGGCATAAGAAGTTTTTAAAAAATACAATACCTAAAAGAACTCCAAATTCCAATTCAAATACAAATACAAAAACCAACACCAACACATATAAATGAAAATGAGCACTTATACGCTCAAAAGGGGGTTTCCAATAAGAACAACATGTATTTTTATTATATAAAAAATAAAGCTTTAAATAAATAACATGCTTTCAACAGGCAGACAGCGGACAAGGCAAACTCATCTTGACGTCTTATCCAGGTTCAGGAATATACATATTTTAAAGGGTATCATATTGATATTTTGAAGCGTTACAATTGAAATGGGAAACATGGGGTAAATTAAAGTCGAGTACGCTGACCACAGAATTTAAGCGGTTTGTAAACATATGCATCAAATAGAATCAAATTTGAGAGAAAGCTAGACCGATCAGGATTATGTTCTATCAGGAGAGCTACAAAACCACCCGAATGAGTAATATTATTCTGAATAAATATTAATCATATGCACACTGTTCAACAAAAAAGGAAAATTTTGTGTTGAAGCAAAAAATATTTTTGTGTGCATTGAGCCTTGATAAAATCAATAAAAAATATTTACTGGATCTATTTTTTTTTTAATTTTTTACTAAAATTAAAATTTTCGTCCTAGACACCCTTAATATTTGTACTCTCATTTTGGATATATATGTCCGATTGCACTCGCTTGTATAATAAATAAAATGTACTCATGATGGCTACAAATATCACACTCTTAAACAGGGAATTTGGGAAAAATTATAATTTTTTTGAAAAATATCTATTTTTTCTGGCAGCAAAAACCATAAAAAATAGTAAAAGTCGGTCCTAGAAGATAATCTGCACTTCTACAAGAGTGACCATAACTTCTACATTTGTTCATAGATTTTCTTTAACTAGACAATGTTTTCTTCTTTAAGATGCCAGTTGTTACAAACTACAATAAAATATTATATTATCTAATTTGTAAAGGGATTTGTAAAAGAGTATCAAAACTTCTACATTTATCCATAGATTTTCTTTTACCAGACAATGTTTTCTTCTTTAAGATGCTAGCTTTTACAAACTAAAATATATATAATATATTTTCACGCTATTTAAACAAAGATTAAAAAATTATAATTTAAAAAACATTGTTTTTTTTTAACGTTAGCTATTAAAAAAAACGAAAAACTTTTTCCCGTCTTTTTTCTATTTTTAATGATTTTTTCGTGCCAGCAAAAATAGATTTTTTTCGAGAAAAAAGTATTTTTTCCCAAATTTGATGTACTGTTCCTAAACCACTGTTTCTATTTGAAAGTGTAATTCACAACATTTGTAGCCATCATTAGTACATTTAATTTAACATATATTATCGGACGTATACGTCCAAGAATAGAGTACAAATATTTAGGTACCTACGTCGAAAATTGGAATTTTAATAAATATTAAAAAAAAAACATAAATAAATATTTTAATATAGTTTTAGAGTCTAGAAAGCCAAAATATATCAGAAAATGTTATACATAACTGTTCCACAAAATTTTTGTTGAATGATATAATTGGAGAATTGCGGTGCTTTTTGCACTTCATCAGTATGAAATGAAGTTTTTGTATAGTCTTGGATAACAATTATTTTAATATTATTATATATTATAATATTATTTTTGTCAAAAAATGGTTGAGTAATTTTGCTATATACGCGGGGCGAGCTTTATTTGCAACTTTGGGTCTTCTTGCTATTTAAGCGTGGATAGCTTTTGGGTCTACGGTGACCCCGACACATTATTTCGTAGAACATTTTAATCTTTAAAAATCCGTTTTGAAAGGACTTTTTTGATTTTCTCGTAAAAGTGTCAAATTGACCCATAAAGAGAGGAGAGGAATTTCCACAAAAATGATCCTCATTAAATTTCACAATATTGTTCTGACAATAAGAATTCTCTCAGACGTTAACTTCGTATAAAGCGACCAAAAAATGAAATCTTTTACCCACTGTAAAAAGAATTTCGTAAATTAAGCTGGACTATAAGTTTATTCTACAAAAATGATCTATTCAATATAGCCTTTCAGAATTATAGGATCGCTACTATGTTCCAAAAATGCTTCTGGACAGTGTAATTTATGAAATATATTTATAATATCTTAAAAGCATATTTGGTTTACAATTAATAATTTTTATATTTGTGTATATCGAGTAAAGTTTAACACTTCTCAAAATATACGAAAATTGTGCTAAATTTAATTTACCATGCTTCTGTCTACAACTTTTCAGAATAATGATAGATTCCCTTTGTAAATTATATACTATATATATATATATACTAGTTTATCATCATTCTGAAAAAATGTAGACAAAAGTTTTCATACATTGAGTCCTAATTTGCCAACCCTTTGGCAAACAAATTCCAACTGCAAGCAATTCAATCAAACTATAAATATATCAAATTCCTGAACATTGAACAGATGTCAGACCCAAAAGAAATTCTCGTAGATTTTTTTCTGTCTGTGTGTGTGTCCAATGTAAAATATAAAACCACACGTCTACAATTCTTACAGACAGTCGGATGGACGGACAGACAGTGGTGAGACAGCCACTGCCACACATCGAGACACGGACACACAAAACCCAGTCATATCCAAAGAATAGACTGGCGAATGGACGGACGGACAGACGCACGGACGAGATAAAATGTGGATTTGGTTTTCCTTTAAGCCATTTATCTTTTTTCTCTTCTATAAAGAATTGTAAGAAGCATAATCACAAATATCTATGTACGGATGTCTGTCGCCACACAGGGATACGAGTATAAATAAATAAATGTTGTTGCATTTCGGACTTCTTTATGACGATGGTCATGTTTGCTTAGTCAAATGGAAAGTTGTGAATATGTTCAAACGGATTTAGAAGTTTTAAAATAACACATAAAGAAATACATTTGAATGTCGTCGTAGCAGTACTTGGGGGTTTGGTTAGACCTCCACTTTGAGCTGTGTAGCAAATTCAAGGTAAAATAAAAACTTTTTTCTTTATGGCCGTAGGAAACTTTAGGGGAATTTTATGGGTCTAAAGGAAATCTGGGATATGTTTATCTCCGGCAAACAAAGCTTGAATGGAGAGAGAACGCAAAAAACGCCACAAATCAAAGGGAACAAAGATGTTTCAGTTCTCAACGTTGTATTGAGCGATTTATCTCCCAAACAAGTAAAATATTTTAGGATCTGATGCGTGCCAAAGGAACTTTAGACATACATACGTTGGCGGCTTAAACTGAATGAATATTGACATGTGAATAGGGGAATGTTTAAAAACAAATTATGCATATTCAGATTGTAATATAGTTTGCAACACTGGGCGGAATATTCACCATGAAGTGTAAGTTCATACCCTACAATTGCCACTCGAAGTGGTATGGCTCATACGTATAAAAATGGAAACAATTTTAGATCTCAGAAACTTCTTTATGGATTTGCTTGAATTGTATATATAAGTCGTAGAGGAAAAATTACAAAATAAAAATGTCATGTATACAAATCATTTTAGCCACATCTTCCGCAAAAATGAAAATTTTGCAAAAATATCAATTTTGATTTTTTTGCTTGTCGTGCTCTACCGAAAAAACACATTTCCTGTTGGATATGATATATCTTCTAAAAAACGTGGGCTCGTAATTTTGCTACTTAAGCGCGAAGAGCTTTATATACAACTCTGGTGTGTTTGGTGACCTCCACTGAAATGTTCCGAAAATTTTCTCGTAGAATATTTTAAACCCAAAAAAGGGTCAAATTGGCCCATAAAGAGAGGAACTAGATAGTTAAGTTCTTTCACAAAAACGATCCTCATAAAATTCCACAATATAGTTCTGAAAATAAGAATTCTCTCAGACATTAACTTACAACACTTTTTTCACTTCGTATAATGGTCTCGTCGACCAAAAAATAAATAAAACTTTGACGCACTGTAAGAAGAAACTCAGAGCAGGTGAACAATAAGTTTATTCTAAAGAAGTGATCTACTCAACATACCCTTTTAGAATTATAGGGTTGCTACTCTGTTCCTAAAATGGTGTTGGACAGTGTTGTGGATGTTTTTAGATATAGCCCGCATACAAATGTCGGTCCCGATTTGACATTTTCCGCTCTAGAAACCACATATTGTACCCGATTTTCTTTAAATTTGGCATAACATCTTATAATCAAACTAGAAACACCTATGGTGAAAGTGGGTAAGATCACTTCAGATTATGTATATCCCCAATACAAATGTTGTTCCCAAATGTTTAACCGAATTCTGCCAAACTAGTCATACTATATTTCACCTATTTCGTTCCAGTTTTCAATATACTCCCGTACAAATGTCCTTTCCGATTTAACATTTTTTGTCAAAAACATACATTTAAACAAAAATCATTACCGAGTTGAATTGTATTCGGATAGAAAGTGGAGTGTATCATATAGTCGGCCCGCCCGATTTTAGCCTATCCTTACTTGTTTTTATTTGTTTACTAAAATTCCAATTTTCGACGAAGGTACCTTAAACATTTGTACTCGCATTTTGGTGATATAATTCTAATAACATATATATTAGATTAAAGATACTAATGACAGCTACAAATGTTGCAAGTTTCAGTTTCACATAGAAGCAGTGGTTTGGGAACTGTCCCCAAAGTATTGAAAAAAAAATTATTTTTGATGGATTTCGGATAGTTTAACAAACATTTAACAAAATTGTGTGTAGGCGTTTTTTGTCCGGCTTGAGGTCATATAATTTAAAAAACAAAGATGTTTTTATTAATTTTTATTTAAAAATGTCAAATATTGCAATTGACTTCGTCAATCATATTCGGGGAAGTCACCATAAAAACAATTTTTTTAATATTAAATATACAAAAACACTTAACAAATATTTTATGACAATAATTACATTTATGAATATAAAGTGTAAATGACAGTAACTAGTCCGCACAACCAGCCTTTGCCAACTAAATTATAAAGTTAGCATCACGAAGAAAACTATGTTTACATGTAAAACATCTACGGATAAATGAGGAATTTATGCCACTCTTTGTAAACGCAAAATATCTTTTTAACAAAATCGTGATTTTTTTAATTTTTGGTTGAATAGCGGAAAACAGATTTACAAATTCCATTAATTCTTCACTAAGAGTCATATATATTTGTATACACATATATTTGTATACAGATTCTTTTTAAAATAACCTAGCTATCCTTACTAAGATACCAGTTATTATAAAATAAAACAATATATTTTCAAATGTTTAGGATTTTTAAAAAGATGTAAGAAATATTTCACACCCTCTGATCTTCTCGATATCTACACTACCTACATCAGACCAAAGATGGAATACAACTCCCATATATGGTCGGGTTCTCCAGTTTCATCACTGGAGCTACTTGACCGTGTCCACAGGAGGGCGATGGTGTTGATAGGCGACGATAGGATATCCAATTCTATTGTCTCTCTTGAACACCGTCGTAATGTTGGTTGTGTGTCATTGCTCTATCGATACTTTCATGGTGTTTGTTCTTCGGAGATTCGTGATCTTATACCGCCCGTGAGAACGTTCGGTAGTGATACGCGACTCTCCAGTAATGCGCACCCATTTGTTGTCGATTGGACAACCGGCCGCACTACACATTACAGAATAAATTCGTTCTTCGCCCGTACTATCCGTATGTGGAATCGACTTCCGGCAAATACCTTTCCCTCCAATTACGACATTCAGAGTTTCAAAACAAATGTCAACAGACACTACTCCCTCTTTCCTCCTTCCAATACATGATCTTCCTTCCGCCAACGCAATGCACTGCATTTATAGGGGTCATTCCCTGAGTTTTGGTTCAGTGAAAACAAAAAACAGTTGTTCGTGCTATTAAAAAATAATAAAAAATCACTATTAATTAAAAACATCGTTTTCCTCTACAAATAGGGATATGGGGGATATACATATATGCATTAACAGATCTTTAACATAAAGGGTGATTTTTTAAGAGCTTGATAACTTTTTTTTAAAAAAAAACGCATAAAATTTGCAAAATCTCATCGGTTCTTTATTTGAAACGTTAGATTGGTCCATGACATTTACTTTTTGAAGATAATTTCATTTAAATGTTGACCGCGGCTGCGTCTTAGGTGGTCCATTCGGAAAGTCCAATTTTGGGCAACTTTTTCGAGCATTTCGGCCGGAATAGCCCGAATTTCTTCGGAAATGTTGTCTTCCAAAGCTGGAATAGTTGCTGGCTTATTTCTGTAGACTTTAGACTTGACGTAGCCCCACAAAAAATAGTCTAAAGGCGTCAAATCGCATGATCTTGGTGGCCAACTTACCGGTCCATTTCTTGAGATGAATTGTTCTCCGAAGTTTTCCCTCAAAATGGCCATAGAATCGCGAGCTGTGTGGCATGTAGCGCCATCTTGTTGAAACCACATGTCAACCAAGTTCAGTTCTTCCATTTTGGGCAAAAAAAAGTTGGATATCATCTCACGGTAGCGCTCACCATTCACAGTTACGTTACGATTCGCATCATCTTTGAAGAAGTACGGTCCAATGATGCCACCAGCCCATAAACCGCACCAAACTGTGACTTTTTCTGGATGCATTGGTAGCTCTTGCAATGCTTCTGGCTGATATTCACTCTAAAATCGACAATTCTGCCTATTTACGTACCCATTGAGCCAAAAATGAGCTTCGTCGCTGAACACAATTTCTTTCTTTCTGAACTTTCTTAACAGAGCACGCATTTTGATAATAAAATTCAATGATTTGCAAGCGTTGCTCGTTAGTAAGTCTATTCATGATGAAATGTCAAAGCATACTGAGCATCTTTCTCTTTGACACCATGTCTGAAATCCCACGTGATCTGTCAAATACTAATGCATGAAAATCCTAACCTCAAAAAAATCACTCTTTATAAACATTCTTCTCTTTGTTATAAAATTAAACAAATATTTTTTTTGCCATTTTTTCCTTTTTATGGGTTTTTCGTGTCAGCTACAAAAGATTTCTTTCGAAAAAAGAATAAATTTTGTTCAATTCTTTGGAGACTGTGTGTAACCACTGTTTCTTACCACCACCATTGATTGCATTCCACAGAGGCTGTCGATTTAGAAATGCAAATAGCTAAAAATAAAAATATTGAAAAAATAATTTTAGAAATTAATATAAATTTTTAATTATTTTAAACCACGTTTATAAGGCAAGGCTACCAATATGTTTATACTATATATATTGAAATAATACCTCAAGTTAAATAAAAGTAAATATAATAAGGCAGCAATCTTCAAAAAAGCTTAAATACCCTAAATATCGGGGGATAGTGGAAGCTTGGAAGTTGGTTGATTGTATTTCCATCCTATTTTAATTTCAAGAGTATTAATTTTGAAATTCCATTATATCCCACGTACACAGATAACCTAACTTCATGAATCTACCCATTTTTGCGCTAAAGTTAAAAATGTACGAATTTGAAAAAAATTCTTTATAATGTGCGAGTCTAGCTGCGTCAATTTGGTTGGTACAATTTTTATCCCCTTTTTCTTATGTTACACCCTTAAAAGTACGACTTTTTAAAATCTCTTTATTTTACTTGCCTACGAAATTAGATCAATCTAATCAATCTAATTGTATCCGTCTAGTTGGTACTATTTTTATCCCTCTGTTCCCTTTGTCTCCCTTGAAAGTACGAATATGGAAAAACCATTTATTTTTCGTGTATACGCAATCAGAGGAATGTTTACAACGATTTTCATTATTCTAGGAGCAGCCGTACACATCGAATTGTTGTTGCCGTTTGAGAGGTACCATTTTTATCCCTTTTTGTCCCATTTGATCTACGAATAAGAATTACTTTATGCAGCACGTTTCTGCTATAAGGGGAATCAGCATACCCAATATGAAGGAAATATAAGCAGACCTATTGAAAAAACATGCTGAAATATTATAAATATTATGTGCATTTCCAGTCCTTTTAAGGAAAGTTTTTTCCCTTTGAACAGATTTCGCCCAGTTGCAATCCAAACCGATCTACGACTATAACATGCATTTATGGAAAATATGGAACTCCTAGGTCTTTTTGTTTAGATGTTAGCATGCTTTCAACAAACGGAAATGGCTCTTAGATTGTCTTAGAATTTTATAACTATGACGAATATATATATATATATATATATATATATATATATATAGTTTATAGTCTCAGGTCCATATTTCAAGGTGTTCCAAACGGAATGACAAAGTTAGTATACCCCATCCTGTGGTGGAGGATATAAAAATATCCAAAAATTTTTAATAAAGTTTCCGAGCTTAGGAAATGTTATACGTAGCCCTTCGGTAAAATTGTTTACATTGCGTTATCGCTAAAAATAAAAATGCCACGATAAAATAATAAAAAATCTAAATAAAAATTATGAACAAAGGTATAATTTGCGTTGATGCTAATACGTTAGACTGAAGGTATTAGAAAGGACTCCAAGTCGTTCTTTGTGGACATAGGGGAAAATAAAAATGAAAAGCTATTATGTTCCATTTGAAATTATATTTTTTTTTTAATTTATACAAAGGGTTTTTTGTATTTGTATGCCCTCAAAAATATTTTTTAGACCCACACTATTTTGTTTAATAGTGTGATCTATTCTTCTGTAGGCAACTCCTTTAGGAATTGAAAAACGTTTTACCTTACACAAATGCTTGGCAGTATACGAATATATGTATGCTGTATGCCTCAAATTGAAACACAATTTAAAAATTTCCCCGTCTTCAACACTTGTAACAAGGCTGGAGTTGTTTCTATTTTTTTTGCTTTTGCAGTCTGAGTGCATTTCTTTTATTTAACATAATAAACAATAAGTGTCGCTGTATTCTGCCTCTGTTACCTTGGACTCTTTAGGAGTCATTTACTTTTTATACATTTAATTCTCAGCCAGAGTGTGTTCACGCATTTAGCTGCAAAACAAGGAGATGGCTTTGAAATCACACATCGTTCGTGCACTCGTCATCATCGTCAGCTTCTTGGTGATGAATCAAGTAGTCTAAGGATGTGAGTAGACGTACCTACTCGTACATGGCTGAAGTTATTCATTCGCATGCACAGGATGTGCCGCGATTGAAATAGCATCAGGAATGTCATGAATAGAGTTAGTCGTCTAAAGAGAGGCCAACGCAGTGACATTGAGATTGAGACCGGGCACAGTTTCATCACTTCACATTACAGTAATGCTCCTGGGTTATTTATCCTTTCGAAGATAGGAAAACATTGTTCCTGACCTACGAAGCAAGAGAACGGTGGGCTGAAGAAAATGTTATCAGATAATTTTCTCTATAAAAAATTAACAAAATTATAGGAAAGTTTAGGTTGATTTATTCAACCTGTGAAGAAACTGGATGAGCAACCAAGTTATTTAATATTCTGGAATATTCCAAATTCATATTTTCATGTGTATTAATTTTTTCTTGTATACAAATCAAACACCACGTCATTTAAGCCCACTGTGCCAGGGTATGCTGTCGTTTTTCTCCATTTCGTTTTTGCAAAAATAAATTTTAAATATTATGTATTGTTTGCATGGTTTTCATGGAAAATAAGAAACAGTAACTTGCCTTCGTAAAGCAGAAGAAAAAAACACAACCGTTATGCGGAGAATAGCCTCTGCTTCCAGTTTTATGCATTTTGTCGTTCCTCCAGTCCAACACCACGGCCAATGACGCTTTTGCCTCGGTTTTCGGATGATGCAAATCTTGTTTAGAGATAAATGAACCGTGACTGCGATGACGGTGACGTTGGCATGAAAAGAAAATTACAGAGTAAATACTTATAAAACTAGAAGCAGAAACAGAAGCAAGCATTTGTGTCAGATGATGATGGCCTTACAAATGTCGCAGTACGTCTGCTTTTACTGCTACAATTGCTGACTGCAGCAGTTGCAGTTGCTGCTGCTCAAGATGACTGAAATTTCATTCACAAATACATAGCGACAGCATCGTCATAACAGTATAATATAGTGGAGAGTAAAATGAATCAATACGAGGCACACGAAATAATTAAGGAAAATTGTGAATAATTGAATAATTTCAATATTATATCCATCATATCACCCATACGTCGTACTTTCATTCCAAGAAAAGTAGAATTGCCATTGGAAATGCAAATGTATATTAGCCTGGGTCGCGGTCCATACTAATGGAAAACAATACGTCTTTTATTTCTACTAGAAAAGCTATTCAAAAATGGGTCAGATCGGTTCAGATTTATATATAGCTTCCATTCAAATATTGTGTTCAAATTATCTTACAAATAGAGATAGAAGTGTTGAATTTTTAGTACAGGGTTTTCCAACCAGAGGCGTTATTTTGGTATTCAAAGAAAAATGCCATGTTGCCATCGGATGTTTATTTAATAATAAAGGGGAAGGTATGCCGTTAATAATGAAAAAGAACATCAGCCAAATGGCCACCACGACCACGCTTACCATATCCTTTTCATGAAATTTTCCATAGCTAAATCGAAAAGTGGCTGCCATATGTCCTCGATAGCCTCACGAATTCTATATTTGAGGTCTTGAATCGACGCTGGCGTAGACCTTATCTTTCACGTGGCCCCAAAGGAAGAAGTCGCAAGGTGTTAAATCACAAGATCTCGGTGGCCAATTGTGATCACCTCTTCGAGAGATAACACGGTCCGGAAACTTTTCCCGTAAAAGAGCAATGGTTTCGTTGCTTGTGTGGTACGTAGCGCCGTCTTGTTGAAAGTAAACGTTGTCCAGATCAATACCATCCAACTCCGACCATAAAAAATCATTAATCATCTCTCGATAGCGCAATCCATTCACCGTAACTGTTGATCCAAGCTCATTTTCGAAAAAGTAAAGTCCAATGACTCCGCCGGACCATAAACCGCACCAAAGAGTCGCACGATGAGTATGGAGAGGCTTCTCAACAATAACTCTTGGGTTTTCCGAGCCCCATATGCGACAATTTTTCGTATTTGATGGTAGTATTTTATAAAAAAAAATAGCAGCAGTAAATACATTTCCATTGATGAACTTCAGAAGGAAGGAAATTATAGCTGTGGCATCGCTATCATTTTTTAACTCGTTTTCAAATTTTGGCTCCGAAAACCCATCCCTGTACTAAATTACTTCACAGAAATGGAGTCAGTGACGTAATTTTTCGTCCGATATTCATTTTCCTTCTATTTATTTATATTTCCTTCTATTTATTTTTATACCCTACACCACTTCGTGGACTAGGGTATTATAAGTTAGCTTCGCGCCAAATGTTTGTAACACCAAGAAATAATCGAGCTAGACCCACCTTTAAGTATACCGATCGGCTTAGAATCACCAGTTGAGTCGATTTAACGATGTCTGTCTGTCCGTCTGCTGTCCATCTAAGCTTGTTCGCACTCTACAGGTGTTGTCCGATTGTCATGAAACTTGGCAGAAGTTATTTTTCCTGGCCAGGGACCATCGGTATTGAATTTGGAGGAAATCGGTTCAGATTTAAATATAGCCCCATACAAAAGTCGCTCTCGATTTGACTTTTTCCGCCCTATAAAGCACATATAGTACCCGATTTTCTTCAAAATTGGCTTAACACCTTATATTCAAACTAGAAATATCTGCCGAAAGCGGGTTAGATCGGTTCATATTTAGATATAGCCCCCATACAAATGTCGCACCCGATTTCTTTTTTTCGCTCTAGAAACCACATCTTGTACCCGATTTTCTTTCAATTTGTCAAAACATCTTATAATACAACTAGAAATACCTATGCTGAAAGTGGGAATGATCGGTTCAGATTTAGATATAGCCCCCATACAAATGTCGCTCCCGAATGTTTAACCGATTTTGGCCAAACTTTACATATTATATTTCACAAATAAACATACATGTTGAAAGCGGGTCACATCGTTCCAGGTTTAAATATACCCCTATACAAATGTCCTTTCCGATTTAACATTTTTTGTCAAACACATACATTTACAGGACGCAAAAATCCTTCCCGATTTCAGTTTTTTACCGAATTGAATTGCAATGAGAATTGTTTGGGAGATGCCCATATGTCCATACTTTGGTATAACCCAAATGGGGCCCCATTCTGATCTATTACAGCTCTAGAAACTACATCTTACATCGGATCTTCATCAAATTTTGCAGATCATGATATTTTTCAACTAGGAATACCTACAATGAAAGAGAAATATATAGGCCCATGTTTTGGACCAGGCTCAAAATGTTGTTATAGGCCCCGTTTTGAACTATTACAACTGTATAATTTGTATTTGTCTTTCGGATAATTGGATCAATCACCATATTATTAACCATATTCGTTAAATATGACTAAAGATGAATTTATAGTAACTGTATAATTTATATGAACTACATAAAATTGCTCCCATGAAATACCTGGGTTTAGTAATCAAAGAGAGGTATATACGCAGGGAGTGGTGTAGGGTATTATATAGTCGGTCCCTCCCGACTTTAGCCTTTCCTTACTTGTTATTTATTGCTGTCATGAAATTTGAGCTTTTAGCTGTCACTTTGAAAAACCTCAAAAAATGACTGTAAATGTCAAAATAAAAGACGATTGGACATACTAGCTTACAATTAAGATACTTGATAAGTTGGCAACGTTGCTACACATTGGTTTTTCGTAAATGGATTGATTAACAGGAAAAATCTGGCAACACAGCTAAGAGAGTAGTAAACTACTTTATTGTTAAGCGAGTAAATTCCATAAAAATAAGCAGTAAGCCCAATCGAACAAGCCTAATAAGATATATTTAAAGTTTTTTCAAGGGTTTATTAATTAAAAAAAATTTGGACAAAAGTGCAAAATGAAAGAATCACTAGGGAAAATCATGATTTGTGGAGGTGTTTTCAGGGGCGTTTGGCTCACAGATGGCTGAACCCAGCAACGAAATATTCTGTAAATCACCATTAAACAATCCAATCTTAATTTTTGAATGATGACCGCATCAATTTATTTTCGCGAGCCATCCTAATGTATATGTGCTTTGGCGCTCTTGTTTGTATTTGTTTTAAACTCTGCTCCGAATAAGCAAAATAAATACACCGTTAAACTGTGGCAGCGACATTTTCAACTCACGGCTGTGTCGATGTCAAAGTTCAAAAAACTCTTAAGTATCATAAACTTGAAAAAGGCCCTGATATTATGAGTGAGAAGAAATGCAATAAATAAATTCCACAATAAAATGCTGTAATTTCTGCTCTTAAATTATCTCCTCACATTTTGTAATTAGCCATCTATAATGGCCGGTTGCAACGTTGCCAAGTCCTAAACAAGCCCAGTCAAGCTCAAGATAACAAGATACCAAGGATTACATTGTTTACTTTTTCGTTGCCCCGGTCGTATTTACTTTCAATACCGACAATCAAGACCGGTAGTAGTTGTTGGTCGGGCTGCTGGCGTAACTTGCTTATTTTCGGTCAAAAGTATAAATTAAAACCTGACCTAAGGCCACAATGTTGTTAGTTTAAGCATTCCCCCTTAACATAAAGCGAACAGCAGCCGCAGCA
This sequence comes from Polietes domitor, assembly GCA_947397865.1. Lineage (NCBI taxonomy): Eukaryota > Metazoa > Arthropoda > Insecta > Diptera > Muscidae > Polietes > Polietes domitor. The sequence goes on along the minus strand of OX377618.1, from coordinate 193,495,031 downwards.
AGAACAACCTATAACATATAATTTTCTAGAGTTCTTTATATTTCTGTTTTGTCTTTTTTTTGCTGTTGCCATATGGATACATGGCTTCATGGCTGTCTGTCCGTTAGTTATAGTGGGGCCATGTAAATAAAACAATTGAAAAATAGCAGCAATTATCAATTGTAGGAAGAGCCTCGAGTGAAAATTATTGAATTTTCCATTATCCTCCTTCTTCAGCTGTGCTCTAGTGTGTTTGGTTTAATAAATATGTTATAGCGTTAAAAAATAAAGTAAGCTAAGATCTTGAAAGCTGTAATTAAAGGCTACATCTATCAGTAGCAATATTCTATCGGATGCAACTATTTATTAAGAGGGTTAGCTTAGGTCTCCCGAGGCAAAATTATGCGTGTTATGTGAGCTGTTTTGATATAATACTTTTTCTTGGTTACAAGGAATATGGTTGCGTAGTGGTGGCAACTATTATATAATCACATTTTCCTTTTTTAACGAACTCAACTTATGTTCTTGACAAGAAAATCGAACTTATACCCCCTTTATGCACCCAAATGTATACATATATAACACAGTTCCCATTAGCACTATTATCTTAACCTGTTTCCTTTGATAGAATTACTCTCACTGGCATCCCATATAATTGTGTTGCAGCCAATAATCAAAGGGTTCATTAAAAATCGAGTCAGGTCTGTTTTTGGTAAATATTTGTTTTGGCCACATACGTACATGCCAACAAAAAACCCACGATTGATCTATACAAAAATGTGCATAATCTCGCTTTCTCTCATATATATATATATATGAACACCATTAATAAAACAATTTTATTAAATATTCTCTTTTCTGTTTGTTTGTTTCTTCCAATTTCCTTTTTTCCAGGATGATTTACCCGGTCAAGCTCTGTTGGATGTTGTATTTGCCAGACTCAATTTAATTGAAACATCATTCTTTGGCATACGTTACATAGATGAGGAAAATCAAACGGTAAGTATTACATACAGACAACAAAAATAAACATCAATATAAACAAACCATTAATACACAAACAACCGACCAACCGCTCGCCCGTCCGCCCGCTTTCAATACAAATTCAAGAATTGGTTTGGCCCCAAGTTCCACGCACAACATGAGGCCACAACATTCACATTGGAGTCCTAAGGTCCATTTTAAAGGATATTCGTAATTATGCCATCCCAGCCACAGTCCTGTCCCGGCCTGACCAACCTGGGTGTTTGCATACAACAAAATAATTCCGTTTAAAGCCTTTGATGGTTGCCCCATGGTTCAGGCTGTGACGGTCATGTAGATGTTCGGTTCGTTTGGTTTGTTTGCAAGGAGCAAAAGGATGAGGATGCGGACTGCGACCGGTATGTGATCAGGCGTAATTAATGGAAATGAAAAGTAAACTTTTTATCCAAAAGTACGGGGAGAGAGACGTAGTAGAGGAGTGATTGCAAAGGAACAACCATGATAAAAATAATATTTATTTAGAAAACATATTAAACAGCATTTAACAGACAACAAACAAACTTTCCCTTTTTTCTTAACTCAACTCAACTCAAGTTGAGATACTTGTGCCCTGCAACAGAAAGAATGTTCATGCGAACAGGTGAACCTCGTAGAATGTGGAATTGGGATAGACTAGGTGTTAGACTGAACGGATACGATTCACTTTAACCACAACTTTGACGAGGTATCGATAATTTATAATAGAGACCCAAGCAAATACAGGGTGGGCCATTTAAAATTTTCGGCTGGTTTTATTGGAAAGGTTGAACGTTGTCATTTAACAATGGAACACAATATAGTTCATATGACTAACACGACTGGTTCGGCAGTACCTTACCAGATCAACCCAATTTTTCAGTACATTTTCCATTGCTCCCGATCGAATCTCTTCAATCGTAACTTTGATTTAATGTTTTACAACTTCGAGACGGCCAATTGACATCACAATTTTGGCTGATTATTCGATTTTCAAAAAAAGTGCGTAAACTATAGGTGGTTGCGTTGGCTGTGTGACATGTGGCCCCGTCTGGTTGAAACCAAATGTCGTCCATGTCATTTCTTTGAATTTTTGGAAACAAAAATTCGTTGAGCATGGCACGGTAATTCTCAACGTTTACGCTAACGGCTGCTATTTGCTAATTTTCGAAGAAGAACGGCCCAATGATGTCGCCAGTCCAAAATCCACACCAAAAAGTGTCTCGCAGTGTGTTATCTGAACACCGTATGCGGCAATTTTGCTTATTTACATAGCCACTGAGATGAAAATGAGCTGCATCTGAAAACACGACAGTCAAACTTAAAATGACCCACCCTATTGATTAAAGCCAAATTGTTTGCTCATTCGTCCACATAAAATCCACATATTCAGGATTCGAGCAAAGATTGAATTGGACCGACACAACAATAAGCACAGCTCCTCAATCAACTGACATACGTCAGTAAAAAGAATACGTCAATCCAACGAATAAAGTGAAGGATGTGCCTTAATTGAAGGACTCAGCAAGTCTGACCTTTTACCTAGAAGATACTGAAGCCAATTCCACAATCCATATTGGAAATATCAGCACCGTGCCCAACAAATAACGACCTGAATACAAACATCATCGCAAAAGTGTTGTAGTCAGAACTTCAATCTATACGTGAAGTGTTTCAATGTGATCGAGACCTAAAAACTGCTTTGAGACATACAGAGTCATAAAATGAGCACAAAAGAATTTTTATCGATAATTAAAAACAATTTAGGAAAGGCTAAAATCGGGCGGGGCTGGTTATATGATACAATCCACTTTCTATCTGAATACAATTCAATTCGGCAAACAAGTGAAAATGGGACGGATTTTTGTATGTTTCCTAATCATAGGCTAATATGACCTGACACAATTTGTTAAATCGAGAAGAATATATCCAAATGAAGTGACATTGACAATATAATCTTTTAGTTCAAGTATAACGTGTTATGTTCAACTTGAAGAAATTCGATGAAAATCTGCCGTTTCTGGTGCGGAAAAAGTCAAGACGGATGCGAAATTTGAAAGGGGCTCTATATGTAAATTTGAACCGATCTGACCCATGTTTATATTTTCTGGTTGAAATATAAGATATTTAGGAAGATTTGAAGAAGATCTGATAAAAAATGTGGTTTCTAGAGCGAAAAAAGTCAAATCGGGAGTGAAATTTGTGTTGGAGCTATATATAAATCTGAACCGATCTGACACAGATCCATTATGGGTATTTCTAGTGGAATTATAAGATATTTTGCCAAATTTGAAGAAGATCTGTTAAAATATGTGGTTTCTAGAATGGAAAAAGTCAAATTGGAAGCGAAATTTGTATGGGAGCTATATATAAATCTGAACCGATCTAACACATTTTCAACACAGGTTTTGAAATATATGATGTTTTGCCCATTTTGAAGAAAATCTGTTAAAATATGTGGTATCTAGAGTGAAAAGAGTCAAATCTGGAGTGAAATTCGTATGGGGGCTATATCTAAATCTGATCCGATTCTCTTCAAATTAAATAGCGTTCGTCCTTATCCCTAAAACTTCGTTGTGCAATGTTTCATTTGGTTCCACCGATTCAAAAAGTGATTCTAAGTCTATAGGTATAATTAACAACGGTCTATATCGCTTCCTTTTGGGTGTTACAACCAAATGCACAAAGACATAATACTCTCGAGGAGTGTATGTTTTTCGAAAAACGTATCTGTAAAAGATTTCGCAAAAATAGAAAAAAAATTAAAAAATATTGTATTTTATTTTAAATAGCTAATATTACAAATATAAAATATCTATGGATAAATACAGAAATTATGAAGTTATGTCCTGGCGCAAATTTTGCATCTATGTTTTTTAGAAAGAAATTTTATTTACAAATGGCATGGGAACATTTATTACTTGGTTGCACGGTACCACTATCATGATTTCCGGTACGGTAAAGTCTTCATCAGGTGGCTTCGCAGCAACAAATACCCCCTTTATGTAAATGATTCTCCCATACCAAGGATGAGCTGCGCTTCTCCTTTCTGAATATCAGTCAAAAATCCAAACAAGTAATAAAGAACACACTTCACCTTACATTTCATTTAGTTGCATTTGTCTGGAAGACGCTGCGGCAGTCATGAAGCGGAAATTTGCGAAAGCTTAAATGTATTTAGGAAGGTTTAAACTATCGGGTTGTCTATAATTTAATCTATTAGCGATATATTTATATTATTTGAAACTCCTAAAGGCATGTTATATCCAGCCTAAAAGATTGAGCTATTTGATTAAATCTTAATATCAACTTTCGATATCTCGCCAATGTTGTGTAGCAATTGCTTCACAGAGGTTCTGTGCCGTGGGTGTATTAGAACTGTGAAGTCGCATAAAAGATCGACTTTTTCTCTTCGCTGTCGCAGCTGCATTTGTCGCGCATGGTTTCCCAGTGGCCAATGACCCATCATCACTGCGTTTACTCTTGATACCTTCCTTTTATTTTAGTTTAGAAGGTCTATGATACGTTTTTCGTTATATTGAGGCCATATTTATCTGTATATTAGACAAGTTTTGTCTAAATGTTTACACTTGAAATTATCTCGGTCTAGGTACCACTTTTAACAGACCCTATCGGTATTGCGACCAACTTTGGTACCGGTAGATGTCATGCTCGCCAACTCGTCTGGTCATTCGATCCCATAAAAGTCCCTATATCCAAAGGATCCATGTAGGAGTGACTTCAGACAGGAAACTGAGTCTGGACAGCTCCTCAATGCACAGACCTACTACTGTAATTTCTAAGTAATTTATACTGCTACATGTAGAGACCTAGACATATCATCGTGAGCGTTGATTTATAATAGGCTTAGTATAGTTTAAAAGAACAATAAAGGGGACTTACTTTTTGAAAATGAGGTGGTCCATAAGGAAGGTCTAATTGTGTGCGATTCGTTCGAGCATAGTGGCTGGAGGGCCAATTTACTGAAAATGAGACGCAAATTTAATTTGTCTGACTTCAACTCTTGTACAAGTTGAATTTTGTACTCTTTAAGGCAGAGATCTTTATGTAAAATACGCCAAATTGTCGAATACCGCAAGCCAAGCTGCTGAGAACGAGGACGAATCGATTCTGCACGGTCTTCTTTCTCACAGAACGCTGTTTTTCATCATTCCATGATGACTTGCCAAATGATACTGAACACAAATGAGTTTGATATGAGTCATGCGTGATCTCTCAAAAAACCTATTGAAAATAGAACCTCTCGATGAATCATCTGATATCATGCGAATGTGCATATGAATTAGTCTGGGAAGGGTCTTCCATAGAAATTATCAAAAATGTATTGTTCTGAAATCGTTGACGTTGTCGGGGTCTCCCGACTCTTTTGAAGCCTTTCATCTCATTAATGTTGACAATGTCTATAAATTCCCACCATTATTTTGGCAAATATAGCTCCTACTCCAAATGGAATCATATCATTTCGTATTAAACATCAACCTAAAACACATCTCATCGATCAAGTAGACCCATCATCAGTACTTACTGAAAAGAAACATCCTAACATTTTTCCGTTTAAGAGTATTTTTTTTAATCAACACCACACCAGGCGATGGTCATCTGTGCGGCTGATAAAGAAAACTTCTTTTATGAAATTTAAACAAGAACAACAAAACTTTTTCATTTATCTTCCCTACGTTCTGCACGGTCTTCGTTGGCTCCTTATTCAAGGAGGAAAGAAAAAGAGGAAAACAAAAACAAAAAACTTTTCAAATTGTCCCTTTTATAAACGACTTTGGTTTTTAACTGTTTGTTGTTGTTGTAAAATATTCCGGTCCAAGACGAGAAAAAAAAACAAAATTGTCCTAAACACGTTTTGTTGAAGGTCATGTTATATTAGTAGCAACCATTTAACCTCTCTCTCCCCAACCCTCGAACAGGACCTTAACCATATATATGAGCGTCGCAACGCCTGGCTGGCAGTGTCCTTGCACAATAACAGTGGCGATGATGACGACGACAAGGAACATAAACCAGAGATTTAGTTTGGTTGAGAATACCAATGGTTGGTTGGCTGGGCTGTTACTGGCTGTGTTCCTTTTTTGGGGAATCGCTTTTCACTCCGGATGTTGGCAATTTATTGCTATGGATTTTCACCACAACTTTTCGGAATTTTAAGCAGTCTTCGTTGAATTGTTTGGTGGTTGGGCGGGTGGCTATTCGGGCTTTCCGTTGTTTGTTGTCTCTGTGCTGAGTTATCTTAAAATAAACATTCACAAGTTTTATTCAATTTACATTCAATTTTGTTTTTCTTCTCGCCTTTCTCGCTCACCATTTCTTTTCATGTTCTTTTTACGAATTCTGTTTCTCGTTTTCCCTTCACTCCACCTCCCTGCCTGGTGCTTTATCAATTGTTGCCACTTGGCTGGACCTGAATCAATGGTATGCCTGAATGGCTGGATGTCGTGTCATGGCCGCGGTGATGTCTGCAGCATTGGTTGGATCCAGCCTCACGCATTTCCCGCCAATTAAAACCCAAAGCAGATGCATACGATTTATATTTCGGTGTTAAATTTTATGCTGCCGATCCATGCAAATTAGTCGAGGAAATCACAAGGTAAGTACAAAATATGTATAAAAGTAAAATAATAGTTTTTAAGATTTTTAATTAGAATTAAGGATTTACTTTAAAGATTTAAGCAAGACAAGCTCTTTTAATAACATCTCCTCTTAGATATATTTATATTTAGTCTTGCCACTTGCATTCCACTTCCTGTGGCTGCCAAAAAATATTTCACATTTAAATTTAAATTCCGGCCTAAATATTGAAAATGTGAATCACATTTTGAATATTTCCTAAACATCACAGACAATACCAAATTTGTGGTCACGCAACACCGCTCATTTAATGATGATTTAATTAAAACTTTTCCAAATCACTCTCACGGGCACATTCAATTTCCCGCATCACGTTTTTGGCAAATCCAAAACAAAGGCCAGGAATTTCCTTCCCCACGCCACCAACACAACAAATCAAACGAGAGCTCCAAAGCAAACATTTATCAATAATATTTACAGGCGGCGACAGATGTTTAATGAAATGTTTCCAATCGCCATTGAACTGATGATGATGCACTCGTTTTAGAAAGCAAATACGTTGATGCAGACCAACGCCCACACACACACACAGCAAATGTTGAAATAATCACAAAATATCGCGGAAAATTGCATTTGACACGTCTGTGGGTCCGCTGTGGGATGCGGACGCCAAAGTAAACATGTTCGAAATCCTATAAAAGTGATGCCTGTGAAATATTCCGTTTATCAATCAGGTTGCAAATCACGAATGAAGTGCTTCCGTTTTTGTTGTTTGTTTTTCTCATTTCTCAGAGTTCAATCTGGTTTTGTTTGGTGCTATAGGATAGGTCAGCGTCAGCATCAGAATGCCAGGGAGTACACCGGAAAATATTTCTTTTTATTTTCGAATATGTTCGATTTCATAAAATGTTTATGTTATTGGGGTTCTTTATCATTATTTAAAACAGAAATTTATATAAATTTGTTCTTCCACATCAGAGTAATCAATATCGGTTAAAAAAAAGAGGACCACCTGTTTTTCTTTTCCACCGTTCCCGTTTTTTGAAAATTACGATTTTCTAACATTTAAATTATGATTTAAACCAGGATTTTTGTCCGTTTCCACCGGCTTTTCTGGTATTTTATTTTCTCAAAAAATAAACTATCAAAACTATTCATTCATTCTTTAATCTAAAAAGTGAGTTTTGCAGTAGAGGCGTTCCAAGGTTATTTAATATATCCAGAGAACTTAAACATACTGAGAGTTGAGAGAGTTTAAGCAATTTGGAGCAACATTAGATTATTTTCATTAAATCGTAAAATTTAGTTTGTTTTTTAAATTTTTTGTTGTTATTTGTTTTACTAAAATCATTTTTTTTATTTGATACAACATCCAAAGATAATAGGATTTTTATCAATTAATCACATTAAATATTTCAGATAACATCGCTGTTATACCAGTATATTGCACAAACCTTTCCACTCTCAGTATGAATAAGATCGCTGGATATATCTAATTTATCTAAGATCAAATTTTTGATCATAACTTTTGACTTTGGAAAACACGTTTGACATCTGAGAACAAGATATATTTATATCTCTGGAATATAACAATTAACATTTATAAAAAAAGCATACCGAAAGCATACAAAATGTTTCATTCTAAAAAATATATAAAAATGTCGCTGTAATTATGCGGTTAAAGAACACTTGAGTTAAACCAGGATACATAGAAAGACTCTGAAATACTGATCTAATGATTTTACAGTTTTTCTCCCAAAAAATTGGCGGAATATTTAAAGGGCTTCACTTTTCGAGACAGAATTTCAGACAGAAAATCTTCGAATTTCAAGTTTTTTAAACTGCCTATCAGTTTTTTTGCAAAAATAAAAAACGTCAACCGACTATTTTAATTTTTCAAAAACTCATCATACATGGATTTAGTGTGCTTATATTCAAGAATATACCAAGACAGACGCTCATCATAGGGACATCCACGATGAAACTTGCTTGTATAGGTACTCCCCTGTCGACATGCAAACTACTGCTGCGGCAGAATGCACTAGTGTTAGCAAACAGCCGGTGGGGCAGACCTAGACACAGGAAGAATCGCGAAGATAGTCTAACAATATTATTCAATTTTAAACGTTTTAGTATTGATGGGACACTGCGTAGTAGGCACACATGCCCAGTGGCTGGGCATCGAGTCAAACGGCTTTTGTAGGAGCTGTGATGACGAAGCCATGATTAGAGACACTGGATTTATATTGCATTGATAGCTTGGTCGACTAGGCCAGTATAGACGTCGCACAGTTGTTCAGAATCAAAATCCATCGGCCAAAATTCAATAACTTTTGTTCTGTAGACTTTAGACTTGACGTAGCCCCACAAAAAATAGTCTAAAGGCGTCAAATCGCATGATCTTGGTGGCCAACTTACCGGTCCATTTCTTGAGATGAATTGTTCTCCGAAGTTTTCCCTCAAAATGGCCATAGAATCGCGAGCTGTGTGGCATGTAGCGCCATCTTGTTGAAACCACATGTCAACCAAGTTCAGTTCTTCCATTTTTGGCAACAAAAAGTTTGTTAGCATCGAACGATAGCGATCGCCATTCACCGTAACGTTGCGTCCAACAGCATCTTTGAAAAAATACGGTCCAATGATTCCACCAGCGTACAAACCACACCAAACAGTGCATTTTTCGGGATGCATGGGCAGTTCTTGAACGGCTTCTGGTTGCTCTTCACTCCAACTGCGGCAATTTTGTTTATTTACGTAGCCATTCAACCAGAAATGAGCCTCATCGCTGAACAAAATAAAGCGCGAAACACATTTCGAACCGAACACTGATTTTGGTAATAAAATTCAATGATTTGCAAGCGTTGCTCGTTGTTCATGATGAAATGCCAAAGCATACTGAGCATCTTTCTCTTTGACACCATGTCTGAAATCCCACGTGATCTGTCAAATACTAATGCATGAAAATCCTAACCTCAAAAAAATCACTCTTTACATAATGCAAAGAACAAATTTATTTTTTTTTTTGTATTACAGATTTCCACGTTCTTCAGATTTTGAAAATTTACATAACGTAATTTCTTTTTTTTGACTTTGTCCAACTGTTTCTCACAGATTTTATGTAATTTTTGTTTATTAGAAATTGATGTTTCTTACCATTATTATGACGTCAAAATTTTGAGTGCAAAATCTCTTAAAATGAGACAAATTCAAAAAAGAAATTACTTTTTTTTATTTTCAAAATCTGAAAAACGTGAAAATCTGTAATACAAAAAAAAAATAAAATTTAAATACATAAAAATATTAAAAAACAAGTAAAAACGGCGTTAAGTTCGGCCGGACTTTATATACCCTCCACCATGGATTGCATTCCACAGAGGTTGTCGGTTTTCGTAGAAGTGCAGTAATATTACAGGAAAATATAATTTTTTTAATATAAGCAAACCAAAACAAATACAAATATTGAAAAAATAATTTTATAAATAAATATAATATTTCAGTTATTTCAAACCATTATTTATTTGAAATCAAAAAATAAATATTCTTATATTTATATTTTCAAAAAGCTTAAATACCATAAATATTGGTAGATAGTGGGAGCTACAGTTGGTTGTATTTTCATTCTATTTTAATTCCAAAAGTACAAAAAAATCCATTATCAGACGTACATAGTGCAGAATAACCTAACTTCATGATTCAACCAATTTTTGCCATAATAAAAAAGGAACAAATTTGAAAAAAAAAACTTTTTATTTTGCGTGTCTATGCAGGCAGAGGAATGTATACACCGAATACACCGTATACACCAGCTGCGACCATGTGGTTGGTACCATTTTTACCCCCTTGACGTTTCTACGCAATTAGAATTTCACCATTCTAGCTGTAGTCATTTAGTTGGTACTATTTTTATCCCTCTGTACCATTGTATCCCTTGAAAGTACGAATTCCGAAAAATTCGTTTATTTTCCGATTCCTACGCAATCAGAGGAATGTATACTCAGAATTGCATGACTCTAGCTGCGGTCATTTGGTTGGTACTATTTGTATCCCCTTTTTCAATTTTAACCCCAAAATGTACGAATTTCGAAAAATTCGTCTATTTTCCGTGTCTACGCAGCCAGAGGAATGTATACTCCGAATTTCATGACTCTAGCTGCGTTCATTTAATTGGTACTTTTTTATCACATTTTTTTCATTTTAACCCCAAAAAGTACGAATTTCGAAAAACCTGTTTATTTTAAGTGTCTACCCAATCAGAGGAATGCATACACCGAATTTCATTATTGCATGTGTAGACGTATGGTTGGTACCATTTTTATCCCTCCGTACCCATTGTATCCCTTGAAAGTACGAATTTGGAAAAAACCTTTTATTTTTCATGTCTACGTAGTCAAAGGAATGTATACTTCGAATTTCATGACTCTAGCTGCGGTCATTTGGTTGGTACTATTTTTATCCCCTTTTTCTATTTTTTCCCCAAAAAGTACGAATTTCGAAAAATCCGTTTATTTTCCGTGTATACACAGTCATGTCTACGTAGTCAAAGGAATGTATACTTCGAATTTCATGACACTAGCTGCGGTCATTTGGTTGGTACTATTTTTATCCCCTTTTTCTACTTTGTCCCCAAAAAGTACGAATTTCGAAAAATCAGTTTATTTTCCGTGTGTACACAGTCAGAGGAATGCATACTCCGAATTTCATGACTCTAGCTGCGGTCATTTGATTGGTACTATTTTTATCCCCTTTTTTCATATTAACCCCAAAAAGTACGAATTTTGAAAAATCCGTATATTTTTCTTGTCTATGCAATCAGAGGAATGTATACACCGAATTTCATTATTCTAGGTACAGCCGTTAGGTTGGTACCATTTTTATCCCTCTTTTCCCATTTTACCCCTTAAAAGTACGAATTTGAAAAAAATACTTTTATATCATGTATCTACTCAATTAGAGGAATGTACACACCGAATTTCATGTTTCTAGCTGTTGTCGTTTAATGTGTACCATTTGTATCCCTTTTTTGTCCCATTTCACCCCCTACAAATAAGAATCACTTTATGGTGCAGTTTTTTGCTATAAGGGTAATACGCATACCAAATATCAAGCAAATATAAAGAGACATATTCAAAAAACATGCTTAAATACGCTAAAATAGTAGGGATTATTATGGGTTTTTTTAGTCCTTGTGAGGGAAAAATTTTTCCCTTTGGGCCGATTTCGCCCCATTTCAATCCCAACCGATCTACGACTATAAGACGCATTTATGGAAAATTTGGACGTCCTAGCTCCTTTCGTTTAGATGCTAGCGTGCTTTCAACAGACGGACAGACGGACGGACGGACGGACGGACATGGTCAATATTTCAAGGTGTTACAAACGGAATGACAAAGTTAGTATACCCCCATCCTGGAGGTGGAGGGTATAAAAATAAAAATATTGGTTTTCTTTAAAATCGAAAAATACGAAAAGTAGTCAACTTTGGGCCGATTTCTGAAATATATCCGATGCCCGATTTTTTATGTTTACATCTCAAAATAATCCTTGCCTAATTTTGGTTTTTTAAAGAACTCAAAAATGTCTACTAGAACAAAAGTTATTGAATTTTGGGCGATTTTTGGGGATTTTGATTCTGAACCACTGTACGTCGTTAAGGTAAAGTTTTCCATTATCCCAATTGACCTTCTTTGGTATAAGTGAGTCAGATGATTAATTTGTGACTGACACCACAACTCAAGCTAACCTAATCCAGCAATGTCTTAAACCTAATAGTGAAATTATGACCGAACCATTTGCATTTGAACGCATCAACTTTTTTTCTGCAAACGAAATTCGTTGTCTACGTAGACTATCTTTGATGGAAGGAAGAAGAAGTCATAAGGAATTATTATTATGATGTCACAAGTCACTTGTTTCAATCGAAGTGTGAAAGCATGCATTATCGTGGTAGTTTTTTTCATAATTTCTGACAAGCAAATGGTCGAATAACATTCAGAGGTGGTCTTTCTTACGGAACTGTTCATGGTGAGCTGTTGTATTTAGCTCATCGCATGCCAATTTTTCATTATCAGTTTTTGCACAGCATCAATAGGATCACAATATAGTAAGTGACACTCGTATGCACTCGAAGAATTCTCTTTTATAATATTTATGAAGCGGTTTCATAAATTAAGCGATTTTTTTTTCTTTTCTTATTTATGGATAATTCATAAATAAAATGAACTGTATCATATAATTATTTTATGAACATTTCACACTTCACACAATTAAATTATCATAGTATTAAAAAAATCGTAAAGATTATTAAATATGTCACAACTAATAATGTATTGGAGTAATGAAATTGTTTCATAAATACAATAAAAATGTTTTCTGTCTTTATGAAACTTTTTATAATTATTAAATAGATTTTTAATGTGTTGACTTTATTTGGTTCAATTCAACCAATTTCAGTTTATATTGAAAACTTTAATAGAAATTTTTAATAATTATGAAACTTTTTCATAAAGTATATACAGTGGATTCCCAATTTAACGAACAATAGATCGTCAGCCACGTTCGTTAAACCGATTACTGATTACACAGTGCAACACGAAAAAAAATAACCATATACCGACACCGCTACATGATAAAAGACCAAAAAAAAAAGACCCGTGTTTTTTTTTTTTTCCCAAAGTCATGCACTTTTTTTTATGGGCCCCCAGAGATTTGAGGCCTCGGTGTAATTTTTGGAAAAAAAGTGATCATATTCTCAGGCTCATATCTTGCAAACCGTTCTGAATTTTGATTTACTCTCTGAGGCAAAGTTCTAGCTCTTGTCATAAAGAACAAAAATTGTAAACATATAAAATCTTCAAAAACTTCATCTTCAAGGTCAAAATCGCAAAAAACTTAAAAAAATTCGATTTTTAACCTTTTTTCCCCTGTTCAGGTCCATAGGTAGCAAACCGTTGAAAATTCAGGGAAACAATTTTGACCTTGAAGATGAAGTTTTTTTGATTTTATATGTTCACAATTTTTGTTCTTTATGACAAGAGCTAGAACTTTGCCTCAGAGAGTAAATCAAAATTCGGAACGGTTTGCAAGATATGAGCCTGAGAATATGATCACTTTTTTCCAAAAATTACACCGAGGCCTCAAATTTCTGGGGGCCAATAAAAAAAAAAGTGCATGACTTTGGGTGAAAAAAAACGGGTCTTTTTTTTTGGTCTTTTATCATGTAGCGGTGTCCGTATATGGTTATTTTGAAATGACTTCAAAAATGTTGCACAGTGAAATTTTTGGGAAATTTTTCAATTTTGCGGCTACCTAAGCGCTACCTAAACGGTGTTAAGAATAATTCCTAGGAAGTTCATATGTTCTAGAAAGTTGTTTATTGAGATCTTAGGTACATTTTTGTAGTTGATTGTTTCCCTGAATTTTCAGCGGTTTGCTACCTATGGACCTGAACAGAGGAAAAAAGGTTAAAAAATCGAATTTTTTTAAGTTTTTTGCGATTTTGACCTTGAAGATGAAGGTTTTTTGATTTTATATGTTCACAATTTTTGTTCTTTAAATCAAAATTCCGAACGGTTTGCAAGATATGAGCCTGAGAATATGATCTCTTTTTTCCAAAAATTACACCGAGGCCTCAAATCTCTGGGGGCCCATAAAAAAAAAGTGCATGACTTTGGGGAAAAAAAAAAACACGAGTCTTTTTTTTTTTGGTCTTTTATCATGTAGCGGTGTCCGTATATGGTTATTTTGAAATGACTTCAAAAATGTTGCACAGTGTTATTTATGTAAGATCAAAAAGAATAATTCAGTTCAGATATCGAACTCTAATTTTATTATTCAAAGAAATATACTTTTTTTTTATTTGATACCAAATTTTTACAACATTTTGACAATGAAAGATTTATAATGTGTTTCAAATATATATACTTTGCAGATGCTCCAAAGCTCCTTCTTTAAAGTTGATTTTTTCAAAGCATTTCGCTTCTTGATTTTTTGGTGAATTCTGTCTGTTCGTTAAATCGTTAAACCACTGTATTTTGAAACATAACGATCTTGTATGACAAAAGTTTATGAGGAACTGCATTTCACATTTTCTAAGAAATGTTTTACAAATTCCGTGACATTTTTCATTGATTTGTGTTTTATGAAAAATGTGTCATATATTTTATGAAGTGCTTCTTTGGTGACTTTTTAATGAATTTTTTCATTGAGCTTATGACAAAATCATAAATATTACGAAGATAATTCAGTGTAAGACATAGCCTAGAGTAAATATGTTCCACTCAATAATTTTTTGTATTAATAAGTTCATTCATTGGCACAAATATGCAATAGACTCATGTGAAATTATTCAATCGTCTAAAAAAAAAAACAATTTTTAACCAATCATACTATGGCTCCAAATAAATCTAACTTGTATATTATTTTTGTGGTATTATGCCAGTCATTGAACATTTAAATTTTTAAAATCTAGACCTTTGGAAGTATAACGTTATATTGCATTTATTGCATATCAACTCTCCTTTAGTGTATTCTACACTACTTCGTAATACGACTGCGTTTTTTTTTTTCAGTGTAATATTTGTTGTCATTCATGTGCTACAATATTGAATGGAAGTTTTTTGTTTTCTTATTTTTGCTTGTTCAAAGTCTGCGGTCGTTGACAACGCCAAAAATAAATAGGAACAGAATAAAAATCACATTCAAAAGCTAAATGTGAAAAGGGAATTAAGGCTTTTGATCAAAATTTTGTAAACCATCGTGTGGGTCTGCTGACTGCGATGATGGGATGATGTTTGGCACCTCCTGCTTGCTATTTAGGGTCATAACATGCAGACACACAACGCATTGACTTGGCCGGAAGGACCACGGTGTGTGCATATGATAGACGTACTCGTTGCAATAAACCATTTTTAAGAGAGTCATTAAAATCGTTATTTACAAATATTGACAAAATGGAAAAAGTGTCATTTCAGACACACACCCTACATTGGGCAGTGACTTTGTATCAACGAAATAATCGGGACACGATTGTTCATATAACACAGACCAAATTCTATTAAAGAGGTTGGATTTTCCTCATACATGTACGTATTTGTGCTTCAGCTAAACTTGGGTGGTTTAATGTGAAAATCTTCACCTCCCCCATTTTATGATTACTGAAAGAGGGGGTGTTTCGTACGCCCATTGTTTTCTTGATGTTAACACTTGAGTTAAAGGACATTAAGCAATCTCTCAGTTCAGTGTGTAATATTTTAGGGTTGTGCATGTAGGTAGGGGTCATTGAAATGTTCATGTCAGACGACTGTGCATTTTGCTTTTACATTCCGATAAGCCATTTGTCATAATCGATACATCCTATAAACACTTTAACATGCAAGCACTACAGATATTACATACATACATACATTTGTACAGTTATTGGCCTTTGAATAATGACATCTTCCAAAAAAAACATGAACGAATTTTAACTCTAGCAATTTTGTTGTATAAGTTGGCGAGTAATTTTGCTATTTGTCTTTGGCGACCTCCACTGAAACTTTCCTACATCTTTTTTTGTAGACCATTGTAACCCTTAAATGTCCTTTCTGAAACGACTTTTTTATTTTCTTGAAAAAGGGGTCAAATTGGATCATAAAGAGAGGATCTAGAGGTTTTAGATTTGCCACAAAAAATATCCTCATAAAATAAAATGAAAATAAGAATTTTCACCCTTCGACCGAAAAATTAAAATTTTGACACACTATAAGATGAAACCCAGACCAGCTGGACCATAAGTTTATTCAATAAAAATGATCTACTCAACAGTCATAATCTATCGGCCATTGGCTGTCTGTCTTTCTGTTTGTGATTTGTTGTGTGTTTGTCAAGCATTTCGTGCTTGCACTCCTCTCGAACTCATTCATTGCGAACATTCATACATATCTGCTGTCTGTCTGTTGACAATCCAAGTACGAGTTGAAGTTCAAGTAATAATATTCGTAAATATTAACTTTAGCCATAAAACTAAGCAAATAACAAGGCAAAGGCTCCGACAGGAGTCCGGGTGGGACCGACCGTCAGACAGACAGAGGTTGCGATTTTAAAAGCATTCAATGAAGTGAAGTGGTCAGGAGAACAATTTAATTGTAGCTCTCTGAGTGTGTTTGCTTTGGCTAAAGGATTATGGAAATTTATTCATGTCCATGTGTAACTTATATATACATACACACTTACATAAGCATACATTTGTCTACTTATGTACATACATATATTTATTTACATTTACAATTGATATTTTGGCTTTGCTTGTCATTTTCTAATGCTGTGATGTTATTGTTGTTGTTTACAAATGTCTCAATTGCAGGTATCAATTGTTTCTGCAAGTCAAACAGGATGTGCTGCAGGGCAGGCTACCCGTTGCCTTCGAACTGGCTGCTGAATTGGGAGCTTTTGTTGTTCAGTGTAAGTATCATACTGAAAGATGCTGAAATGAAATGCAATTACGATACCAATGTAAATTTCTCATTTTAGCTGAACTGGGCGATTACGACCAAAGACGCCATTCCAAGGGCTATGTCTCCGAGTTTCGTTTGTTACCCAACCAAAGTAGTGAACTGGAAACTCGCGTCTCCGAGTTGCATCAACAGCTGAAGGGTATGTCGCCGGCCGCAGCGGAGCTTAATTATTTGGATAAAGTGAAATGGCACGATATGTACGGCGTAGATCTTCATCCCGTTTTGGTGAGTATTCCAAATGTACGTAGTACGCGAAATATTAGGTGTAGTCAATCATATGTAAAATTTGATGTGTTGCCACGATAGGACTCATACAAATGAGTATTTTTTCCATTCACATCATCCCCCTTAAAATTCGGTTTTATGGGACAGTTTGGCACCAGGTCGGAAAAAGTACAAAATTAACCCTAAAATTAGTTTTAAGTATAGACATCTTTCTGGAATTTCCGTTGAGCTTTCAGTTTTGGTGTATTCAGTAGAATTTTATGACAAATATGTTTGTAGAACATTTTTACCCGTTAAATTCCTGTTTTAACTATTTAGTGCAAAAAGTACCAAAAAGGTCCCTATATTAAGGAGCTAGATGGTTATAATGTTCTATAATGTTGCTGAACAATTTTATAGCAAATATTTTTGTATAACATTTTGATCCATTAAATGCCTGTTTGGGGGTGCTTTTTAATCCTTTTTTACAAAAGAGACCAAAAAGACCCCTATATTAAGAAAAGACCCCCTATCATAAGAATGTGCATAAATGGGGAATATTAATTAACGTCTAAAACGACCTCTATGCATTTTAAGTTTTGACTTATTTCTGAAACTTAAGTTGAGGTGTATTCAGGGATTTAAAGTATAATTGTATGACAAATATATTCGTAAAACATATTGACCCTTTAAATACCTGTTTTAGTGGTCTTCTTTACCATAAACATAAAACATATTGACCCTTTAAATACCTGTTTTAGTGGTCTTCTTTACCATTTTGCAAAAAGGAAGAAAAAGTCTAGCACTATTAAGGAGCTAGAGGGTTAGAATGTCTCACAAAAATGTTCCTCGTAGTCTTTTAAATAATATTGTTTTACAATTTAAAATATTTGTGTACAACATTTTGACCTGTTAAATCCCTGTTTTAGGGATGTTTTTTCCCATTTTGCAAAAAGGACCAAAAAGACCCACACATTAAGGAATGTTACACAAAAATATTCCTCATATTGTTATAAATGATATTGCTTAACATTTTTATTGCAAATATTTGTGTAGAACATTTTGACCCGTTAACTCCCTTTTTAGCGGTCGTTTTTAGCATTTTGCAAAAAAGGACCTCCAATAATTTTAAGTTTTGACTTATTTCTGACATTTAAGTTGAGTTTTTATATTTGATGTATTCAACGACTTTTAATAGAATTTTATAGCAAATGTCTTTGTAAAACATTATTACCTTAAAGCTCCTCTCTTAGGGGTGTTTCTTCTTCTTCTGCACAAAAGTGACGAAAAGACCCATATATTAAACATCTAAAGGGTTAAAATGTTTCACAAAAATGTTCTTCGTAGTGTTTTAAATAATATATAATAATGATAATGTTATGGCAAATATCTTTATTTAACATCTTGATCCGTTAAATACCTTTTTTAGGGGTCTTTTTTACCATTTTGCAAAAAGGGCCAAAAAGACCCCTATATTAAAGAGCAAGAGGGTTTAAATGTTGCTGAATACATCCTATACTGAAAATGTAAAAATCACAAAGATTCTTATGGCGTTCCATTATAATAATATACAAAAGGGGGAAACATTGACCCGCCTCTATACGTAAACTTTCAAATCGCCGATGCACATATGCTGCCTTTATCAGAATCATGTTTTTCTGTTCCACAGTGTTTTGGCTGCCTAGCAGAAATCATTGATTTTTTTTATTTTTTTGACATTTTGTTGATGATGCGTTGTTCATTCAAAGTTTTTTTCTGGAATGCAAATTTTCATTCAGTGAGAAAATTTACCTAACCAACATTTAATGTTACCATGATGTGACATTAATGTATAAATTTTACTAAATGGGCAGCAACGAATTCCAGAGTTTCGCAAATTTTTGCCTCAATGTGAGTTAGAGGAAAATTACTCCGTATGCCCAATAACTATCGGCGCCTTTGCCGACATGAGCACGCCGACATTTTTGGCATTTAACACTTTTCGAAATGAGTCCGACCGACCGATGGACGATGGAAAAGGAAATCCCCAACAAAGGTTTGAGCGGACACATCGCACAGCACACAGAGAGGAAATTAATGGCAGTATATTGAAATTTTTGGTTCATTTACATTTTTTATGGTTGCTCATGATATGGCATTAGCCCAACCATATCGTATAAATCACCTTGTGTTAGTTGTGGCTGCCTTTTGGGGTGGTTGGTGGACACATACGCACGAAGGCCAAAAAGGAGTTGAAAACGTTTATGTTGGTCCTCCTGCGGCCCCACCCACCCTATAATCAATTGTTGTTTGTTAGCTTGTTTATTATGTAGTGGTTATACTACTCTACTCTCGTATCTGTGCGAGGCACAGTGGTTAAATTAAAAATAAATGAGAAATTTTTAGTTTACAGACAGATGTAAACACAGTTTTGAATCTACTGGAATTTCTGTTGAATATATTCGCGGGATTGTACAAAATATGTTTTATATACAGTTTGTCAAACGGTACACTGATTTAACTAAGAATAGTTAGAGTAAAATAGATTTTGTTTATAATTCCCCTAAGCCAAAAAAACTATTAATTTCAATATTTATTTTTGCATTTTCGTTAAAAATAGGTCATATGCTTCATTATTGTTTATATTTTATCTTATTTTTCCACATTTGAAAATCTATTTTTTATTAAAAATCGGAGGTAAATGAAGGCAACTTTCAAAACAATCGCAAACATGGAATGACTCAATATTAAATTGTTGTTGCACCTTATAAACAAGTGCATGGAATATTTGAAGTCATGTAGCAAATTTATTTTCCGGCGGGACTTTTCCCTCAAATTAGACTCATACAGTGGTGGTCACGAATTTAGCACAGTCACCACATGTAACTTTATAAAGCAAATATTTCAACTTCAACTTTATGTTTTTTGACCGGAATTTTTTCTAAAATATTACGTACGATAAGATGACCATTTAACGTTGTTTTTGTTCGGTTCTTATGCTGCATTTTAGTTTTATGCAATTTGAAGTACAAATAATACGAAAAGTGATTGGACAGTAATTTAGCACAAATTTAAAAAAACTTTAATCAAATCGGAAAAAAACTGAACTAACCAATACATTTTATTATAAACTTAATATTTGGTTGGATAATCGCTATTTTGAGTAATAACTGTACATCTTCTGGACATACTCTCCACTAGAGACCTAAAAGACTCCATTGGAGTAGCATATCAGGAATCTTGAGTTTAATTCAAGAAATCGGGCAAATTTTTGGGTTTTATTGCTATAATATGTTGTTAAAGTCCATTCCATAGACTCTCAATAGGATTGAGATCCGGTGACTGTGCTGCACCATTTTTAAAAATCTATTTTGTTCAGCCCCAAACAGCTCTTCACTGGTGTTAAGTGTGTTTAGGTCGGTTGTCGTGTATAAAACGCCACTTAATTGACATGTCTTTAACTGAATATGTTATCGTAGTATCAACAAATAGATTTTTGTAAATATACTGATCCATTAGTGCATCGATTTTGTGTATCGGACAAACGCCGTATACACCATCAGATTTTCGCCAACAAGCTTTACCGTCTCAGATTTGTACTTTGGGTTGTGCTGCATGTTTGGAGGGCACAATTCGTATTGTTTCCTATTAGATCCGCACCGACAAATGTTCGATTCGCCAATCCAGGTGATATTTTCCCAAAAATCTTGGATTTTTCTGAATGATCCTGATAAGATTAAATTTGACACTGTAAGTCATATTTTGATACGTCTGGCTTATGTTGAACAATGCAACCAAGTAAATTTTTTCCATTGGTTCTTCTTCTTATGGTTCTTGGGAAATGCTAATGTCAATTTTGTCTGAATCACAGTTGAGCTTTTAAATGGATCTGCTACGCAAATTAAAAAATCCGATTTATTGGTTGTTTTTCTCGGCGTAGGACATTTTGCAATATTTTTGAAGCTCCCATAAGTGCCAATATGGCTTAGTATATTGTACACAATCTGTCTGGATCAATTTATAATGTTTGGAATATCCCCAGCGGTACTTCCACTGTCGTTCAATTGCATAATAACCTGACGCTGCGCCTCAATGTACTATTTTCCTTTAGCAATGTCTAATTATAAATTTTGTTAAATAATAACTTCCATTTGAGTAAAAATTACCCAAACATACCAATTAATTAATTTAAACGCAAAAATAAATAGTAAATAACAACTTTTATCAAATGTGCTAAATTTGTGTCCAGCCCAGATTACGAATTACTCGCAAAAACATGAGAGTACGAACAAAAGGCACAAAAGAATTCGAAAAAAATTATTGGGCTTACTGATCACACCATAAGCAACACTAAAAAACAAATATTTTGCGCAGAGTTCATTATCAGAACAAATTATTTGCTTATATAAACAACACATGTGAAGTGTGCTAAACACGTGACCACCACTGTATATGTTTTTTTATGACGGTGACATATCCTTGTGTTAATAAACTTCTGTTAAAAATAACCTATTTTTAAACAAATATAGTTTTGACTGTTTTCACTGAAATTCTGGCTGAGTTTCCAAAAAATCGTAAAAAATAGAAACCATCATTTCACCAAACTCACACAGTCGCTAAAAAATACATCTAGGAACACTACTTTCAAAATTAAGAAAAGTGATTAATGTAAACATTTCGTAAATCAAAATAGAATAAATAAAAATGTCAAAACTTTCAAAAATTAAAAAAAATTTAAATTTAAAATTTTTAGAAGCAATTGAAATTACCTACCTGTGTTTCAGGAGTTACAGGCGATTCATTGAACACACCTTTTTTAAAAAAAAATATTTTTTCTTTGTTAAACTGCTCATAACTCGTGAAAAAATCTATTTTTTTCCAAAAATACATATAAATCATTTTTATGAGAACAATACATACACAACATTTCAAAACAATCGCAGCTATTGAGGTCAAAAATCGTACCGCTTGACATGGAATAACTCATTTTTTTTCGTAAAAATAGGTTTTTCATATTTGAAATGCATACTTGAACAAAAGTAGACACTTTAACTGTTTACTACATTTATGTTGTTTTGACTTAAAAAGTAACAACATTAAAATATTAACGAGTCGTGTTTGAATAAAAATTCTCCCGGAATATATTTAATTTTTCTTCATTTGAAATTTTGCACTTCCTTTCTACGGAAATCGAGAATATCATAGAGTTTTCAAATTTATATATATTTAAAAATGTAACACATTTAAAATTTTGGTCATTTCATATAAATATCAATTTATCATTTTATATCGTAAAAACACAATACTTTTTTCTAGCTTCAACCGAATATCAGGTGGACATTTTTTAAATCTAGGAAAAAAACAAAGCCTGTTTGTCATGGTTTTTTAATGCCTATTCAATTTTGCTAGAGACGATTGAATATTTGGAAAAAGTGTGAAAAAAAAATTTCAGTATCATGAAATATTCATAATAGATTACGAATCTATTGGGTCCTGGAAAAATTCTAAGGTGATCCAACCATGTACGTCTTTCAGGCGAAAGTACGCAGATGTGTCTATTGATTGTAGATCAGAGGGGATTAAAAATGGGTCCAGAACGAAAACGTTCCTTCTCAATGACTGAAAATAACTCCAAATATAATATAAAAATGTCTGCCTTTCTCTCATCGCAGAGAGAGATCTTTAATTTTTATTTATTGTTATTTATTTTTTCCATTGGTTCTTCTTCTTATGGTTCTTGAGGAAATGCTAATGTCAATTTTTGCCGAAAAATCTCTCTGAATCACAGTTGAGCTTTTAAATGGATCTGCTACGCAAATTAAAAAATCCGATTTATTGGTTGTTTTTCTCGGCGTAGGACATTTTGCAATATTTTTGAAGCTCCCATAAGTGCCAATATGGCTTAGTATATTGTACACAATCTGTCTGGATCAATTTATAATGTTTGGAATATCCCCAGCGGTACTTCCACTGTCGTTCAATTGCATAATAACCTGACGCTGCGCCTCAATGTACTATTTTCCTTTAGCAATGTCTAATTATAAATTTTGTTAAATAATAACTTCCATTTGAGTAAAAATTACCCAAACATACCAATTAATTAATTTAAACGCAAAAATAAATAGTAATAACAACTTTTATCAAATGTGCTAAATGTGTCTATTGATTGTAGATCAGAGGGGATTAAAAATGGGTCCAGAACGAAAACGTTTCCTTCTCAATGACTGAAAATAACTCCAAATATAATATAAATATGTCTGCCTTTCTCTCATCGCAGAGAGAGATCTTTAATTTTTATTTATTGCTATTTATTTTTTTTTTTTTGAAAAATTCGTACTTTATGATGCGAAAACTGGTAAAAACGGATAAAAATAGTACCAACCAAATGAAAACAGCTAGAAACATCAAAGCCGGTGTCCTCTAATTGCTTAGGTATAAAATTGAATATTTCGAAGTTAAAAAATATACAGAAAATAAATACAGTGAAACCTCTCACGTGCGGACACTCCCTCAAGCGGACACCCTTCCTAAGTGGACACTTTTTAAAAAATCAATCAATATTTACTATAAAATCTCCATTAAGCGGACACGGACATAAAATAAATTTTTTATTCTACCTCCCACTATGCGGATCAGTTTTAGGTGTCCGTGACTGTTCGCTATTGAGAGGCTTCACTGTATATAGATATTCATGTGACTGCATAGACTGAAAAAATAAATGTATTTTTAAAAAATTGTACTTTTAGAGGGAAACTGGGCGAAAGGGGATAAAATGGTATTATCTGGAATATCTAAAATCGGTATATACATCACTCTGACTGCGTAAAAGTGAAAAATGAATAAATATTCGTACTTGTAAAGTAAAAATGAGGAAAAAGGGTTAAAATTGGTAGCGATTAAATGGCTACAGCTAGAATCACAATATTCGGTTGTACATTCCCTAGATTGTGTGGACTCTCATCGTAAACCAATTTTTCAAATCTTATGATTTTAGGTCGAAAACGGACCGAAAGGTGATTGAAAATAGTACCAAATAATCTTCAACAGCTAGAATAAATAAATTCTGATTGAGTAGTAGCGCAAAACAAAAAATTCTAAAATTCTACTTTTAAGGTCAAATGAAACAAGTAAGAAGACGTTAAGTTCGGCCGGGCCGAATCTTATATACCCTCCACCACGGAGTGCATGCCATAGTATTACCAGCAGATTAAAGGAAGTCGACTTTACATAGAAGCACAGTACCATATTACGAAAATTGTGATATTTTTGTGCACATTACTATATTTGTTTACTATTTCAAACCATAATGTATACAGTTTAAAATCGAATACTATATATAAATAAAATGCTGAAATTGTGAAAGTGAACATGCCAAAATATTAGGCTATTGTCAGTCCCAATTAGAAAGAAGCATTTCCAGATACAGACAAAGTGATAAGAAAAGTATAAATTTTAAAAATATCCCCATTCGCCCCATTCTCCGCCCAAATATACAAATTTTGAAAAAAAAAAAAACTTTTTCGAGTCTTCATAGTCAGAATGTATACACCGAATTTCATGATTTCAAATTCAGCGGTTGGTAGGTTCCATTTTTATCCCTCTTTTTAATTATATCCCTTAAAAGTACGAATTTCGAAAAATCCCACTGTTGTCGTATCATTGGTACCATATTTTATCCCTTTTTGTCCCATTTCGACCGCTAAAACTTTTAGTTTCTTTGTGGTGCAAGAGGAATTTCCGCAACAAATTTTGTATGAATATAAGAAATTTAATTAATAAGCCAAGGCTACGAATATTTGTATACTATATATATATATAATGGATATAATACTTCAATTCATAAAGTAAATATAAGGGAGCAATCATAAATACCCTAAATATTGGGGGATAGAGAGTGTACTTTCAGCTACAGTCGTTTGGTTGGTTGTATTTCCATCCTATTTTAATTTCAAAAGCATAAATTTTGAAAATACCTTATCTCTCACGTACACAGTATAAGACAACTTCATGATTCTACCATTTTTTGTCGTAAAAGCAACACAATAAAGTACTTGGAAAAAAATATTTTACGTGGCTATGCAGTCAGAGGAATGTATACACCGAATTCCATGACTTTATGCCCTTTTTCAAATTTTGCCCCCTCAAGTGTACGACTATCTAAAATCTCTTTATTTTACGTATCTACACAATTAGAGGGACGTACTCACTGAATTTCATCATTCTAGCTGTATTCGCTTAGTTGGTACTATTTTTATCCCCTGTAGCCATTGTATCCATTGAAAGTACGAATTTGGAAAAAACGTTTTATTTTTCGTGTCTACGCAGTGGACATAGTTTTGTACACCGATATGCTGCAAGAAGAGTCCAGAGTTGGGAAACTTTAATCGTCTATAAAATGAAATTCCGATGTGATCTAAAAAAACGCCGACACACGTATATATTTTTTTGGCCTCCTCTTTCAGAATCCATTGTCAGAACCCCGTAATTTTGGAAAAAGTTTGAAATTGTTGTACAGTGTAATTAGGTATTATAATACCTCAATAACCCATAATATTAAATACCTAAATATTAGGGATTATTGGTTATTTTTTTGAAGATTGTGGAAAAACTTGATATTAGTAACCTGCCGATAATACTGTGGAATTCACTCCATAGCTTAAGGTATATAGGATTTGAGCCGCTGATCTTACTTTTTTACTTGATTTTTTCTTTAGGAGAACAAAATAATATATTTTAAAGATCCATCATCTCAAATGTTAGTCATGAGAGATGCATGAATATATCACATATATTGTCTGTTTGAAGCCACTGTGCTATACAGGGATGATATTGTGGATTGTTTACTTCTATTTTGAGATAGAGGCGGGGATTTGTTTACTAGTTTGTCACGATAAGGAAAATTCTGTTCTTTATTTGTATAATGAAAAAAGTGAATAAACAACAAATAAATGAACAGCAACAACAACAACAACGACGACAACATCAGCAGTAATGTAAAGTATATAATAATGAACTTATATACATACATGCAAATACTAGGTACTATGTATATAGAAATGTAGTAAAACAACAACAACACATATCATCATGCACGTTATCATGGTGTTGCCATCGAAATTTATTAGTTTTACAATTTTCATAAATTAGTAAAAGGAGACGAAATTCCAACGCTCCAGGAATAATAACAGGAAAAATAAAATAAGGACGGGACGAACTCTGCCGGCCGCACAAAGCTACAGCAACCGAAAGGACATTGTTGAACAAATTTATGTTAATTTTTCGTTTTTCCCTTGCTCGCTCTCGTTTTCCTGCCCCCTGGCTTGGGTATGAGGTTTATTTCATTTTATATTTTTCTGTGAGATTAAGTACTATAATAAAATATAAATTATGTTTTACACACTCACACACTGGTGGCCGGGGCTAGTGCTGGAACTGGGGCTAGGGCTGTTGGGGGCATAGTTGAAAGGAGAACATAAGAAAGAATTATGTTTGTTCATTGAGATTTAATGACAGTTAAAGTTCTCGAAAACAAAGATCAAAGTTGTTTGTTAATGGAAAAAGGCAATTAATTTGATTTACGGAACAGTTAACGGAATATCAACAACAAGCGCCAAGTAAACAAATGGGCTCTGGGCATATTTATGGAGCTGCCGGCGGCAGCGTTGCTCTGTGTGTGTCTGCACCATCATGTGTCCAGCTGAAATGCCGAGAAATAGTCAATTAAAGCCTAATTAATTTCTTGAGAAATTATTGTCAAGACAAGACAAGTGCTGAAGCGTTTGTAATCTCGTTGACTGCTTTGAACTTTGGCAACAAATGGTCTGACCAGTAGATTAACGTGACAACGTGGCAGATGTTCCCTAAAGAAAATAATGAGAGTTTTATGAAAAATCAATCTTTTGGGTATTGTTTGATATTGGTTGACAGCAACGAAGGAAACATCTAATTCAGATATTTAAGAGTTGTCGAAGCTTGATAGTGGGAAGTCATTGTATTGTCCTGAATTTTTAGAAAGAATTTATTACCATTAGATCTGCATTATAAAATATGCAAATAATTCGCGTAGATTTGAATAGAATTTTAAGTAGAATAATACATATAGTCCCTCGTTGAAAATACAATATTCTAAATGCAGAATATATTCCGTTTTTTGTGGCCAATACATTAATTTTAATTACAAGCAACACTTCAGTTAACATATGCTCAGCTCGAAATTACTCAGTGCGTTCCGTAGCCTTTCCAAAAAAATCTTTTAATTCTGCATCCGTTCTTATTGCAAAGCTTTGATCGTACGTCTTCACGCTAATCTATTCCAAAGAATACACTCTTAAATAGTTTAAATTAAAAGTCCTCTTGGTTTGTAGGTGAGTGCCTCCTCCTTGGAAACTTCACTTCGCTTATCTGCATTTAGGGGAAAATACTTCTTTTTACCCCGAAACTTTTTCATATTCATGCGATGTAGTGTAAACTTTCTCCGCAACTTAATTACACGAACACAATTTAAATAAATTTATTTTTGCAACTACTCCTTCAGTAGTTGGTAATAGTTTGTTAACAACATCAAAGGAATCTCTCTCCACACCATCCCCTCATAGTCCCATCCAACAGCAAATTTCCATTGTGTCTTTGTTGAGCGGGAGAAATTATGAAACATATTATGATGCATATTTTTGTGCTTTAGCTTTTATCATGAGTTGAGCTAAGTTTCCTATTACATTTTTTTGCTTATTTATGTTCTCTTGTTCTTTCGTTACAGGGCGAAGATAGTGTTGAATACTTTCTCGGTCTAACACCGAGCGGAATTGTGGTGCTGCGCAACAAAACAACGGTGGCTCATTATTATTGGCCCCGCATAGCCAAAGTCTATTACAAAGGACGCTATTTTATGCTAAGGATAAGTGATAAAAATGTATGTATAAAGTGTATATCACATCTTTAGTGTTTATGAGATTGTGTTAAATTTCCATATACCCTACATAAAGCTGTTACACAGTATATCAGATGAACTCAACAACATTAGATCAACAGCGGGATAGTTTTAGAAGCACGTCTGTCCGTGTTGCACGGTCAAAGATCTTCAAAAAATAATGAAAAATAAAACAAGCTTATAACAAAAACGTTAATAATATTAATTTTTGAAGGTAACTAAAAACTATTTATTCACATTGTCGCCAACTACAATATAAATATTGTATCAAAACAAATTTTCAAAAAAATATTTTGTGTTGACCTTTTAGGACTTATCCTTGACAACCATAAGTTTTACTTACACGGGATAATTATCCAGGCTAAAAAATTAAAATTAAAAAATTATTTTTTCGAGATGTTTTCATACCTTGAGATTGCTGTTGGTGACAATTTTAATAAAGAACATTTTATTTCAGATACAGTCGTAAAAAAACAGCCATATTGTCATTTCTTAAAATAAGAAATAAAAAGTGAAGAATATAAATATAAATTAAAATAATAAAATAAAATAAAAAATAAATAAAAACCAAAAAGAAGAAAAATAATAAACCATAAACAATAAAAATAATAATAAGATAAAAAATAAAAAATACAAAAAACTGAAAAATAAAAAATAAAAAGTAAAACATAAAACATAAAAAGTATCAAAAACAAAATAATAAATAAAAAGGATAAAAAATAATAAATAAAAAATAAAAAGTAAAAAATTAAAAGTATCAAAAACAAAATAATTAATAAAAAGGATATAAAATAGAAACCGAAAAGTAAAAAATAACAAATAAAAACCACAAATTAAAAAAAATATTAAAAATAAAAATGAAATATTAAAAAAAAATAAAAAAATTGATAAAAAGAAAAAGTAAAAAGTACCTAATATAAAATTAAAATATAAAATACTAAAAACTAAAAACCAAAACAAAGAAAGTATAAAATTAAAAATAAAGACGAAAAAAAAAAATAAAAATACAAAAAATACCAAAAAGCAAATAAGAAATAAAAAAGAAAAAAATATAAAATACAAAATAAAAACGAGAAATAAAAATTAAAAATACGAAATAAAAAAGTAAAAATACCAAAAATAAAAAATAAATAATATAAATAAAAATAAAATTAAAAAGTAAAGAAAAAATAAAAGATACCAAAAACAATATAAGATACAAAATGTAAAATATAAGAAAATAATAAATTAAAAATAAACAATAAGAAAGTACATGATAAAAAATTTAAAATAAAAACGGAAAATAAAAAATAACAAATTAAATTAAAATAAAAAATGTACAAGAAAAAATAAATATTAAAAATATAAAATAATAGTTAAAAACTAAAGGAATATAAAATCTCAAATAAAAATAACAAATAAATAAGAAAATGCAAAACAAAAAATAAAATCCAAAAATAAAAAGTGAATATAATAACTAAATACAAAGAAAGTAAAAAAAATAAAAAATACCAAAAGAAAATAAAAATAATAAATAAAGGTTTTAAAAATTAAAAATAAATATTAAGAAAAAAGCTTTAAAATGAACAATAACAAATAAAAAGGTTAAAAATTAGAAATATAATGTAAAAATGGTTTCTTCACTTAGTTTTCAAACTAAGATAATCGTGAAACACCATATAAGTTTGAATTTTTTTAAGAATCTGTCACTAATCACTACCCGTGATTTTTTGCATATTTGTCATTTTCGTTTTATTATTCAAATACAAAATATTTGAGAGCCTGTAGAATACAAGAAAAACAAAGGCAACAATTTTAGAAAAAATATGCAAATATTTTGAATATTTTGTATACGCAAAAATTCCGAGGTCTACCAATCACCTCTTGTTTAGGGTATCAGAATGCCGGCCACGTCCGAATATATGCTTCACTTTCATTTATTTTCTTGTTGTTGGCTTGTTTGCTTTCATCTGAAGTTACTGTGTCCCGTAAATTGGTAACTGGTGAAGCTGATGGGGCGACGCCTGATAGCTATCGGGCTTTGGTGGTATTGGTGTTGACGCTGGCGTCGGCGTTGACTTTGGTGTTTTTGTTATCAAAGGCGTTAAGAAGAAGTATGCTTTGGCATATCCTTCTTCTTTGCGTTGACAAAGTAGTTTTTTGTGTAAAACTTTTTATAGTTTAACAATTTTTTCTTCCCCGTTTTTTGGTTAAAGGAATTTCTTTTATATTTTCTTGTCATAAAGTTTGCATGTGAAACTTTTTTAACGCGTTTTTACCAATGCGCGCCAATATAATTTGGGTATTTTCGTCGTTCTTGCGTTCATCTGATATCTTGTTATTTTTGAAGAAGACGAAAATGTTTTCCATTCATGAGTATGTGTTTTTTCACCTCTCTCTTTTTCTTTCTTCCCCTTTAACTTTTCTTTAGAACGAGTTGAGTACTTATGGCTTTGAGACACCTCGCAAATCAGCCTGCAAGCACTTGTGGCGTTGCTGTGTGGAGCATCATGCATTTTTTCGCCTGATGCGCGTTCCGCCATCGTTGCCAAATTCACCGACAAATACTTCAGATATTTTTCAATTGGGCTCGAGACTGAAATGCAGGTAAGTTATAGCTGTCGCCTCACTACCAGTCTCTCTCTGAGCGAGGCTGTGAAGCGCAGCCACACTTATAGTTATCCGAAGTATTTATGAGAAGTTGACGAAAAAATGTTAAAAGTTTTGCTTGACTGCAAGTTATTAAGCATGATGTCAGACGCTTGGATTGGAAGAGGATATAGGATTGTTTGAGGTGACAAAAGAGTGTAACGCATTGACGATGTCACTCTTAAAGTTGTTTTTTGGGAAAGGTTATAGTTGACTTGAAATAAGTCGATTGCGAAGTCTCATATGACGCACTCTAGCCGATTTTTTCTGTAAAAAATATTTAGGAGGGAAGGGGATAAAAAGTGACTACTGAAGACATTTTGTAGGAAAATTTGGATTATATGACTTAATTTGAATCGACCTTTTTTAAAATGTTGGAAATGAAATTTTACTTCTAAATTAGACTGAAAATGAATCTTGATCTCTTAAGTTTAAAATTTTAAATTAATTACAATTAAATGAAAGATTTATAGAGGAGCTTGTAGATATTCAAATTCCCGCAAAAGCGATAGACAATGCGGATTAGTAAACTAATTGCTCTAAGAATCCTGCAAATCTACTTCTGTCACAAGAAAAGGATACCCTTTTGGAAATAGCCATATATACCACACAGTTATGTTGTTTGGTGTAGGAAATGTGTCATTTATCTTTAGCTTGTGTGTACTACATTCTACTACTTAAGCCATTCGTTTGATGTGTCCTTTTTGCCAATATTACCCAGTTAATTATCCTAATGATATATTTAAGGAATACCAACCACACACCAACTTTGCCAAAATAACCAAAAAGTTACCAACATAATTTGTTTGACAAACTTTGGTAATTGAAATAAGAACTTTACTTCAACTGGTAGATATATACGTACATACTTAGGAGATGTAAGAATGCCTCTGTCTGTCCATATAGACTACATTATCATACATGTACGAGTTTGTTGAATGGGTATGACGACGATAGACGATGTAAATTCAAGGATGTTCTCCTAACTGGAACACTGCAAAGTGAACATGCATTTCCTAATTAAATTACTCAAGAAATAAACTTCCTTTCGGAAAAAACATCATCATCAGGAAAAACTTTTGTGTTGCACATTTGCACTGTGAGCGATGAATGGACAATAGAGTGGGGGTAATTCGATTTCAAAGTACTAACTAAAATAAGATTTTTATAGATCATAATTCAATTACAAATGTGATTGAAAATTTAGAGTGAAAGAAAGAGTGTTCCTAAAATGTGCATATTTCCGAACTAACCTCCCAGTAAAAAAAAAACTCCCGCTCCATTTATTAAAGGAGAGTTGCATTATCATTGCCTTACGACCCTGCCGAATAAGCGCTGATTTTCGAGAGATTTAGAGCAATTACTCAGGTGCAATAATTACATGTTTACGTTAAAAATAAGTACAAAGGCGTAATATACCCTCCAACACGGAGTGCATTTCACAGAATTACCGACAGATAAGAGACTATCGACCTTACGTTGAAATGAAAAATTAAAATTTTTTTGGTCATTACGATATTTGCTTTGTATTTTGTAATATTAATTCATTATTGTAATATTAATAGTCTTCTACTATACATAAAACAATACTTCAAGTGTAATCAAAAAGTGAACATGGTGCATTCGAAAATGTGCCCTAAATAGTAAGTGTAATGTCGGTCGTCATTAGGGAAAAACATTTTTTTCGTTGCAGATTTCCCCATTTACTATTTTCTAATTCCAGCTACAGATCAAATGTCTATACCATTTTGATAGGAAAAGTACTAATTTTGAAGATCCATGGAGTGCTTTTTGAAATTCTGTGCTACATTTAATAATTTATTGACATTTGGATATTTCCCTTCATTCACTAATCTCCTCCATAAATCTCACAGAAGAATTGACGTGTCGAACTATAGAGGGATAGATAATTTGAGTGGTATTCCGAAGCTAATTAAGGAATTTGAGGTTATATCTCATAGGTTTTTTTTTTCTATTTTGAGTTCCTGCCAACAAGGATTTTGTAAGGGCTTTTCGACCATGATAAATTTGATTCAGTTTATTTTTCACGTTATTGATGTTGTGTTTTTCAGAGTAATTTGACATATGGGCATCTCCCCAAAAAGGTCTACTAGAAAATAAAATCTGACCACACTAATAGCTTTTAACATTATTATTTCCTTATTTTGACAACTTTTTTTATTATGAAACTTGAAGTTAACTTGTTCTCTTTAATTTGTATTAAAAGTTGAAGTTTTATATCGAAAACTACTATTTTTTTTACTACGCGTGGAAATATTTGTAGCGTCCGTTGTGTCGCGTCCATATTTCTGCTGCACCTAATTAAAAAAATCTAAGAGATAATTCTCATACTTCATAAATCTACGATCAAAATATATCCTCCGACCTTCATTTACATGTCTATATTGAAAAACAAAGTTCTCAAAAAATCGCTGAACTTTATATATTTGTATTAGACCTTCAAAAGTACTTGTGTTTTTCTGTCGCGTCCGTTTCCGTGTAAAATTGTTTTTAATTTTGTACTAATTTGTACCAAATTCTGACGATATATTTTTAAAATGTAGTACTCTTTAAGCGCTGTAGAACACTAAAAAAGCTGATCGAGTTTTTCAGTTTCTTTCTTGTTTTTTGAGTAGTTTAAGGCGTGCGAATGTCGCGTCCGGGCCACTGGAAGATGCCCATATGCACGGAAGACATTTGAACTATTAATATATAAACTAGATCGCATTGGTTTTAGCTGCATATCTTCGTCTCTTGGAAATAGTTCTCAGATTGCAAAATCCGATAATTTTTATTATAGACCATTTCTGAGTATATCGGGAGTTCCCCAAGGTAGTCATCTTGGGTCAATACTATTTTTTTATTATTCATAAATGATCTTCCAGAATATATTATTAATTCTAGATCTTCTAATGTTGGCAGATGTTGTGAAAATATTTTATTCTTGTGATTGACCACAATTTCATCATTTTTTGGATGACGATTAATATAAATTTGGGTATTGGTGTGACATTGGATCGAATTTAATATAAGAAAATACAAGAATATGCATTCTTTTAAATCGAATCCAAGGCCTGGCAGATATAAGATAAAGCCAAAGGGCGCAATGCTGCTTTGGTTAACAAGATTGAAAGCGGACGACTTCTGTTCAATATACATCGTCCCAGATCATATTTTGTGACACCAAATATTAATGCTAAACAAAAATTGATAATTCAAGTTCGTCATGTGATATACTAAGAGATTGTGGCAACATTAGGGATTTGTTCTTCCAACAAGACGTAACACGGACACCGATTTTTTTACATTGCCTTCGACTACAGTATAGATATTTGTATTAAAAACAGAACAAAAATAATTTTATGTTGGCATTTTCGGACTTAGCTTAGATATTGATAAATTCCACTTATCCAGACTCGACAGTCGATAAATTTTATTAAAAAATATTATTCCAAATTGTTCCTAATACACACACCTTTGCAATGTAGTTGGCGATCTAGTGATTATAAAAACATTTTGGAATATGAAATTGCTAATGATTTTGGCTACCCGTATGGATGTTATATCGGTTTTATTGTTACCAAACTTTATGCCACTTTGTGTGGGAAGTACCAGATCCGAACCGCCCACATTTCATGCGAATGTAACTTCTATAAAAGCATTGCCAAATACCAATATTCACAGTATTCCGATCATCTGTATTGAATTTCTAACAGCTTTAATTTTACATAGCTAAGGGTGATTTGTGTGGGATGTACTGGAAAGGGCTCGGAAAACAGCGCTATATATATCCGTGTGGAAGTTACAAAGTTTTTAATTTAACATTTGAATATGGTCCAGTTGTGTGGGAGGTACCAGAAGGGGTGTGGCAATTTCGCCCATCTTCAAACTTAAACTAAGTTTGGGAAAAATATTATCATGTGCAAAGTTTGAATTGATTCCTCAACTCCCTTCGAGATTTATCGTGTACACCAGCCAGACAGACGGACGTGGTTCAAACATCTTAAAAAGTCGTGAAACGGATTTGATCCAAAGATACTTAGGGTCTTAAGTCACTCCTTCAATGCATTACACTGCAAATATTTATACCCTCACACTCTGTAGAGTGAGGGTATAAATATTTACAGGTTGGTCGTCCAGAAAATCTGAAATTATTATTTAGTTTTCAAATAATTTCATTTTATATGTTATTCAAATTATCTTAAAACTTAAATTGGACATTATAACTAAAAAAAATATTTGTTTACATCACCACACATCAATGTCTGTGGATATACTTTCAAACTAACACTAAAGACAATTTTGGTGTGAATAAAATGAGAAGGGTGCATTTTTTTATAAATGTGAAAAACAAAAGTTCCTAAATTATGGATTTAAGGAGAAAAAATGGTATATCTCATTTTTTGGGATTTTTGACTTAGACCAAATAAGTTTTACGTTGACATTTTTCGACTTAACTGCGATAGTGATGCATTTTACTTATGCTACATAATTATCCTGGCTAAGCCAATAAATTTTAATATAAAATAATTTTTCTAAAAATTTCTTAAAGCTCACACACCTTATATTGTTGTTGGCGACAATGTGATATTTTTTTTAATTAAAAAACAGACTTTGTATTCACACGTATCAATGATAAACAGCTTGGACAACGACTCTTGATGATTAAATGATATGACAAATTATCGAATGTACCCTCTATAGTATAAGATTATGAAAAAATTCTGTTTGATAAAATACAAATTGGATATATTTTTTAAATTTCTTGTTAAAATTTAAATTTTCGTCCACAAGGATAATTAAAATTGTTGTAATATTTTTGCATGCAAACGTTTTTATATTTGGTATAAACACTTTACACAAAAGTTGTAAGATGGCAATGTGTACTTAGTTACTTGGTGCGGGTTTTGACTGATATTCAGAAGGTGAGTTAATTATATTTCTCACACGGCCCTCTCTTCAGCCAATTGACCAATATTGGCATACTTTTTACATCACAAAATCCCAGCATTACTTAAAGTGAAATCAAAATATTCACTCCATCCCAATGTACAGAAATTACGATTTACTTGCTTCACGTATGTGCAGATGGTGTAAACTATGTTTGCCACAAAACTCCCCATAACTTCAAGTTTATGCAACATTTTCATGGTCATTATCATGTAAAGTTATGAATTATATGGGTATTCCTTGCTCGGCTCGTAAGTAAATTGCAAAATATGTTTCATTTGGTTTGTGTCTCATATTTAACAAAAAATAAATTTGTTTAGTTCTGCTGTCCAGAGTGTGTGTGTTTCTAGCTTTCCTAAGGAGAATGTGGCAAAGCTTATGTTCCCTGCGAATGCGAGACAACGGATGAGGGATGATATACGAAAGAGGATGTAGCAAATGTTGCCATTTCCAGACAGGAAAACACATCCCATCCATATGTTTGCCACTCAACTAACCATGACGAATATGCGAAAAGGTTTTTTTATTATTACTTCTTTTTTCTTTTTCATATTAATAATATTTTAGTTTCTTTGCTGACAAAAGGGTCATTGCAAAGGTAACGACGGCCGGTAACCTTTCGACAGACTTTATCTGGCATCTAGATATGCTGTAGCAAATATATTTGTTTGTTCTTCTTTTGGAACAATTCACACTTACAAACTGTAGACAACATTATTCACTTCAATTTGTCTTTATAATGAACATAAAGAGGGTGCAATAAATCAGATTTAAAAAGGCCTTAAATTGTGCTGATGACACAGCCACACAAATCTCAAGCGAACAGAATACCCTCTTTATCATTTGACTAATTTAATGTTAAGCGACCACAGTAATTTCACATTTGTCACGAAG
Source organism: Polietes domitor (assembly GCA_947397865.1). NCBI lineage: Eukaryota > Metazoa > Arthropoda > Insecta > Diptera > Muscidae > Polietes > Polietes domitor. The sequence goes on along the minus strand of OX377618.1, from coordinate 193,458,383 downwards.
TTTGATGAGTCTTCGAGTGGTTTTTCCTTTGGAAATGGACGAATGAAAGTACAAATAAATTAAAGAATACGTAAGCAGATAAGTAGGACTAGTCTACAGCAATTTCACCGAAATAGTCACACCTTTGTTCAAACATTTGCACAAACATAAACTAGGCTATTTAGTTTATTTTAGGTTGGATATAGTAAATAGCTGATAACTACAAAATGTCGATTAACGAGACAAATATTAAATTTATCCAAATATAGTTTTTAATTTCTCCGGTAATTTGAGTACATTAAGTAGATAGAAAAAATTCGTTTTGTTACAAAAATTGCTAATGTCTAAAAATCAGAAAAAAATTATGGATTTCTAGTATAAATTGGGTTCTATTTGCATGTTTGTTATTGCAAAGTATTTGGCTAGAATATTGAAAACTGATCCCTTTCAAACTTTGCATATTTTGAGGAAGAAGTTTTATTGAACTAGACATATGTTTTGTTTTGTGAATTAATCTGCAGAAGATTTTTTTTGTATCCGGAATAAAAATTAAAAAAAGATATTTATTAAATATTGAAAATTACTCTAATTTTCTTATCGATTAATTCAGCTGAAAAAACTGGTGGTGTTGTTTTATTATTTATTTTTATTTTATTTTCCCAATATTTTGGTTGCCTTCGTCAACCATCATCAGGGGATAAACACTAAACAAAAATATATACAATTTATAACAAATATTCACTATCAATATCACGAAAAATTCAATAATAATTACATTCAAAATTAATGGGCGTCGTCCTGTTGTCTGCACAAATTATTGTCAACTAAAAGTCTCTCTTTGTCGGCTTTATTTTTGTATTATATGTCGATAAGCTTTCGCGCAATTCTCTGTGGCTGTTTTGTAATTCATCCTCTTTTCCGTGGGAACGTCAATAATATTCAATACTTCAAGAGTAAATCTTCACTTATAATTTCTCTCCTCTGCTGATATTTGTACGTCTTTGAAATTTGGCGTATGGCCTGTCAGAGTGCAGTGGGACTCAAGAGCTGTTTGTTGCTCTATTGGCTTGTCAGTTGCTTTTTGGTCCGATTTTTGAGAAGAAAGTCTAGTTATACACTCCACGAGAGTATTATGTCTTTGTGCATTTGTTTGTAACACCCAAAAGGAAGAGAGATAGGCCCATTGTTAATTATACCGATCGACTTAGAATCAATTTTTGAATCGATTTAGCAATGTCTGTCTGTCCGCCCATCTATTCTTGTAATCACGATACAGGTCGCAATTGTAGACAGAACCAAATGAAACTTTGCACAACGAAGTTTTTCGGGATAAGAACGAACGCTATTTAATTTGAAGAAAATCGGTACAGATTTAGATATAGCCCCCATACGAATTTCACTCCCGATTTGACACTTTTCTCTCTAGATTCCACATATTACAACAGATTTTCTTCAAAATTGGCAAACCATCTTATATTCCAACTAGAAATACCTGTGGTTCAGATTTATATATAGCTCCCATACAAATTTCGCTCCCGATTTGACTTTTTCCGCTCTAGAAACCACACATTGTATCAGATTATCTTCAGATTTGGTAAAACATCTTATATTTCCACTAGAAACACCTATGGTGAATATAGGTCAGATCGGTTCAGATTTATATATAGCTCCCATACAAATTTCGCTCCCGATTTGACTTTTTCCGCTCTAGAAACCACATATTGTATCTCAGATTGTCTTCAGATTTGACAAATCATCTGATATTTAAACTAGGAACATCTACGGTGAAAATAGGTCAAGTCGGTTCAGATTTAGATATAGCCCCCATAAAAATGTCGATCCCGACTTGTCATTTTCCGCTCTAGAAACCACATATTGTACCCGATTTTCTTTAAAATTGGCACAACATCTTATAGTCCAACTAAACAAAACTATGGTGAAAGTGGGTAAGATCGGTTCAGATTTAAATATAGCCCAAATACAAATGTTGCTCCCAAATGTTTAACCGATTTTGCACAAACTATACATATTATATTTCACCTATTTCGTTCCAGGTTTCAATATATCCTCATACAAATGTCCTTTCCGATTTAAAATTTTTTGTCAAACACACTTTTTAACCGAATTGAATTGTATTCGGATAGAAAGTGGAGTGTATCATAGAGTCGGTCCCGCCCGACTTTAGCCTTTCCTTACTTGTTTTTATCTTAGATTTAGTTTTGCTGAATAAATTATTTACTGTACTAGTTGTTTTGAGTGCTAATTGAAAATTGTCTTTTTTATAAATGTCTGCATTTTTGAACCTTTCAGAAAATCCTTGTCAGCGGTTTATAGATTTTCTCCTCCTTCTCTTTGTCATTTTTATGTTTTTTCATCTTAGTATGGTTTATCAGATCGTCGATGGTTTGTTTAGGGAAGTCATTTGATCGTATAATTTTCTTGATTTTGCGTTCATTGTCTTTGTGAAATGATGAGTCACTTATATTGAATACTCTATTTATAAATTACTCTTTGAAAAACATTTACGTTTATTTTTTTAATTTCCAGTGCAAACAGCAATATTAGTTTATGAGATATTAGTAATAAAGGGTGATTTTTTAAGAGCTTGATAACTTTTTTAAAAAAAAAAACGCATAAAATTTGCAAAATCTCATCGGTTCTTTATTTGAAACGTTAGATTGGTCCATGACATTTACTTTTTGAAAATAATTTCATTTAAATGTTGACCGCGGCTGCGTCTTAGGTGGTCCATTCGGAAAGTCCAATTTTGGGCAACTTTTTCGAGCATTTCGGCCGGAATAGCCCGAATTTCTTCGGAAATGTTGTCTTCCAAAGCTGGAATAGTTGCTGGCTTATTTCTGTAGACTTTAGACTTGACGTAGCCCCACAAAAAATAGTCTAAAGGCGTCAAATCGCATGATCTTGGTGGCCAACTTACCGGTCCATTTCTTGAGATGAATTGTTCTCCGAAGTTTTCCCTCAAAATGGCCATAGAATCGCGAGCTGTGTGGCATGTAGCGCCATCTTGTTGAAACCACATGTCAACCAAGTTCAGTTCTTCCATTTTGGGCAAAAGTTGGATATCATCTCACGGTAGCGCTCACCATTCACAGTTACGTTACGATTCGCATCATCTTTGAAGAAGTACGGTCCAATGATGCCACCAGCCCATAAACCGCACCAAACTGTGACTTTTTCTGGATGCATTGGTAGCTCTTGCAATGCTTCTGGCTGATATTCACTCCAAAATCGACAATTCTGCCTATTTACGTACCCATTGAGCCAAAAATGAGCTTCGTCGCTGAACACAATTTCTTTCTTTCTGAACTTTCTTAACAGAGCACGCATTTTGATAATAAAATTCAATGATTTGCAAGCGTTGCTCGTTAGTAAGTCTATTCATGATGAAATGTCAAAGCATACTGAGCATCTTTCTCTTTGACACCATGTCTGAAATCCCACGTGATCTGTCAAATACTAATGCATGAAAATCCTAACCTCAAAAAAATCACTCTTTAGTTATAAAATAAAGAAATAACACTACTATTTCTAATTTTATGAAAATATCTTAGAATCTACTGGCGAAATTTTCAATTATTGTAAAGCACAGCTGTTAAAGTAATTTTCATTATCTATTTTCGCAAAAATATTGATTTGATTGCTTTTTTTTGAATAAATGAATTACGAAGGAAATTTTGTGTATGGTAATAGAAAGAAGGAGAGCCACACTCAAATCTATATATACTTTCTTTACAACTCTATATACACTTTGTCCATATAAGTATTTCGTATAATGTGTGAGGGGCGTCACCGTATATGTATTCACATTAATATATACATATACGCCTGGAAACCTCACCGTTTTGAATAGTTTTATGATATGGTGAGCCCTAAATATTTTTAATCCTCACGGGAAACAAATATAGGATATTTTTATTTTTTCTTTAATGTTTAAAAAATAAAAAACAATATTTGTGTGAAAAAAGGTCAATGTTCTCCTACAAAAAAATGTCTCAATAATTTTACAGAACAAAACAGTTGAGCAACGTTGAAGTTGCGGTTTACCACAGTTTTCAAAAAATTAAAAAATCAACTTTCAATAGAAAATTTCCATGTAAAACCAACGAGAAATTTGATTTTTTTTTTCGAAAAATATGACAAAATTGTGACAACAGTGTGACGTTGCATCAGAATTCTTGGGTTTGAGTGAAAAAAAACAAATAGAAATTAAAATATATATTTTTTTGATAATTTTTTTAAACAAATATTGAAATGTATTTTTTAGATTTTTGATATTTTTCTTACCAATTAGCTCCATCTAATGTCTCAGTATTTTGGACACATATGTAGCTACTTGCTGAGAAAAAAATATAAATTGATCTTTGATGCAAATTTATTTACAAATAGCATGGTGACATTTATTACTTGGCTGCAGACTACCACTACCATGATTTCTACCATGGCAAAGGTTTCCTCAGATGGCTCGCAGAGACTTTTAAACAACATTCCCGGCCTCTTTAAGCTAATGATTCTCACAAACGAAACGAGAAGCACAACTGCCTAATTTGCGTTTAAAAAATCGCACGAAGTAATAAAGCACCCATTCCAACTTACAAGCATCTTATTGACTATATACCCATAGAAAATTTAAAAATAATAATATAGGATTTTTATTTTTCTGGACGACTTGACGTGAGGAAGTACTTCAAAGAAGAGAAATAGTCCATTGTTTTGCTTAAATTGAATATCTCTGAGGATGATAGTTTATGACGATCAAATATCGGAAAACAATAAATAAAGCAATTTAAAAAACTAAACATCAGCAGAACAACAAAAAAATTTAAAGGTCATATAATTAACAAAAATATATGATTTTTTTAAAAATAAATATACATATATTAAAAGAAAATAATAAACAACTAAAATCGCCAGAGTACTTATTCAGTTTGCCTATGTCTCAGAGACTATTGGAAACCCTGAAAAAAATAAAAAACGGGTTTTTTTTTTCAAAATATATTTGTCAATGCTTGTTTTAAAAAAAAGTAAAAAAAATAATTTCTATTTGAGTATACCTGCTACAAAAAATAGTCTCAATATTTTTTGCAGAACAAAAGTTATAATTGTAAAAATACAAATAAATCGTAAAATATGCAAAACATCAACACTTCAAAAACATTTCATCTAACAAAATATTTTTCAATACCAAACACATTCACCAAATTCGAAAGACCTTCGCAAGATGTGTCGTTGGTTGCACATAGAATTCCTCAATATCAAACGCATTCACCACATTTAATCAAAATCATTAGGCATTCGAAGATTTCTCAGTGGTTTAACATGGTATTCCTCATTAACAACAACAAAGCTCGGTAGTTGTGCCTAAACAAAAGTCCCATATTTGGTTCTCAAGAGGCTTAATACAATTTTGTGTGGACCCACCAAAAAATCTCAAAAAAAAAACTCTGTCTCTATTAGGCTCACCCTCTGATCTGTGATGTCTGTGAAAATCTTCTTCAGAAGCCTTCGCAGCGATTTTTCCCGGGCTCAATAATTCTCCCAAATGATTGAGAATCACAACTCACTTTTCGAATAGTCAAAAACAATCGCATCAAGTAATTATTGATTTAGGGAGTTCGGGTATTCGGATTCACTGGCCAGGAATCACGATAGTGGTAGTATACAGCCTAGTAATAAACGTTACCATGAGATTGGTAAATAAATTTCCATTCTATAAATTATAGATGCAAAAAGAACTTGAGCAAGGACAATATCCCCGTTCAAATAAGATATACATTTCCATCAAAAAAATCTTATAGTTTTTATTATTTTTCTACATTACGCCTTTTACAATATATCAGACAATTAGGAAAAAACGTAATTATTCAAATCCGATTTTAGTTTGACGTGACATAACCGATATGTATCTGACATCCGTTTTATTTTTTCTATTTATAATGTGAGTGACTGGATATTTAATGCCTTCCAATTTTATCATGGTCCTCATGGCATCAGCTATAGACATTAATAAGCATTTAGCATTTTCTCACTTGCTGGCATTCGTCGTTACATCGTTAAAATTTCTATTAAACACTATTTTTATGATATTTTTTCCTTCTTTCTTTATTTCTTTCCTTTTTTATAGCAAAGAGAAATCATCAAAGGACTCCCTTTTTATTAATCGTTCACCTCCAGCGTTTGTGCGTGTCCCCTCGAAGCGTCAGCCGCGTCGCATAATGGATGACTTTCTGAGTGGTTGCAAGAAACCGGAGTTTGGAAGTTCAGCATTTTTAAATACCAAAAATGTGAGGTAAGTGTCGGCGTCTGTGTCTATGAGTCTATGGCATTGAAATGACCTTCATGCTGTAGGTAGTTTAATGCCGATAGGTGTGAGTTAACACAAGTTGCCAAAATAAACGCAATCAGTTTTGCCGACAATCGTTTTTTTTGGGAGGGAGTGGGGGCTCGACTGTACTTATGCACACGTGTAGACCGTTCAGAAAAAAAACCGAAATTATTAGTTTGCTTTTTATTGCTTTTTCGGTTGGTTTTTTATTGTCTTCTTTTTCTCGAGAAGTTTGTTTTATTTGTGCTGTTCTTTGATTGTTTGTTTGGTTTTTGGAGGGAGTATGTCTGCGGGTTGGCTCATTGTTGGCTTCGTGTCTCAAAGTCGTTTCGGAAATTCAATTGTTGCAGTGCAATGACAATGGCATTGGCGAAGGCAAATTGTTGTCTTGTCTAGACGACAAAAGATTCAATTTTATGCCTTCTAGGAAATTATATGTACATAAGCACAATTCGGGAATGGAACTTGACAAGCGCAATTTTCGCAATTGCTTAAATTTGATTTAAAGTGAATATAAATTTCAAATAGAAATATTTTTTAATGTTTTATACATTTATGGAACTTTTTTTACGACATAACTCTAAGAATAACAAAAAACTTGATTTCCAAAAACAATGACTGAATGTAAAAAAAAATCAATTGAAATCATGCTCTCCAACCAACACCTGTTGTAATTGTCCCAATGTAATGAGCTCGCTTTCCGCGTCGACAATTCATCTTCCGCCATGTCGATATCGCACAGACACAGTATCCCCCCACCCTCCATGAGAATTACGACATTCGCTCACTGCTCACTGCCCACATTCCACACGCCGCGGCATATCGACACTGTCGGTCTGCCAGAAAAGAAATGTAAATTGGCCATAACTTAAAAACCAATAACATTAAATCACAGACTGACCAAAAAGAAGTAGATGGAGGTAGCAAAGGAGAAAAAACCGCTCATACATAATGGCAGACTTATTTCTCTTGAGTAACTTCCTGATGCAGAACGCGACGACTGCGGCGGTGGTTGCAGTTCGCGGCGAAGCTGGTAAACAAATTTACTTTAAATGGTCGCGTATAAATCATACGAACGAGGAATTGAGAATGAAAAGCAACTGCACTGAAGTGAGCAACAATAAATGAACAACAGCAAAAGTGGCATGTACTCTTCGGGTACGTCCTCTGCACATTTCAACAACATGCCAATCAGTGAAAAATTACAAATATTTAACAACAGAACAGCAAAAGTACTACGTTGCTGGCTGGCTGGCTGCTCAGCAGCCGCGCTCAAGGAAAAACTTGGCTTAAACCCCACGTTGATCAACCGCAAACACAACAACACTGTACAACAAAAATAAAACTCAACCACAATTATGGCGAAACCAAACAAATACTCGTAATTCACCGGGTGGCAGGAACAGAAACCCCGGCCACACCAATATTGCACAGTGGATGGAAAGCGATTTTCATTTCCGAGTTATATTTTATTTTAAAATTGGTGTCAAAAATGAGAGCGACCTTAGAGTCCAGTATTTGATTAAACAATTGAGGCTCGCTGTAGTTATGGAAATAGTTTTTATACACTCGACTATATGATTTTATTTGGAAATACCTGGGGCGAAATTTCTACCCCTAAAAAGGACTGTCAGTGCCACTTCAGTACTTCAGCAATATATAGGGTGATGATTATTTGTTGAAATTTCTGGTTTCATTTGAAAGGTTGAACTTTGTCATTTAATATTGGAACACAATATCATTCATATGAATATCAGGACTGGCTCGGCAGTACCTTATCCGATCAACCCAATTTTTCAGTACAGCCCAAAATTCACACCAAACAGTGACTCGTTGTGGATGCATTGGCTTCTCAATAGTCACGTGTGGGTTACCGGAACCACACATGTGGCAATTATGCTTATTGACGTAGACACCGAGATGAAAATGAGCTTCATGAAGGCCGATCTCTTCTCGAAATTTTTCCACTTAAATTTCTTACAGTTTGCGTTAAAGACTCACTACCTTGGAAGTAAGTTTTTAATATTTCCCAATTTTGTTCGAGCGTATAGCGTCCTTCTTTGCAAACGTCAAACGTAAACATAAACCTGAAAATAAAAATGAATGTTATTCTACTTCTCAAAGTACCTTCTACCAAATAATAAGTAGTTCAAATTTGAAATTGGAAATAAAATAAATAATAAACAAATTGGAAATTCCAGCCTTGTATTCAAATTTTGGGACATACATACCGCTTTTAGCGTGAATCTAAATCAAAAAGATATTTTTGCCAAATCTTTACTTTTAAGGGGCGAAAGGGCACAAAAATATGGGATGAAGCAACAACGACAGCAGTTTGAAAAATAAAAATTGATTTGTACATCCCTCTACTTGCATATATTTATAAATAAGTGGGCATTTCGAAATTCGTACTTTTAAGGGGTGAAATGGTAAAAGAGGTAGAAAATGGTTTGAACGTACGGCTGCATCTAAAATCACGAAATTCGGTGTGTACATCTCTCTGACTCGTAAAGTAAACGATTTTTAAAAATGCATACTTTTAGGGTGAAACGGGACGAAAGGTGATACAAATGGTACCAACTAAATGGTGTATACATCGTTCTGACAGTGTAGACACGAAAAATAAAGCGATTTTTCTAAATTCGTACCGGTGTGAACATTTCTTAGAATTTGTAGACTCTCATTATAAACGATTTTTAGAAATTTATATTTTTAGATCGAAAACGGGCCGAAAGGGGGTAAAAATGGTACCAACCAACTGCAGCTACAATCCTGTAATTAGTTGTTTGCTTTGTGTGGACGAGCAAAATAAGAAGATTTTTCCAAATTCATACCTTTATAAAGTCATAGAAATCTAACTGTCAAAAATGAGATAAAACTGGTACAAGTTTAGATAGAATCATTAAAATGGGTCTAATCGTCAATCTGACCTCTTAGACACGAAAAGAGATTTTTCTAAATTCTTACTTTTGGGTTTAAAATGGGAAAGGGGATAAAATTAGTACAGAACAAATGGCTACAGCGAGGAGCATAGAATTTGAATTTGTAGACGATCAACATAAAGGATTTTTTAAAAACATATACCTTTAGATCGAAAACAAGAATAAAAGGGATAAAAATGGTACCAATTAAAGGCAGCAGCTATAATCATAAAAATCGGTATTTACATTCATTTGACTCTGCAGACGCGGGAAATAATTTTTTTACAAATTCTTACTTGGGGTCAAATTTAGACTCATGAAATTTGCGATGCACAGTCCATTGGGAATACTGAAGATAATTCGTACTTAGGCGATCACAATGATAGCAACCAAATGGCTGTAGCTGGAATCATGAATTTTTGGAATGGGCGAAATCGGGCTGTTTTCCCCTTACGAAGTCTGAAAATACCGCTACAATTTAGAACACATTTTAGAAGATTGTTGCCTTATATACTTTTCCATATTGACCTGATTTTAGTCTTCGAAACCGCGTCGAAATGTAGGATTTTGAATTGTATATCCGAACAGCGTCAAGGTGACTTAAAAACCCTTCTTTTTTCACACCACTGTGCACTGCAACATGTGGCAACAGAACGAAACAAATCGCTGCCGTAATTACTCAATTACAAACACATATCATTTTTTCATTTTTCATGCTATTCTTGCCCATTTTCCGTTTTTTGTTACTCTTTGCCTGGTTACAAAATTGATCATATGTTGATCGCTGAGGTGGAGCAAATCTCCAACTTGTTCAAATAGAGGAGGTCGCAATGCCGTAACGATAGCCAACGCAAAACGTGTGTTTGCATGTAACTACCTTTAATTTAGATTTATGATTAAACAATTTATATTTATGGCAATGTAATTGATCAATTTTTATTAGCCATGCACCCCAGCTAGCCAGCCAACTAGCTGGGCAGTAAGACTGGACTGGATGGACAGACCCACCGACAGACAGACAGATCTTTTACATGGCGCGTCTGCTTTCTCACCATCTCTCCCTCTCATTTGTTTTATCTGATTGCAGCAACTACGAGAGCCCGTATCGCTCCACATACAGTATACCAACTAGTCTGGGCATTAATCCCTATCACCATCAGCCGTCACAACATACGATGCCGCATAGTCAGAGTAATTACAATAACAATGGTGGCAACAGCAACGGCAATGGCAACAACAATCATATACAGGCACCTGACTCTCCGCGCAGCACCCGAAGTGCACCATGGCCACGGACACAGCAGCGTTCTCTATTTGGCACTAAACCGTCCAGTCCACGTTCTGTGCGATCGGCCAGCACCACGGGTGGTGTAGGAGGCGGAGGCACTGGTAGTAGTCATCATCATCATCATCATTCCCATCATACGCACTCGCGTTCATCGCAGCGTGATCACGTATCGACATCCACAACGCATCAGCAACGCTATCGATCTAGTTCAGTGGAGAGTCATTCATCCAATGATTCACGTTCAACGCGAAGGTAATTGAATTTGTCAGAATGATTAATATTAAATATTTCGATGCTATTATTTTGTAATAAGAATACAGGGATGGACAACCTCAGCCATATGCAGCAAATCATAAAATCATAAAATCATAAAATCATAAAATCATAAAATCATAAAATCATAAAATCATAAAATCATAAAATCATAAAATCATAAAATCATAAAATCATAAAATCATAAAATCATAAAATCATAAAATCATAAAATCATAAAATCATAAAATCATAAAATCATAAAATCATAAAATCATAAAATCATAAAATCATAAAATCATAAAATCATAAAATCATAAAATCATAAAATCATAAAATCATAAAATCATAAAATCATAAAATCATAAAATCATAAAATCATAAAATCATAAAATCATAAAATCATAAAATCATAAAATCATAAAATCATAAAATCATAAAATCATAAAATCATAAAATCATAAAATCATAAAATCATAAAATCATAAAATCATAAAATCATAAAATCATAAAATCATAAATACACAGTAATTTATTACCTGTCCTTTGAACGTTATAATAACAAGGCGAGATATCTCGAGGTTACACCTTTTAATCTGGGGACTAATCACGATATCGAGAAGTTACGATCGAATTCAATTTTTATTTCTTGTAAAAGAAGTATAAAATTCCAACAAAAAAATAGGATGTTGAGATAAGGAAATAATCTCCTTATGTTTTAAATATAATATTTTTAATATTTTATTATATAATATTTTTTGCCGAAATCTAGCATTAAAGCGCATTTCGATCGTAAATTTCTCGTTTTCGAATGCCGTTATTAGCCCCCTGTTTGTTTCTGTGACCTTGCCGCCTATATTCGAACGTACAAACCTTCAATCTCCGATCAAAACAATTAATCTTCCACGACTAATCCTCCATTTGTGTTCCTTCTTCTTGCCCTTAACTAGACACAAGCATCGCCATCGTCGAACCTCAGATAATGAGAGTGAATTATCACGTGGTTCTGGACGTTCAGCACGTTCGCATCATCGAAAACATCGGCGATCACGTCATCGACGTGATTCAGCTGGTTCGGATCATGAGAGTACACGCGGTCGCAGCTATTCGGGTCATCGTTCATCGACGGCACGTAGTGCCAGCGCTGTTGGCTCGCATTCGGAGTTAGTTGACTCCAGTACACAATGGCGCGAGGCGCAGAGGCGGCAACAAGAAGCTAGTCTAGGCCAAAGTTCAGTGCAGCAGGCATCGGTATCGAAGAGCAGCATGGTGGCACGTAGTCTACACAGCAATGATTCGCATTCGGATACGCATTCGCATCATAAGTCGAGACGACACAAAAAGAATAAGTATGAACGAATATGAACTTGTGGTGCCGCGGCATCTTGGCAGTCTTATTTAATCTTCTAATCTTTTGTGTTCTTTGTTTGATGCTCTTGTTTAGATCCCCCTCGGATTCGCGCAATCGCATTTGGAACAGCGAGTTGGCCAAACATTTGCAATTCGATTTAGTGGACACGGCAGGCATGACGGAGGATCAATTACGTGAAATACCCTATACGGTGGTCGAGACGACTTCGAAACGTTCCAATTCGAATATACGCATACACAAGAGCAACAGCAAGAACAGTGTGGGCGGCAAAAGCACGGGTTCGGGCAATACCATCACAAATGGCAGTGGCTCCATTAGCGGCCATGGCAAAAATCGAGTTGATCGTATACGAGGGTAAGTTGTTAGAGATGTGATTTGGAGAAGGCCCTTTGGCGATGATTACTATTCAGTTGTTATCATATTGTATACCGTAGCTTATGTTACCAAAATTCTAATCCCAATGATAGTAATGGTGCCAAAAATGGTTCGATACGTTCGGCTAGTACGGTCTCATCGAGGGAATGTGATCGCAATAGCGGTCTAGTGCGGTAAGTGCAAATATTTGGGTGTTTGTTAAAAATGGTTTTATAGAGTGCTTTCATTTGACATCAAATACTAAATTTTTATAGAACCCAAAATGGTTTATTTTGCAGTATATAAACGGTCAGGTGAATCGAACATAAAACGATGTTGATAGACTAGACCAAGCGTCCTCTATATAGCGCAACCCTACTAGGACGTTCTTTGAAATTTATATAAATAAAGATTTGAGTCTGTTAAAAATTTACATCTTCATCATTTCTAGGCTGTACAGGAAATATGAGATATGTAGGTCTTTATTTCAATAGAAATATTACCATTTTCACAATTTTAATTAAAATTTATCAAACTTAGAAAGGAATTTAGAAATGAAAATTCTTAATTGAAGTTCGAAATTTCAACTGAAATCTTCACAAAGTGGAATTTCCTAATTTTAATTCAGTTTTTTCCACATTTGAATTGGAAATGATGTAGCCCATATGTCTTTGCATACAACAATGTTAAGAGTATGTGAATCCTTCTCTTTTTTCAGACCTTTACATATATTGCCGGAGGTGTAAACATTTTAAAACACAGACTAGATGTTTATCGTCAAGAAAACATATTATTGTATCATGTAAGGAATGTGGTTCATACATTTATGCTCCCATGGGAAGACATAGTTCCTGAATTATTTTCTTTCTCGGATTATTCCTGTATCGTACGTGTATCACGAACAAAAAAATCTAGATGACATTCCAGAAATTTCTATAATAAAGACAAAATTACAGTTCCAAGATGTAATAATTGGTTAATTGGTTTTAAGTCATTTTTTCCAATATGAATTTTAACACAAATCACACAATTATATACCAATCAGCCTTTGGTCTCTTGCAAAAGATCTTCTTAACAATCGATTAACAATTTGTACAGAGTTCATGTTGGAGAGCTAGATGAACTGGTTGAATTAACGGGTATCCCATCGATTCATGAATAATGAAAAAAGTCACGATTTTAGTCTCAGTTTTATTTTTTGTATTGTCAAATGATTTAGAATAACTCATTGATTCCATTTGAAGAAGTTCTATTTTTGTGGGAGTAATATGGACAAAATACAGCTATTATTATGTTCGATTTTGAATACATAATCCCAAAATTTGGATGCAAATCCAAATTTGACTAAAATTAAAAACTGTGAATTTCCAATTTAAATCCATATTTTTCTTCAACTAAAATCAGATACGTCAAAAATGCTTTCATAAACACCATATGAGGGACATTTATAGATTCAGTTCCAATATTCTTCGAAATATTTTTGTGGTGGCTTTTACAAAGATCTTTTTCAAAGTCCTTTTTTGAAAATTTATTGAAATCTATTTATACACCTATCGCATCTGTCCCACAAAGGGTTAAAAACTCAACATTTAAAAAAATATTTTTTGTTGTCAAAAAACAACTGCTGCATCAGTAAAAATCGCTCAATGTTTTGTGTCATTCTTCGTACAAATCCCATTTCTGTGTTTTCAGAATGTCTTCTTTAGACTCAACTACAGACTTATATTTTTAGATGTTTAATTTAATGTTTAGATTGTGAGTTGTTACCCTTCTCTGGAACAATTGCTATGTGTAAATATAAAAAAATATTTATTCACGATGAATTTTCGTGTTTATACATGACAAATTGTTTGATAGAATAAATCTTCAGACTATTATTCTAGAATTATATTAATCGGAAATTCTTCTTTTTTGAATAAACGAATATTTTGCGTTGTTCTTATTTGATTTTTTTCAGCTTCATATGATATAAATTACTTACCACAAAAAATGTGCAATTTCCAACAACTTGTGAAAAAAATATTTTTATTTTGCAGTGTTTTAGGAATAGTTGGAAAAAATATTACTTTTGAAATATTATACATATTTCTTTTATGGCACAAAAAAAAAACATAAAAAATCCAAAAACATGGTTTTCTCAATAGCATCATTTGTGTGAAGTAGACATTAAATTATAACCATCCGTTCGAAATATGATTTTGCATATGAATGCATTATGTATTGACGAACCATTTTGTAGAATTATATGTCATATTCATGTATAGCAAAATAAATTTAATCAAAACATATCATCTGAAAAGTACAATATACGAAACATGATTTTTTGAAATGGTCCTACTTCCACAAGAAGGGTCATAACTTCCCTATCCCTGGATTTTCTTTTTTAATGTAGTACATTTAAACGGCAAGTTTTTTCTTCTTACGAAGGAGGAGAACCACACTAAGCAATCAGTGGAACTTATGTATATAGTGCTTGCTTTATGAGCCATATAAATATTTTTGCGATTGACCCTAATCCACTGTTTCTTATTGATAATAAGCCCATACTTACCTTTAGTTTAATGTATAACCGTCTATGATCGGACCTATACCACCAAAATTATATACATATATTAAAGGTTTCCTTGACGAAAAAAATAGTTATAAATATTTGGTGTCAATATGATCCAACCATACGTCTCAATATCCACACAAATAATTTGTATAGAGTTTTTTTCTTTCTTGTTATTTGCTGCTATCAACTTGAGCTTAGCAATGATGCCACATTTCGTTGTTTTACAAAATTATAACTCGTGCCGTGTAGTTCTGGGACCTTGAACTCGCAAAATATAAAAAATCCGAACAATACAAAAAATAAGCTTAATTCGTTTCTCAGACTTAGCTTACTTTCCAAATTACCAAAACATATGTGTATACAGTAGTGTTTGCACATGTGCAGTCAATACGCAATGATGTTGATAGTAAAAAACTCAATTTCTATTTCAGCATGATGTCCAGCATGAGCATGGGCGATTTTATATCGCCGACCGGTTCTAATCTCAGCCCCATGGAAAATTCTGCCCTTAGAGTATCGCATGAACATACCGACTCCGGTCTGGGGGCTGATCAGGATTATGCCTATTCATCTGAAAGGTACAGTTTCTTTTATTTCCATAAAACTAACATGCACACACACACACTCGTAAATATGCCTTAAATCCCTATCCCTATACATATATAGAATTTGCACAATTATTCACGCGAATGCAAAATCTATCACCAATCTCCTCCCCTACCCTACCCAAACCTTAACTAATATGAACACTTTCTATCCCCCCCATCTCTACTGGATGGGTTACAACACCCTATAAACAACATCAACATCTAGATCAAGTGATAGTACACGGTATGGTACTAACAAGTCCTCTGGGGCATCTAGCGGTAGCCATCGTAAATCCTCTATTAATGGAGGTGGTAATTCCCAAGCTTACAATAGCCTTATGCAACAGACTGTGAGTAATCAAAAACATCAACATCAACACCACCAGCAGCAGCAACACCAACAACAGCAGCAACAACAAAATCGACAAAACTCATTTTATGGCAATAGACGCCATGAGACCCCAACCCAGCCAAAGCCAAATTACAAATACTCGACCACTAACCACCACCTACAACAACAACAACAATTGCAACAGCAACACCAGCCACATCATCACCAACATCAATCCGTTAATACATCCTGTGGCGCAGCAGTTAATAGTCATCTAGTAACGGTAAATGAATCCTTATTTTAGCCATTTGTACTTTTTTCGCCATTTCATATTTGGTCTTAACCTCTTATTCTACACTCACCCACACACACACTCTCTCTGAATATTTTTCGCCTCAAACATTAACATTCAACTCTATGCCAACCTTCTTTCCATGCCATGCCTCAAACATTACTAACCAACCAACCATATGTGATACGCACACCAATAACCGACTGCATACAGCCGTTGCAGTCATCGCCGGCTCAAATCCCAGCGACTGCGGCAGCTGGTGCTGCTGCCACAAAGCAGCAACAGCACTCCTCGTCCGACAAGGCTGGCGAGAAATCGATAGCCAGCCATCGTCTGCTGAACTATACCACTTTCGAGAACAATCAGTATAAATTTAGTTTGAACAATGGCGGCCGCCTCATGGCCGGGGGCAGCAATGGTAGTATTAGTGCCAATAGTAGTAGTACTGGAGGCGGCGTCGGTGGTGGTGGTTCCCTTACTAACAACTCCCATCATATGGATCATTTTGTAGAATGGCCGAATACACCGGCTGCCCCCTATTATTATCAGGGCCCTTCGTCGGTGTCCGTACATGCCAAAAAACGCGATGCCAAATCGGATTTGGGTGTGCCCACGCGTCGTCTCTCCGGCCAGGCTATCACCAAGACCCAGCTGTTGACGGGCGGTGGCAACTATCCGCCCTTGGGTAGTATAGGTTATCCCTTGATGGGTGGCCAATATCACAATTTAGGTTATAGTTCTCGTCTCCATCCGGCCAAATCCGATTTGTTCTTGGCCTATCCCACAAACAATGAATATGAAGCGCCCTTTATTTACAATTATAAAATGCCCAATATGCCGGAGTTCGTTAGGAATCCAACACAACAGCAGCAGCAACAGCAGTCGCTGTCATCAACATCGAATGCACCGAATCAACAACAACAACAGCCTACGGCTTATCACATTTCCGGTGCCCAAACAGCCGATCCCTTGCCGCCCAATCTCTACAAACCCAATACGGGGGCCGTCGCCGCCAACAACACCCCTGCCAGCAGCAGCAGTCTTCAAAGTGCCACCCTATACGCTGGTGCAGCACCGGCCACCGATGTTATGTACTATCAGTTCGATAATAGTTGTGTAGCCCCTCCCTCAGCAAAATCGCAGCCCATAGTGCAACAGCCCAAATCTGCTGTTGTACACGGCGGCAAGACACCTGTGGCGTCCGTGGCAGCGGCGGCCTGTGGCGGCAACTCGGGATCACCTGCTCACAATATCGGTCCATTGGTCTTCTTGCAACATCAACAGAATAATGCCAACAATACGGCCACGGCAACGAGTGCATCCATGCAACAGACCGTGAGTACTAGTCCAACGGAGTGCAGTAGTTAGTGGCCTTATGTTCCATGTTGCACTGCGTTTTTTTCTGTGTTTTGCTCGTTTGTTTTTTTGTTTATGTGTCGATTGTGTTTTTTGTGTGTTTTTATTGTCTTGTGTTTTTCTATGTGTGGCATGTTTTATTATCTATTCGTTTCGTCTTTTTTAAGGTATTATGGAAATGCTGAGGTTTCCACATGAAGATTTCAAAATCATAATGTTCTCTGTAGCAGTTGATCGAACATCGAAATCTGATGAAATTCTTAGTTTACCTCTAATAATTATGTTGCATGCTGAGAAAAAAATAGCCACTGAAGACTGTTCATTTTTTTATTGCAAACTATCAAATCACAACAGAAAAAATTTTTATGGAAATTTCTATGTAATTTTGGGAAGTAGACACCTAGTAAAACAATACAATATTCTTTATGGTCCGACCTAGTTTGCGATTACAAAGATATAAATATAAATTTTAAATATTAGCTAATATATGATGATTTATCTACGATGACTGCTAACACGTCCAGTTTTAGTCGGTTGCTTGCAATATGATTATGTGGATTTTCTTCACAATTTCAGAGATAGCCAACTCAAATTGTTGACCTTAATGTTTGTTTAGTAGTGTACCGCATTTCACAGCAATCATATATTTTAAAAACGTGTCGACATCTATATGTCAGTACAGGTAGTTGTTAAAACGTATCCCTTTTGGTTAGAATTGATTGCGATCAGTGATCCGTGGTTCCAAATCGATGTTTGTTCTTGAATTAACTCTGTAACTTTTGAACGGAAACTATATCTTGGCGAAATTCCACATGCATAGTGATGATATTGTTAGATTGCCTTTGATATTTTAAATAAAGTTGGCAGACTTTCGCGAAGGTATATTTAGTGCAAAAAGTTAGATTTTTTGTTTCAAAACGAGAATTACTGACTTTTTGAAATAAATGTATCCTATCTTCCAAGGGTACACTTTCGTGCAGGAAAAAGTTGCCCTGCAACAACGGGGAATCCTTCAACATTTCTAAATGTGTATTTTATTCTTCAAAGGCTTTCAAAGAAAAAAGTTATATTGGTCCAAATTCATAATTTCTTTCAAAATGGGTGCTTTTTAAATATAAAATAAATCACAATTTCTAATAAAATAAACTCGAATGCAAAATCTCTTAAAATGTGAGAGAAACTTTTTTTAATTTACGAAATCTAATACGAAAATAATTAAAAAATATGTTCTGTGCAGTATGATCAAATACGTTAAATAAAAAACTTGATTTGAACTGGGATATTGTCCTGGCTCAAGAACATTTTGCATCTATATTTAATAGAATGCAAAATTATTTACAAATGGCATGGTGAAATTTATTACTTGGCTGCACATCGTGGTAGTGTGCATTTCGACCTTGTCAAAAGTCTTTTCAAGTGGCTTCGCAGCGACTTTTCAACATCAAATTCGGCCTCTGTAAGGAGATGATTTTCACAAACGAATGAGAAGCAGAACTCACTTGCCGAATTAAATATAGATGCAAAACCGTTTGGTTGGTACTATTTTTATACCCATTTGACCTAATTTCCGCCTAAAAGTACAAATTTCGAAAAAAAAATCGTTTTGGAATTTCTTGATTTCAGCTGCAGCATTAATGTTTGTACCATTCGATAGGAAAAGTTCTAATATTGAATGTTACAGAATGGAATATACTCACCTAATTTCATAATTTTGGCTACAACCTTCTGTTTGGTAGCAGTTTCACTCCCTTTTCTATTTTGACCCTACTCAGGAGTGCTGAATATCATAATTCTACCTTTAGCAGCTTGATTGGTGCCAAATTTAATCCCATTTAGATCCCGAAGGTACGAATATAGAAAGATCTCCTCGCAGTCAAAGAAATGTACATACCGGATTTCATTTTTTCCCCATATGACCTACTTTCCGCCTAAAAGTACAAATTTCGAAAAAATTCGTTTGTTTCGCATATTCACAGTCAGATGAATGTATTCACTGAATTTCATGATTTCAACTTAGATCTTTGAATGGTACCATTTTTATCCCTCTTTTCCAAATGATTCACCAAACACACTTTGCATATATATACGTTCTTGAACATTAAACTTAAAGAAAAACGGCGATTCCATTTAATAATGCGATTCTTAATGGAGGCTCTAGCTCGCCCATTTATTGGCGTTCCAAATATTTGACATGAAAATAACTGGCAATATCTTATTCCTCAGAGTTATGCAGACGTCGTCACTAAAATTGTTTCGACCCTTAAGGGTTAGGCCTTCGAAGAAAGTATCGCTCTCTGAACTTCCAAAATATGTTTTACACTAAATTTTCTGTTTAATAAATTTTCTGTAAGTGATATTCACTTTTAAATACCAAATAGGTCATATCACATAACAATTAACTTGTAAATAGTCCCTCAAACATCCAATAGGGAACAAAGTGGAACTTCTCTCAATCGGTGAGCTGCGCACGTTATTTATTTTTATACTCAGTGAAAAGATACATATATTCACAATCTTTAATATGAACATTCTTTCAACAATTTAGCATCAATATTTCATCAGATTTATGTTCTTCGACAACCATCCCCCTAAAAAAAAGCAAAACGTTTAGAGAACAATTTTGATTTTGTAAATCTTCACCACTTTCCCAACCATACATCTCCCCAACACCACTCTATTGTGAACGTGAGTGACTGAGTGAGTGAGTGTGTCTGTAAGTATGGACATACTTCTAAATCCTAATTATCCCAAATTGTTGTTTGATTATGTTGAGCACGTACTCGTACATCTTCGTCTGAGATTATTTTATGTTTGATTGTTTCTTATACAGTATAAAATAGCATAGCATAGTATACAATAGCATAGCATAACATACCACAGCATAGCATGTGTTTCCTATGGTTTCTCTCGTTATAATGAAAACGAACGAAAAGAAATATGAAATATTTACTGAAGATGGCCGTCCACACCACCATCATCACCCTTATGGGGGCCTTCAATTGTGTCTATTGTCTTTAAGCCAAAAAGTTCTTTTTATGTTAACTTATTTTTGTGTGTGTTTTCCCCCTATCTTCTTGGCTTATAAATCATATTGTTTTGTTATGTTTCGTATTTTTTTGTTTTGTTGTATTGTCTCTAATGCATGTTATACGTATTGACTTATTTGTATTGTTATTCTCTAGTGCTGTCTTTGATTTGTATGTTTTTTTTTGCCTGTTTAATTTTGTTGTTGTTGTCTTATGGGCTTTAAAGTATCTCTCACTGTGTGCGGTATAAACAGTCGGTGTTATTTGGATAGGATCACTGGACATCCTGGCTGAAAAGACTTAAAATAAATATAGATAGGGATAGATGGATTCGGTTTCTGGGTTCGTTTTCATCTTGATTTTTTGCAAAACCAATTAGTATGTTAGGACGTAGCGATTACATATAACCTAGTATTTGTTTATAATATTTATATTTTCTATTTATGTCGAGTTGATGTTGTTGAATAAAAAAGTCAAAAATTTTGTGTCCGATAGGTAACAACTTATCTTTTGTGTGCATTGAAACATACGTACTCATAAAATCACTATATAAATTTTAAATTTTTATGGAAATTATTTTTTTAATTTTTACTAAAATTAAAATTTTTAATATTTGTACTCTCATTTTGGAAATATAAGTCCGCTGACACCGACTAATATATTTAATTAAAGGTACTGACGATAGCTACAAATGTTGCGAACTTCACTTTCACATAGAAATTGTGGTTTTGGGAACAGTCTAAAAAATTTGTGAAACGAATATTTTTTTGGAAAAAAAAATTATATTTGTTCCACGAAAAACCCATAAAAAATAGAAAAGTATTTGGAAAAAAAATATTTTATTGTATTTTTGAACAGCTAAACTTCTAGCGAATAAAATAATGTCACAATGTTAAATATCTGCGGATAAATGCAAAAATTTACGGCTCATTTTGTAGACGCAAAATAATTTTTGGAAGTAACTTTTTTTTTTTTTTTAAAACACAAAAAAAGAAAATACATATATGTTACAGATCAATGGATAAATGTAGAAGATAGGGTGTCTTTGTAGATGCAAAATAATTTTTAAAAAAGTCATGATTTTTTAAATATTTTATAAAGTAGCGCTATAAGCTGCCTTACAAATTTGATAACAGAATATTTGTTATATATTTTGTAATAGCTGGTATCTTAACGAAGAAAACAAGGCATATTTGAAGAAAATCCATGGATAAAAAAGAAGTTGTAGAAGAAGTAGAAGGGAAGTTCATAAAATGGGTGTAATTTTTTACAAAGATTTTGTTAAAGTTGAAGGGTCATAACTTCTACATTTATACATAAATTTTCTTCGCTAATATAATAGCTATTAAAAATATAACGATATATTCTGCTATCTATTTTGTAAAGTATTTTTTCGCGTTATTTAGCCAAACAATAAAAAATCGTGATTTTTTTAATCCTTTTACGTTTACAATGAGTGCCACAACTTCTACATTTATTCTTAGATCTTTAACATAGAAAAATTTATTTTATCATTCAATCTGTTAGCTATTAAGAAATAAAATGAAATAATCTTTTCCAAATATTTTTCTATTTTCATATGTTTTAATTCGCGCCAGCAAAAAGGATTTTTTTTTTTCAAAAAAAAAAAAAAACAATTTTTTTTTTTTTCAAAAAAAAAAAAATTTTTCCATTCTGTGTTCGTAAAGTATCGATTCTCTGTGAAAGTGAAATTGGGAACATTTGCAACCATCGTAGATACCTTTAACTTAATACATAAGTGGATGCGATCGAAATTAAATTTCCATAATGAGAGAGAGATACCTTCTGGGAAAATTCGAATTTTAGTAAAAATTAAAAAAAAAACCTTTTATGGATTTTTATTGTTGTTGCAACCAACTCCGAGATCATTTAAAGTAGATCCTTATTTTACTTTTTTTACTTTTCATTTCCAAAGGATATATAAGATTTCATAATTTATTTCCGTACTTTTGCGAGTCAGACAAAGACGATATGGGTAACAAATGAAAGAGAGGAATATTTGTTAAAAATAATTCAAATTTTATGCGTGTATCTGTATTAGTATAGCATAAACAACTATTTGAAGTTTTCCCCGTGAAAAAGATAAAATATGTTTATTTTTCTTTGTAATGGGAAATATGAAATGATTCTTAAAGCTATACTTATTCAGATAGAACCATGGAATCTGAAGTATTTTTAACAGATATTCTTCTCTTGCATTTGATACCCATATCGCTTCTGTATGGCCCGGAAAAGTACAAAAATAAATTATTAAAACATCTATATACTTTGATAATTAATATTCCTGTAAAAAGAAGGTTAGATCACCGCATGGAAAACAGTTCTCCTATGTACGACATCTAGTTTCACTTGTATATGGTCTTGTTCAGCTGCAAAAATTACAGCCGAACGGTGTTATCAAGCAAAATCGTCGTGTATGGGACGACCAGGCCAGCTGGATTGAAAATTTGATTTATTGCATTCGTGGCACTTTTCTTTTCTTATAGGAAAACACTTTACTAATAGTTAAAAATTAAAATATAAATAAAGATACCACAATTTCCTGTGATCCTATGCCAATGCTGCAGACTGTAGATACGTATCAGAAGTTTGTCTCAACAGAACGAAAATAGTGAACGTGGAATTTCCAAATCTTTTTAGTTTCGTTTGATTTGCACGTCCTTAAAAGTATTTCTTGTTAAAATGAATGCCCTCCCTCCCCCCATCCCTCTCAACACAACGGATGGTTAATGATTATTTATGTTTATTATTATTATTGTTGTTGTTTTTATGCCATATTTGTATTTATAGCGATGTCATTGTTGTTGTGCCATTTTGTTTGCGGAATATTTTTAGTTACAATATAAATTAAAGACAGAATGGAAATAACACTATTTATATATGTATGTAGATGTATGTATATGAATCTACAAAAGTAAACAACAAATAATGAATGTATAAATTGTAATCATCCTCCCGAACTCTTCCCACATACTAACACTGCCGGCGATGTGGTGGTGGAGGAGGAGGAGAGGGAGGTAATATCACACCCACCCCCCGTGAATTTCCCACAGTTGACGGAAGTAATTTCTGCGCTGAAATATGACGACTTAAGCTTTTTATTTGTATTTTAAGCAGTATGAATAACTACTACTACTGGTACTGCGAGTAAATATATGTTTGAATAAGTATGAAATATGATACAATAATGAGCATATTTTTATTATTTATTAACATGAATTTGCAGCAATGTTCCGGGCCTGCCATTTGAGAGAGAACACAACACAAACGTTTTGAAGGTGGGAGGGGGCCTTGGATGGCAGTATGTTCTTCTAAGTAATTGACATTGTCCTTTATTTATGGTAAAATTGTGTTGGCATCAGCAAAACAGCACAAACAACAAAATTTCATGCCAATGTGTTTGCTTTTATGTAATTAGCAAAAAAGATTCAGCACAAATCATAAGTAATGAGTTGAGTTGAGTTGTGTTGAGTTTGTATTTTCTTTTTTTTTTTGGAGCTAGCAAAGGAGGTCATGTTTGTTGAGTGAAATAAGTGAAATGGGTCAAGCATATATTAAGTTATTATAAAGTAATAGTTATGCTAATTGAAAACTTTACTCAGCAAGACTCAGCAGAAAGTTTTTTCATATCATCAAAGCAGAAAATACTTATAATAAAATGAAAAGAAACTATGAATAAAGAAAATTAAATTATACTCTTTTTGGATAATATACAATTTTGTATGGGAACTATGTCCGAATGTACATACATTAAATTGGGATTACAAGCTTACTGTTGGATCAGAAACATAGTTTGTGTGGTGCCAGGGAAAGGTATTAGATAATACTTTAAGTTTACATGACAAGCATTGCATCCCCGGGCATTATTTACAGAAAGGAGGATGTTGGAACAATATATATTTGTTCAAATATCTATATAACATAGGAAAAACTTCTGCTAAACGATACTTTAAAAAAATTTTAAATGTAGTGGTCCATTTAACATTTTAAATTAGAATCGGACAGTATTGATATATTTTTTTTTTCAAATTTCTGGTTTTATTGGAAAGTTTGAACTTTGTCATTTAATAATGGAACACAATATCATTCATATGACTACCACGACTGGCTCGGCAGTGCCTCATCCGATTAAACCATTTTTTCAGTACAGCCCAAAATCCGCACCAAACAGTGACTCGTTGTGGATGCATTGGTTTCTCAATAGTCACGCGTGGTTTCTCTGCACCACATATGCGGTCATTTTGCTTATTAACATAACCACAGAGATGAAAATGAGCTACATGATGGCTGAAGTGAAGGCCGATCTCCTCCCGAAAATTGTCCACGTTAATTCTACCTTTCAAAGTCAAAGTAATTGGTAGTTTTAATTATATCTAATTTAAAAAATTAAAAAAATCTATTTAAAATATATATCTCACATATTCTCTTTGTCTAAATTTAAATGTTCGAGAAAAATTCCAATGTAAGGGGTAACAAATGTTCTTGTATGCAAGAATGTATTCCATTTTGAATTTTGTTTATCTATGTTATCTTTGTCTACCATTTTTGAAATTATGGACGGACGTACGAAAATATTTTTACTATTTAATTATCTTCTTATCGATTCACGATAGTAATACCAAAAGTGTGTTCATATGCTGAAATATGGAAAACATTTACTAGGAATACTGTTGTAGAATCGGCGATTCTAACAAGCAACAAATGAAGGGAATTCCAGAAAGAAAGTGCAAATTTAATTAACATAAGCTATCGAAACGGTAAAATAGCTAAGAAAGAGTAGCGGATGGAAAATTTTAATATCAATAAAAACAATTATATTTCCACTAAATGTATTTTCTTAGGATTTTAATATTTATATATATTTAGTTAATAAACAAAAGAAGAAATAATCGTTTTGTGGACTTTTCTAGCTATATATATTTCCCTCACACTTCTTAGGAGAAACGTAGACCCGGACTTTTATAGGTACATTCACAGTTTTTTAGATAGTATTATTCAATTTTCTTTTCATAAATAAATAAATCTGAAATAGTAATATAATAGGGGATTCCCTTTAAGATAGCTCACATACGCAATCAGTGAGATATGCTTGCCGAATTGCACTATTCTAGCTGAACTCCCCTCGTGTGTATCATTTTTATCACTTTCTTCCCAGTTTCTAACAAAAAATTACTCCCACAAATCCCTTTAAATCCTCTATCTCATGTTTCTGGATGCAGCCGGCAGTTTTATCGCTCTTTGTTCCACTTTCCCAAAAAGTATGCATTTTTAAAAATCATGTTATGCTGCCCAGGTACTTTATTTCGAAAAATCCATTATATTGCGCTTCTAAGGGATCAGAGGAATGTGCAAACCGAATGCCACGTTTGTTGCTGTAATACTTTGCTTAGTACCATTAGTATCCCTTTTTGCCACTTTTTCCCTTAAAATAATTTTTTTGAAAACAGTCCACCCTTAAAAATAAAAAATCGAAGAATTTATAAATGTTGTGCATCTACGTGTTCAGATGAATGTTCACATAGAATTTCACGGTTCTAGCGGCAATACTTTGATTAGTACCATTTTCGTCAATATGCCCCGTTTTTCCCTAAAAGTACAAATTTTGAAATGCATTTATGCACAGCATTCTTCACGATTCTAGCTGCATTACTTAAATCGGTACCATGTTCCACTCTTTTTGTCCCGCAACCTCCATTTTGATAATTTTGCTTTAAAAGTACAAATTTCGAAAATATATTTACATTGCACGTCTTCATGGTTAGAGGAATGTACACATCGAATTTCACGGTTATACCTGCATTACTTAAATTGGTACCATTTTTATCCCTTCTCCCGTTAAAAGTTTAACAACTCGGCAGAGTAATGTAAAGGTATACATACACCCAACCATGTTTCTAGCTACTGTCGTTTAATTAGGACGAATGTTTCATGGTTCAATATGTTTTTGTCCCATTTTACCCCTCTAAATGTACGAATTTCGAAAAATCATTGTGGATCCTGGCTTCAGACTTTTGGTCTGGCCGCTGATCGGCTAGTCATTCAGATACTCAACTCTTTTATATTCAGATTTTGAAAATAAAAATAAATTAATAAAAAATCAATCTTATGGTACGATACGTCCTAAAGGTAATTGAAACCACCTTCAAAACAAGATACATTAAAATAATTCAAGTATTTTAGAATTTTCCTATATATACACACGAAAACCTAACTTCACGTTTCCATTTTCCCTCAGTCACCAAACAAAGCGTATGCGTAACATTATCCTCAATAAATAAAACTCATACGCCACCTATAGCAGAATTGCATAAACCACTCTCATTTCATTACAAACAAAATACTTTGATATTCATCGATGAGTATGAATGAAATAAAACAATTGTATAGTTAAAGCAATTTAACCATTGATTTTATGCTAACTTCTCAGGTTGTTTGTTTCCAAATGTATTCATTATTAGTTCAACATATTACTGGATTTTAACCAGAAACATCTAAATTATACCTTTTTAAATAATAATCTCAACTGGTCTGTTCAACTCTTATATATATTCACTTACAACGATTGAAGAATCTTGAATCTCGTTTCGTTTTATCACAAACAAATGTCCTTTAAGTGGAAATTACACTGCAAATGAACAGTAAAAAAAACATCACCAGAAGAAGAGAGACCAACGCTTTGCCATTATTTTGTTCATTGCTCCATTTGCAGAGTATTATCGGTCGTCTTTCGATATTTTTCTAATCTTCATATTGCTGTACTGGTGCTGGTGCTTTGTTTCATCATAATTTGTCTATTTTTGCCATTATCTTCTACTTTCAGTATATAACTTTATCTTTTATTAGCTCAATGAACTTTCATTTTTCCCAAACTCCCCCTACCCATACCCCGCTCCATGAATATCCTTAACATGGGTGCCCTTGCCGTTTTCGTATAGGTTGGTTGTGTGCTATCTTAAATCCTCCCACAAAAACAAAGCCAACTGTGAAATCAGAGGAGCACAGCAAAAATATATATACAGAAAAATAAAGAAATATCATATTTTGTTACAATTTATGTTATGGCAATATTATGCCAATGATTTGTAAGCACTTTAGATATGAAACCCATAAAGAAAACATTAAATATTCCATTCCATTTCATTTCATTCTGTGCTCAACTCCGGTCGTCTCTTATTCGTATTCATTGTATGTATTTTTTTATTTTTTTTTGCGCAGTAGTTAGAGTAGTAGTTGTAGTTGTAGTTATTTTGTAGTTGGGATTTGCTTATAAATTGACAGAAGGATAGAACAAAGCAAACGAAACACAAACTTTGTTGCCGATTTAAGGTTATCTACTCTGGGTTTGGGGTTTCGTTTTGTTTGTTCCTCAAATAAAACCTATAAAATATGGTTTATGCTGAGCCAGAGTGGAGAGAGGGAGCGATAGCTAAAGAAAAGTTGTAATTTTGTTAAACTGAAATGGATTTTTGAATCGATATTTTAATTTGAAAATTGTTTTTAAAGCACGATAAAATGTTTCATGAAGAGGGTTGTATAATGAAATGAACTACCAAGTATTTAGAAGTAATCACTTGTGTATAGAATTTTATTCTTTAGCAATTTTGTTTGTAACACCCAAAAGGAAGTCAGATATTATAGCGACTGACTCAGAATCACTTCTATTCCGTCCGCACATCAATTCTTACAATCGAAGTCCATATTGAAATAGTTTTCGTTATCAATGTAAATTGGCCGAAGTGATCTTTTTGTGCCAGTGATGATCGCTTTTCAAAATGAGATTTAGAATATAATGTGCAATGCACGTTGAAATATTATTTCTGCAATTACAAGCATTTAATAAAGTGAAAACATTTTTGTTTTAGAAAGGATGTGCAAAATATATAATTTTTGCAGGCAAATGTACCCTGTCTTAATTAGCTAGGATGTGTCCTTGATATGCCAGCATATGACCTAAGTCTCAATTTGTGCATATTAAATCTAATTGCAAGCCACTATCTGGACGTTTCAAGTAAAACATTTTCTCATTTGCTATAAATTTTACAAATTCGTTAAATTTTTAAAATATGTTTTCTGGTTACCTGTAATTGTACTAGTTCATGCAATAAACCCGCACAGACTATATTAATTTTAGGAAATGAAGAGATGTTTGTCGCAATATTGTAAAATGTAGAATATTAAAACTCCCGAAAATATATAGAAATATATAAAAATATATAGAAACAAGCTACCAGTTCTTTTAAATAGAGTACACATATTTTGTCCAATTAAAAAATAAACTGAAATCTTATTATCTGAATAAATTTTTATACGATTAATATATGACGATTGAACAAGGAAATTCCACAAGTAATTAATAACACACGTTGCAATAATGAAAATAAATTGCCATCTGTTTCGTCTCATATGTAATTGTCTGAGTCATGTGTGACTCAAGTGAGAGACCCTTTCTTTCTTCTTATTTTTTTTAATCGTCTATTAAATGTTTATTTACAGAAATAGAGACCTGATTTGTTCAGGATGGAAATGTGTATTTCGCATTACTCTACCAGAATATGTAATAACATCGACTTCCATAAAAAAATCGAGAGACGCTCTTTCTACAGGGTTTTCCAACAAGAAGTGTTATTTTTGTATTAAAAAAATTCAATTTTTTGAGAAAAATTTCATTATTTCATAATAAAGAGGAAGGTATGCCGTTAATAATGAAAAACAACATCAACGAAATGGCCACCACGACCACGTTTACGGGACCATATCCTTTTCATGAAATTTTCCATAACCAAATCGCAAAGTGGCTGCCCTATGTCCTCGATAGCCTCACGAATTCTATATTTGAGGTCTTGAAACGACGGCTGTTGGCGTAGACCTTATCTTTCACGTGGCCCCAAAGGAAGAAGTCGCAAGGTGTTAAATCACAAAATCTCGGTGACCAATTGTTATCACCCCTTCGAGAAATAACACGGTCCGGAAACTTTGCCCGTAAAAAGAGCAATGGTTTCGTTGCTTGTGTAGCACGTAGCGCCGGCTTGTTGAAAGTAAACGTTGTACAGATCAGTACCATCCAATTCCGACCATAAAAAATCATTAATCAACTCTCGATAGCGCAATCCATTCAACTGTTGATCCAACCTCATTTTTGAAAATGTAAGGTCCATTGACACCGCCGGACCATAAACCGCACCAAACAGTCACACGACGAGGATGGAGAGGCTTCTCAACAATAACTCTTGGGTTTTCCGAGTCCCAGATGCGACAATTTTGCTTGTTGACATAGCCACCGAGGTGGAAATGGGCCTCTTCAGTCAAGATGATTTTTCGATGGAATTCCGGATCATTTTCATTCATGAATTTTAATAAGTTCAATGCGTTGTTGAAGCGTATATCGTTCCATTTTTTATTAGTAATGGCGTAGTTTCTACTTGACAAATGTCAAAGAATAAAAGCTTCAAAAGTGACAGCTACCGAAATACCGGGTGATTCAAAATAACGCCTCTTGTTGGAAAACCCTATAGATTAACCCATCGATATGTAGAAAAACTTTTAACTTTGTTTATTTTAACGAAATATTTTATAAAACATTACAATCTCTTCCTTTTTATGATGTCTTCGTGTAGAATGCAGCAGCTATAAATGTTTGTTACCTCTAACCAGACATTAACAAAATGGCGGTAATTCATTTGCAAAGGGATTTTGAATATGGTTCAAAGCCAGTTTTTAAGTCTGAGTAAAATGTCAATGCTGTGTGTATATATACTTCAATATATTGCAAACTCTACGAAAAAACTCAATAAATTGATTGAATATTGAATAACAATATGGCATTTTTGTGGGTGGTTTCAATAATGTGGAACTAATATTTTATTTGAAATTGCCTGTTCAAATGAAAACAATGACCAAAAATACGTATGTATGTATTTTAATAAATACACAACCCCATATACATACATACATGCATAGAAGGATGAATGAATGTTTATTTATGAATTTAATCAAAAGAGTTTTTTATGGCTTTTGTGAATTGCCTCAAATGAAATGAAATAAATTAAAATCATAACAACAAATGTCCTCTCAATTCGTTTGAGGTCTGGTGGATGCTGTTCTAAAATATTTCTAAACCCAAATATGTTGAATATATACATACATACAATGTATGTAGATGAAGTGCATATTCATACACATTTTGATTGATATCAATATTTTATATTTATGTAGTTATACATATATAAATATGCATACATTGATGATTGAAATAAAAAGAGAGCAACAATCGACCAAAACTGCAATAAAATTCTATTTGCAAACATTTCAATTATACTTGTGTGGAAGTGGAAGTGCTTGCTAAGAATGTGAGTATAAAAATAGTTTGCTTTTCATTTTGGTGTTACCACAACAGTCTTCCCAAATGACTTGGCTCCCTTTGAAAGCTTTTAGTTGAAATTCATTGACACTTGCTTTACTTAATCAAAAAACTAATCGAAAGTTGTCAGAAATTAAAAAAGTGGCCAGTCATTAAGCACAAATTTATGGTCGACAAGTTTAAAATATTTAAAATATTTGACAATTTGTCACCCTGGGTTTTTACTTCTTCACATACATCTCTCCCTTCAGTTTTGACATTTCAACGAAAAACTACTGCATTTTATTATGATTTCTAATTAAAATTTAATTTTTACTTCCATTATGATGAGTTTTTTTTTTTGGTTGTCAAAGTTATCGCTACACCCTGTGTAATTTGTTCATTACTATGCCATCATGGTCATCATCGACATCGTCATTACCAGCATGACGCTGCTGTTTTTTCTCTGTTGATTCATCAGCATTTTTTCCTGTGTGATTTATTTATAATTTGATGTTGTTTGTTCTTTTTAAACGGGAAAAAAGAGATGCGTTCCAACATTTCGTTTTGGTTTTGTGAAATTTGAAAACTTTATTATGTTGACACTCCTTCATAAACACAAATATAAATACACCCGTACACACACAGACAGCACAGCGATAGACATAAAAAAGATATCAAATTTTTCGTTTTTTATGATTTCGACAAATGACAGCCAGTCTCTGTTGATTTTACGAGGGTGTGTCCGTCTGGCTGACTACATTCCTTCGCTTTTTTCTATCTGTTATGACCATTTTTTATCGTAAATATCCTGTGCAAAAAACGGTGAATTGAGGGGACGACGAAAAACACAGCATGTTGTTGTGTCACTATCATTTGGGCCAAACAAAATCATCAAAAAATCAAAGTTTTTGTTATACAACGAATATGTGGCTCTGTGAACGTTGTCATAAATTTAAAATGAATATAAAATTGTGAAACAACTTTATCTCACTTCATTTCAGGTTTGTCTGATGGTTTGTTGAGGGCGGGCGGGCAGACAAGATAAACAGAAACGAACGTTTATAAAGCTGCGTATGAGTAATAAAAAATTGAACGTTTTTGTTATCACTCATACGCACCAGAAGATGTGCTCAATTTTGATGGCAAATACATGCAATATTCACGTGTATTTTGTGATAATTTTTATGCAAAGATATTGTTCAGAAATAATTAAAATACATTGGTAAATTTCATTACGACTTCAGACAATTTAACACCGAATTCTGAATTAACACGCGTACCCACGTCTCTTAGTTATTGAACTACTACTTAAAGGGAAAACGCTGTCAAGTATGTTGATTTCATTCTTACTTTGCTTGCGGCTTTCTTAACGAGTTAGTCCTTTCTTTAAAATCAAATATTTTTCAGTGTTAATATTTTTTATTTTTGTGCACAAATGTTATTCAAAAGAGAAACAAAAAATCTGCATAGGAAGGCGATATTTAAAAAAATCATGTTCTGCATACTGAAATCGTTATCGTCGAACATATAATCCCGGTAAGAATTTTACGTGGGACACAATAACCCAAAACTGGGGATAAGATTATTGTCAGTTTCTAAGAAAGGTTCGGTGTCATAGGAACTCTAAGATAAATAATCAAAAATTCTGAAAATCGACATCAATCCGACTCTTGAAATAAAATTCGCCCAAGGTCCTCAATACTCATCTTCCTTTTGACAACTAAAATGCATATTGTGGACAATGTCAACATCGTATTGGAATTTCTCGATTTGAAATTTCTATTCTTGAAAGTTTCGACATGAACATTAATATTCTTATGTCGTTTTTAAGCGAATTTGAAAGTTGTGCAATGATGGGTTCTATTTTTACGAATTTTTTGCAAAATCAAGCAGAATTTCACAGACAAATCATAAGAATGATTACTTTTTCATGAGTACATAAACACTAGGTATAGAAATAATGAAAAAATCCAAGAAAAAATATGTAATGCTATATAAGTTATGAAGAGAATCACTAACTGCGTCGATATAAATCAAAATTCATATAAGTAATGTAATCCTCATATTAAATATTTCCAGGTTACACTGTTTTGATTATAAACTTCCCGAGTGTATTATTTCTTTGTGCACATGTTTGTAACACCCAAAAGGAAGCGTGATAGATCCATTGTTAATTATACCGATCGACTTAGAATCACTTTATGAGTCGATTTAGCAATGTCCGTTCGTCCGCCAGTCTGTCCGTCTGTCCATATATTCTTGTAATCAAATTACAGGTCATAATTGTTGTCAAAACCTAACGAAACTTTGTATAACGAAGTTTTTCGGGATAAGGACGAACGTTATTTAATTTGAAGAAAATCGGTTTAGATTTAGATATATCCCCCATACATATATCGCTCCAGATTTAACTTTTTCAACTTTAGAAACCACATATTTCGTCAGATTTTCTTCAAATGTGCAACATTATTTCATTTGTTGTGAAAATGAGTCAAATCGGTTCAGATTTATGTATAGCTCCAATACAAATTGCACTCCCGATTTGACTTTTTCTCCTCAGGACCCCACATATTTTAATAGATATTCTTTAAAGTTAGCGCAAAACTTTATACTTCAACTAGAAACTGTATTGGTGAAAATGGGTTAGATCGGTTAAAATTTATATACATAGGTCCCATAAAAATTTCACTTCATATTTTGACTTCTTCCTGATTTCACTTTTTCCACCGAATTGAATTGTAATGGGGTAGAAAGTGGAGGGTATCATATAATCGGCCCGCCCGACTATAACATTTCCTTACTTGTTTTAATTAACAGCCATTGCTGGAAAAACGAATGTATATTTAGAAAATTCAGGGAAAATGTTCCCATGGACTTTTTGTGTTGAAAGAAGTGCCCTGTACGAGATATAGACTGCATTAACATACGAGATAAATCCTGATCGGAATAACTCTATAAGTACATAGTAAAACATTTCTGGAAGGCCAAGCTCAGGATCAACTAAATAAACGAAAACTAAACAAATTACAACCAAATGATCATAGCGCCAACTTTAAGAATTGGTATGACCCTGTGCTAATTATGGGAAATAATGATAATACAATGTAAGAACATTTAGTTCCATAAAAACAACTTGGCAAAATTGCAAATATAAGTCGATAAGTTTTAGATTTAAATCCAAATCAATGAATGGCAAATGTTTTTCAATGACTACATAATTAGATAAAAATAATTAAAAAAATTCATTATTTTATATTATTCTGAAAGGTATCCTAACGTAGAAGACGTGCACCAATTTCTTCATAATTGCAATAATGTACATTTGTAATTGAATTTGTTATAAACATATTTGTCAAGTTTATCCACCCGTATATAAACAAACTTCATACCTGGAACTTTTTAAAAAATTTAGATTTTTGGAAAAATCTAATAAAAGCAAATCGCAAATGTCAAATGGTCTTAAAACATGGAGTTCCTTAAAATTTCGACTAGGTTCTTAACAAACTAACTAAAAAATTACAAAATTAATTATCTTATCACAACAACTTGGTCGTCAGATTTATTGTCTTTTATTAAACGTGTCATTTAAATCAATATTTATCACACGCTATATAACAAGTCCATTTTACCCTTTCCTCACAGTCAAATTAATGGCCACAGACTAGGCAGTCCAACTCAAAATTTGTCAAAGGATGCAATTTTAATAAAAACTCATAACTTATTGTTGAAATTTTAGGTCTTTTAAATCTTTAAAGTCTTTAAAATCTTTAAAAAATAAATTGTTAATTTTCTTTACAGATGTTGTTTTAGTCTGAAATTTAACTTTAAAACGTTCAAGTTCCAAAATTCCTTCGTTTGGGATTCTATCGTTATTTGAGAGACAGACGAAAGGACACACAACAATCGCTTGATTTCATGTATATTTGAAGTTATTCGTGTGACAACATTGTCATAAATATAATATAAATATAAATCTATCTATGTACAAACCAGTAAGGAAATATATAAATTGTTTCCTGTGGCAATCTAGTACTATGGAATTTTGATTTTATGAACGCTCCAGGACCCGGTTTTATTAAAATGTGCATTTGTCCTGTTACTGCGTCTTGCAAGCCTCATATATAATATGTTCATTATTCAAAATTCACAGTGCAAATTTTAATTAGGGCATTAAGCAATTTATTTTTTTTAGCACAAACTACTAACCAAAAACTAGTATATATATTTTAAATGTGTATTAAGTTTGAACAATTTTTCTCTGCCAGAAACTTCACACAAAAAAATATTTAAAATATTAAGTTCAGAAACTTCTTTAATCATCGTAGCTGCTTAACACTTTCCTGGTATTTTCATTGGCAAAAGTTTCCCTTTTAGACCATAACACTCTCGACAAATAGAAATGGAAATTGTTGGCCCTTTGATAGAGGAAAAACTAGCAGACATAAAGTAGTCCGTCTCCGTTTCTGTTACATCCTTTCTTTTTTTGCTGGTCCGTTTTGAATTTTCAACGTGAGCATTTGTGTTGTTTTTGTGTTAAACATTGTTTGTGCAAAATAATGTTTGTTTGTAAACTGAAAATAAATTAAAGTTAATTAAATTCTTGTCTGTATGAGTTTGTCTGTCCGTCCATCTCTTTCTGTGTGAGTTGTGGCATAAGCATTTTTAATGTATAAAGGCAATAAACATACATTTAACAAAGTTACGTTTCACAACAACATCTCCAGCAACAACATAAACATCAGCGCCGAAAACCAAGCATCGAAGTTTTACTTTGAAAACGCCTACTCCTCCCCACCAAAATAGTATTCCTCCTCGCAAGAGCACAGATAATAGTCTCAACAACAAAGTCTATTTTTACCACAATATCCACAGACACACGCTTGCATGCTCAAATCTACTCCAGAAATGCGAAGCACAGTGGTTGCAAAAAATCATAAATGAAGTGCTAGCGCACAATGGGTATTAACATGCACATCGCGCAGAAAATTTAACTAAAAATTTAAAAAGTTATGATTTTAAAAAATATACAAAAATGTCATAACGTCTACATTTATCCATAGATCTATTACATATAGGCATTGTTTTCTTCGTTAGAGGGCTCGCTTTTAAAAAATAAAACACAATATTTTTATGCAATTTTATTTGTATTTTTTGTGGATTTATTCGTGGCTGTCAAAAGTTGATTTCTCAAAAAATCAATAATTTTTTTGGAGAGCACCAAACCATTGTTTATATGGGAAAGTAAAATTCGGGACATTTTTAGCCATCATTGTACCTTTAGCTGAACCTATAAACGAGTTTTATCGGACTTATATTTCCAAAATGAGTGTAGAAATATTAAAATAACCTTCGGGGAAAACTGGAATTTTATTAATTTTTTGTTAATTGTGTCAATATATTTTTTTAAGGCGGTTTGAAGTTTATATAGCAAAAATATATGAGAATATATTGCATAGTTCAATTTTTAAAATTATTTTCTTTTTGTTCGCAACCACTGTGCGAAGTTAGAAGTGTATGGGTAATTGAGTGAATGAGCATGAGTGTGATCATGTGTTGTGTGCGCTGTGGAGGATATGTATGAGTGTGAGTAATGTATTTAAATCCAAAAATTACTAAATCAGCATAAAAGCTCCATATTTATGTTGTGAAAGTATTGTGTATCTACAAAAGCACTCTCTGCACACACACACACTCGCACACATGTGCCCAGAGAGAACACAACCAACACATTTGTTTGGTAATCTATGCGTGTGAGTGTTTTTACTTCAAAGTACTTACACACTGCCATGGAGTCATCACCAACATCCACATCGGCTTCGGTAACATCATCATCATCGTCATCATAGTCATCAACATTATCCACTGAGTAAGACAGTCAGTCAGCCAGCCAGCCTGCCAGACATCCTTTGCTGGCAGGAGTGGAGTATTTTCAAAATTTTCACTTTGAAAACGAAAACGTGGCTGTTTTTTCCTTCTTTTTTTTGGGAAATTCACAGTTGTGGTTAAACTTACTCGCAACATTTAGCTGTATGTGTTGAGTTTGCCACATACGATTTTGACTCCCTGTGTTCAGTGAGTATGATGATAATTACTTCCAGGAGGCGGCAGTAATGTTGCCTAATTCTAATAACAGACAGATAGCTATGGCTTGGCTTGGTTGGTTGTTGTCGTTCTGCAGCAATATTAACTTCCGTTTAAAAGGGTGTGTAATTTCGCAAGAATGGTAAGCGAGATGATGGGATACATAATGCCACCCATAGAGAAAAATTGTTTGGAGTCTCTAATGGCAGTGGTAGGGATAGGATATAAAAAATATGAAGAACATTGTATTCGGATATTGTTCTAGCTATAAATTTATTTACAAGCCACATCCATACAAAGGATCAAATAGATATCAAATTTATTATCCAATGACCATGGAATTTGACAGATTTTTTTTTGGGCCAGAGACGGACGGTATTGAATATGGAGAAAAAGGTTCAGATTTTGATGTAATCTCCTTGTTATGTTACGTACAAGTCAGGAACCAGCTTTATACAAAAATGCATTTGAACTTTCATTGAAACTTTCAAGAGTCATATATGATCAATTAATTTTTAATATTTTTCTTTTGCAGCACAAACTATTCTCACTGCCATCTCTAAGCCATGAAAACTAGTATTGCTAAAAGCAAGTTTGAAAATGTATTATCCGATAGTCATGCAATTTGGCAGATTTAATTTATTTGGACCAGAAACGGACGGTATTGAATTTGAAGAAAAGGGTTCAGATTCTGATGTCGCCTCCTAGAATCTACACTTTACATTGGATCTTACGTCCCACCCACGTCTTAGGTCGAATATTGATCAAATTATAAGGATCATGTTGTGACCACGAAAAACCGCCAAAAAAATATGACAAATGATTAAAACCCCATACAAAAATGGGTTATATTTTTCATAATTATTCGGCATTTTTTGGTGATGTTTCATCATTTATTTCAAAAATATGAAAAATTGTCCGAATTTCGCGATTTTTCATAAATGCAACGCAGAAAATATTTATTCATGTAGCCAGTTTGAACATACCCCAGAACAGAAAATCGTTAAAGCCCACTTAAGGCAGGGTTTCATATGAAAAATCACACAAAAATTGGGTCTTTGTTCATAATTTTTGGACAATATTTCATATTTGTCAAATGAGAGAAATCACCCAAAATTCATCAAATCGCCGAATGGGTGATATTTCACAGATTAAAATATAAAAAAATTCCCTTTTGGATGATTTTTAATAAATGCAACCGTGAAAACTTTAATCTGCGTAGCCGGCTTTGGTCATACCCAATATGATATATTTTTGGACGATTTTTCTATCAAAAAATATTTTTCAGCCAAAATTATGGAAATAATTTAATAATGAAATATCGAAAGAAGCGAAAAGCTTTTAGTTTTGACTATTTAAATAAAAGTTTGGTAGTTTTTTCTGGGCGTAATATCATTATTTATTTTGGAAAATTTTAAATTTTCTGATTTGGGCGATTTTTCATATCGCTCAACTAGAAACATGTTTGGTCGTATTTTTTATCGGAGCTTGATCGAATTTCCCCGATCATGTTTCTTGTTATTGTGGCCAGTGCTGCGCGGTGGCAGCAGTAGTCACAGACTTCTTAGGCACAGCAGCAGATGTCTTGGCAACTATAGTCTTGTTTGGTTTTTAGAGACAGGCGTTCAATTTTTGAATTCAGTGTTCTTTGCTGGGCCAGCAGTTGGGACTGCAGACTTGGCGTCTTTTTGATTGGTGCAGGCTTTATGGCGACAACATTAACTTTCTTTGAGGCTTAATGAGCTTCTATGCATTTTTAGCAGCAGCCACGGCAGGCTTCGCAGTCTCAGCTTTTAGGGCTGCGACTGGGGCAGCTTTTACAGGTTCGGAATTTTTGGCGCCAGTGGGCTTCGCACTCTTGTCTTATGTCTTAGCAGTTGGTACCGTGTTTAACCGCGGGAGAAAAGGAGTAAAAAGTGAAGGTAATCATGTAGTCACCCCTGTCCGACCTTAGATTTTTTACTTGTGTTTTTTTCTTTTTCAGTTTGAAATCATTTTGTATTTATGTATTTGTAATTATTTTTTAGTGAAATTCTGGAATATTGAAAATATGATTCCGCTGGTATTAACATATCTGGAGAAGTAAAGGGTGATTTTTTAAAAGCTATAGGAAAGTTTTTCGAAAAAAAAAACTCATAAAATTCAGAAAAATGCATAAAATCTTTATTCGAATCGATAGTACGGTCCATATAATGTAATGTTTGAAGATTATTTCATGCAAATGTTGATCTTGACTGCGCCTCAAATGGTCCATCCGCTTAGTCCAATTTTGGCATTTCCACGTTTTTGAGTAACAGAGGCCCAATTGCTGCGAACGGCGACGAATCGATAATTGATTAACATTAACACTGGCCGATACAGCTGCGATATTTTCTTCAGTTCGCACTCTACATAAGCGTGTTGGTGGTTTAATGTCCAACAATGTAAATTTGGTGCGAAATTTAATCACAATAGCCCGAATAGCCGCTTCAGTGGGACGAAAAAAATGATCATAAAATGGAAGCGCACGATGATTTCTTAACAGAGCACGCATTTTGATAATAAAATTCAATAATTTGCAAGCGTTGTTCGTTTGTAAGACGATCCATGCTTGAATTATATACCAAACTGAAGATGTTTGGCAGTGAAACAAAACACGAAACGTGCGTCAGCTGTTTAAACCAGTGTTGCCAAAAAGATAATAGCTAAAAACTCACCGTTTACTTATCCAACTTAGTTCATATATAAACCGAAAAATAGAAATCGAACGAAGATGAGTCAAAAAGATATTTTGTTCGCCAAAATTTATGAAGAAAAATCATTATAATCGAAAAAGGACTGAACTTGTTTAAATGAACTTGTAGAAAAATGATAAATTAATATAAATCTAAAAGAATGGTGTGCTCGCAATTGCAACGGGACAGAAATATTGCCGGCATTCTGTGATTTAAATAAAAAGTTGGAAGCTTGTACTTAAAGATATGTTTGCTAAAAATCTTATATAAATTAAATTTGATAATTTTGTAATAAACCACAAACAATTTATTTGAAATTCGACAAAAAATATATTTGTAACAAGTAAGGAAAGGCTAAAGTCGGTCGGGCAGACTATATGATACCCTACACTTTCTATTCCACTACATTTCAATTCGGTGAAAATGTGAATGACATTTTTATGGGAGCTATATATAAATCTGAGCCGATTTGACCCATTTTTACCAGAAATGTTTCTAGTTGAAATATAAGGTGTTAAGCCAAATTAAAAAAAAACTGTTAAAATTTACAGTTTCTATACCGGAAAATGTCAAAAAGGAAGAGAAATTTGTATAGGTGCTATATCTAAATCTGAACCGATTAGATTCATTTCAACACAGAGTTTACTAACTTAGATATAAGGTGTTGTGCAAAATTGTATCAACATCGCTTAAATTATGTGGTTTCTAGAGCAGAAAAAGTCAAATCGTTGAGGGGTATAAAAAGTTAAAAAAAAAAAATAAAATGTACCTTATAACAAAATTATTTATTTTCAATCAACCCTGTGTCTAAAATTTTCTTTACAAAAATAAGAACAAAACAGATGTTCTTCATTTTTCTTTACTATTTCACATAGAAATAGTCATACCTTAATATTTTTTATTTCATTAAATGACTTTTACAAAAATTTCGTCCCCGTTAAGGACAATATCTGAAAATGTATGTGTTTTATAAAAAACATGTATCTTTTCTATAATTCGGCTTTTGGTCAAATTCATAATTTTCAATCGAAAAACATTTCAAGCTGATAACTGATATTTTACTATTCTTCGAAATGATGTCTTAGCATATCACGGCACTTATAGTACTTATATAATATAATACACTGCAAGACACATCATTATTTTATTATTATAAAATCTCCATGTCAATACTACTTCTTGCAAACTATATTGCCAAGATATTCTAAATGTCCATCCCTCTCATTTTGTCTGCTATTTTATGTAATCTCAACTACTTGTTTTTTCTCCTGTCCTCTAAGGCATGTAAACATAGATAGCCCTGCTGCTTGTGTTATTATCCTCATTTTCTTGCTTAGCCTGAAGTCACGCACTCTTACGAAGTGCACCGATTTCTATAAGAAAAAAAAAACAATATGGGTTGCCAGGACAGGACAGTAAGATTATCTGCGTAAAATAGGTTGCCAGGACAGGCGAAGTATCGGCGTCAAATCTTTTTGATAGGACATACTTTCTCATCGTAAATTATTAAAAAGTTCCACATCCTTATTCAATCAATCAAAGAGATTTTGAGGCTTGGCCTGGTGGCGCCTCAAAGAGATGGCACTTTGCTTTGCCACGAGACAAAAGTAAGTGTTTCTTTACATAGATTGTGACTGATATTTCAGTGTTTAACAACAAGAAGAAAACACCGCAACAATGTATTAATTAAAATGTATTTCAATTAATTATATTTATCGAAATGCTGTCAATGGTTGATTAAACTTAGAAAGTCTTTCGCACTGGAAACTCCACTCTAAGGAACAATGTTTTCCTGTTTAACAACAAAACAAAGCTGGCCTGAAGTACAGATTGTATCTTTATGTTTGCCTATCCCTTTCTAATGTACACACTCATTCACACATATCCATGTGTGTGTGTGTACGACATGAGTAGTTAGCAGTCGAGTACATCCGGTCGAGTATGCCAGAAGTACTTTTGAGTTTTCTGCATACTCGCTATGTATGATGTGAAAAGTGTTCTCTATACAAAGTAATTTTCAAGATGAATGCAATTTTAATTAATGGAAAATCAAACTTCACAACAACAACAACAACAAAAACACCAGCATCTCTCGAGCTCCTTACTCAACACAAAGGAAGCCATTATCCTTTAAAAACAAATAAACATCTCTACCTCTTTGCTTTCGCAGAAGTGGCGCAGGAGCGATGGGTTGGAAGGGAAAAACTTTCTGAAGATTAATATGATAAATAAATTGAGCATGTTGCTTTTGTGAAGCGCACACATCTGCACACCCACACACATTTGATGCTGATATGCATGATGTTGGCAACATTTGCACGAATTCCATACAACATCATATTCCTTTATATTGATATTCATTCAGTCGTCTCATATTGCCATTAACATTGCTGTTTCTTCTCATTTTGACTCTATAATGAAAGTGTACTTCATTATGTTTATTTTGGGGTATATCCTTTCTATTAGTTATGCAGGTATACAGCCACTGGGCATTGCATTACGACCGAAGAGATATTTTTAAAATTGTATTTGATTTGACTGAAATCACCGGTTCTTCAAAGTTCCAGCCATTTTTAGCAAATTTGCAAATCAATGAACATTTTACTGAAAGAGCTTTATAGTGAAACAAAAAGAGACATTATGAGAGAGAGAAAATAACCTTCCATCCTGAGGGTGTAGGTTCTTACATTCATTGGATTGTGTGCGATATAATTATGTACTCAATAAAAGGGGCTTGTTTTTAACAGCCAGGCGTGTCTGACCAAAGAGCACCAAATGAAAGCCATTTTAAAAAATTTAAGAAGAAAAATAAAGTAGTCTACAGCTTGGATTTATGATGGGGAAATCTATAGCAGATAATCTTTTTATAGATAATTTGATTCTTTGCATTTCACCAAGGCTTTTAATAAAATTGGTTCTCATGCCATCATAGATCAATTGTAGTGTGGAAACGAGGC
The DNA here is from genome assembly GCA_947397865.1 of Polietes domitor. Classification (NCBI taxonomy): domain Eukaryota; kingdom Metazoa; phylum Arthropoda; class Insecta; order Diptera; family Muscidae; genus Polietes; species Polietes domitor. Next base: position 193,415,616 of record OX377618.1, on the reverse strand, counting down.
CCTAACATTGTGATGTACGTTAGGCTGGGTCGCGGTTCATATAAACGAAGAGTAATTTCCAGTCACCCCACGCAAAGTTTGAATTATTTAATAATGATTTGAGCTAAACACTCCTGAAAAAAACGAAAAATCATGATTTTTTTCCGAAAGTATTTTAAATATAAATTTTCATTCTTGTCTTAGAGTAACTTATTGGCCGAATTATTGGATGTTCATGTTTGGCAAAAAAACTGCGATCAATACCTTTCAAATGACGCTTAAATGATTAACCTTTTTGTAAAAAGAGTTGAAGAAAATGTTGGCTCTGAAAAACCAGCTCCTGTATTAAATTATTTCGTATTTAGTATGAGTGACGTCATTTTCGCCCGTTATTCATCAATTAGGCATCATCATATATATATATTTCATAACACCATTTACCAAATGGTTCCATCAATGAGTTTTTAGCTATGATTTTGAAAAAACCATAAAAAATCAATCGAATCCAATAATATGACTCATAATATTGTCCATAAATTAAGACTTTTTGAATGGAACAGAATAACGACCCTATAGTTCTGAAAAGGGCATGTTGAGTAGATCATTTTTGTAGAATAAACTTATAGTCCAACTGCTCTGAGCTTCTTTTTTACAGTGGGTCAAAGTTTTCATTTTTTGGTCCAAAGGATCATTATACTAAGTAGTACTAAAAGTATTGTAAGTTAATGTCTGAGAGAATTCTTATTGTCAGAAGATTATTGTGGAATTGTATGTGGTTTTTTTTGTGGAAGATTTTAATACTCTAGCTCCTCTCTTTATGGGTCAATTTGACCCTTTTTTTCGAGAAAATCAAAAAAGAAATTTAAGAAAGGACATTTAAGGATTAAAATGTTCTACGAAAAAATTAACGGAAAATTGTGGGGGTCACACAGGATACCATAGTTATAAATTTAGCTCTTCACGCTTAAATGGCAAAATTACTCGCCAACTTATACAGACAAATTACTAGGTTTAAAATTCGACATTTTTCGACAAAAAATGTGGGTATTTCGGTAGAGAACTTTAAACAAAAAATTCAAAAAATTGGATATTTTTGCAAAATATTCATTTTTGGCGAATATATGAATTTTTTGTTTTGTAAATTTGTCGCGATCTATCCAACGGAATCAAAAAGTTCGTGTTTGTAATTGCATTTATTTCAACATTCTCGACTGAAACAATTCTTTCACAAATATTACCTCTTTTGTTAGCAATTATATGCCAATGAATATTTTTGTATTCTCCATATGACAAAAATTTACACGGTTATGACTACCCTTTTCATTCTTCTTCAATATAAAACAAGTAAGGAAAGGCTAAAGTCGGGCGGGGCCGACTCTATGATACACTCCACTTTCTATACGAATACAATTTAATTCGGTGAAAAAGTTTGACAAAAAATGTTAAATCGGAAAGGACATTTGTATATATATCGAAATCTGGAACGATATAGGTAAAATATAATATGTAAAGTTTGGCCAAAATCGGTTAAACATTTGGGAGCAACATTTGTATTTGCGCTATATCTAAATCTGAACCGATCTTAGCCACTTTCAGAATAGGTTTTTTACTTGGATTATAAGCTGTTGTGCCAAATTTAAAGAAAATTGGATACAATATGTGGTTTCTAGAGCGGAAAATGTCGAATCGGGAGCGACATTTGTATGGGGGCTATATCTAAATCTGACCCGATCTTACCCAATTTTTGCATAGGTGTTTATAGTTGGATTATAAGATGTTGTGCCAAATTTAAAGAAAATCGGGTACAATATGTCGTTTCTAGAGCGGAAAATGTCAAATCGAGAGCGACATTTGTATGGGGCTATATCTAAATCTGAACCGATCTTATCCAATTTTTGCATAGGTGTCTCTACTTGGATTATAAGATGTTGTGCCAAATTTAAAGAAAATTGGGTACAATATGTGGTTTCTAGAGCGGAAAATGTCAAATCGGGAGCGACATTTGTATGGGGGCTATATCTAAATCTGAACCGATCTTATCCAATTTTTGCATAGGTGTCTCTAGTTGGATTATAAGATGTTGTGCCAAATTGAAAGAAAATCGAGTACAATATGTGGTTTCTAGAGCGGAAAATGTCAAATCGGGAGCGACATTTGTATGGGGGCTATATCTAAATCTGAACCGATCTTATCCAATTTTTGCATAGGTGTCTCTAGTTGGATTATAAGATGTTGTGCCAAATTTAAAGATAATTGGGTACAATATGTGGTTTCTAGAGCGGAAAATGTCAAATCGGGAGCGACATTTGTATGGGGGCTATATCTAAATCTGAACCGATCTTATCCAATTTTTGCATAGGTGTCTCTAGTTGGATTATAGGATATTGTGCCAAATTTAAAGAAAATCGAGTACAATATGTGGTTTCTAGAGCGGAAAATGTCAAATCGGGAGCGACATTTGTATGGAGGCTATATCTAAATCTGAACCGATTTGCTCCAAATTAAATAGCGTTCGTCCTTGAACCCTAGAACTTACTTGTGCCAATTTTTGTTAAGATCGGACTATAATTGCGACCTGTAGTTTGAATAGATGGACAGACAGACGGACAGACGGACAGACGGACATTGCTAAATCGACTCAGAAAGTGATTCTAAGTCGATCAGTATACTTAACAATGCTTCCTTTTGGGTGTTACAAACAAATGCACAACGCCATAATACTCTCGTGGAGTGTATAAATAGCCTAAAATTTACCTTTCTTAATTATTGAAGGACATTTTGAACAAGAGATACCTTTTCACCCACTTTGTGGAACATAATATGAGCAAATGAGCAGCCATAGAATCACTAATGAAGATTTTAAATTTGTTCTAAACAAATAATAATCTCTAAGTACAGTGTATTGTTGTATAGAGGGGACAAAATATAAAATATTTGAAAGCACATTTTTATTTTGGTACGATTTTATATCCCGGCCAGTCCCATAACCAAACGATCCCAAATAAATATAAGTCATACGCCAGCATAAATAAAAAAGCAATAAACAGTAACACAAACTGAAAGAAGTAAAGTAAAAAAGAAATCAATTTCGCATATTTACAGAGTTATTATTATCGTACTGCACCCTGTGACAGCAGCATGAAAAAACTAAATAAACATATTTTTTAAAAGTAATACAAAAATGAAAAATATAACTGGTAATTAAAAACCTTCTTAGTATTTATTATAAATTCAAAAAATGTCCGACCGATAGAAATTATGACCGACTGATCGGACGAATATGTGTAACTAAAAAAAATTCATTTTTGTACACCATTCGCAGTGTCCCCTCAGAGACTCCAAATATTGGCTACCGGTATTCAAAAATGTTATTCCAATTTTTTCCATATTCGTACTCTTCTTTCAATGTGGAAATATACGATATTAGTCCTACACCAGCAGAAATCCTATCCTTCGTAATTCAATGGCCGCTTAGTGTACCTTTCGTACGTGTTTCACCCTATATGCTGGCAAATGTACTAGTACTTACTAACATTGACTCTCAATGGAACTATTATTTTATCATGTATCAAGCAAAACGAAAATAAAAGAAACAACAAGAACTCACTCGTCTGTCGACACCGAGACACACACTCACACACACACACATACATTTCTATGCGATCGAAGTTTTATTCATCTTCATTCCAAGTCATTTATTCATCTACAAAATACGTGACATTGTTTGTGTGGGAGTTGAGTTTGTTTTTCACAATTCACAAAATTTCGCAAATGAATGAAATTGTTCCATCCATCCATCCTTCTCCCCTTCGTTCCTTCGTTTGTTTGGGGCTTTGTGTGCCGAAGATAATAAAGCACAGCGCTTGCTATAGAAATTATTTTCCTTTTGATTAGATTAATTAAGATTGTTTTTCGACTGCATTTCGATAAAGAAAGCACCAAATGATGGAATGAACTACGTACTTGTTTTGTTGTCGGGCGAAAACAGAAAAGGGGAATTGCGAGTTAAAAGTTATAAGTTGATGAAAGATGAAATATTCAATTATACGAAAACGTATAAGTAATAAGAATTTTATTGTTATTTCGATGGCATGCATATTACTCATACGCACAGTTGATCCAATCAATTCAATTATACTTTCTTGGCTGAAATCGTAATAATTTATGGGAATTATTCAATGTGAAAATATACATTCTTGAAAACGTTTCAGGAGGTATTATCATTTAAGAATTTCTTACACTATTCCACAAACTGATCAAACTGAATTCAATCTGAGATATTCACCACATTATTTGCAAATTGAAAATTGGGATAAAGAACCACATAAACTAATAAGGAAAACAAAATCATCTCGATCGATATATTATTATTTAATATATATTATTATTTAATCGATATATTATTATTTAATCGTGGCCTCTCGATCGAAACATATGCTGCAGACATTTTTATCACAGTCGAGGTCGCTGACTTTTCTTAGATTTTCTTTCCCGACGTTAAGGAACAGGAATTTCGAGGGAATTTTTCATTTTTTAAAAATTAAATAGAAAAAGTTAAAAATAAATAGAAAACAAGAGATGACTAGATTCTCTTAAAATTTTACTGTTACACAGATTATATATACTTTATGGGCTCTCCGATGAATATTTCAAAATGACAAAATATAATGAAATTTCCAACCTGACATTTGATTTAAATTTTTCAAAAGGGTCTCTGTAAAATAACATAATCCAACCCATTAGCTATAATTTATGCGGGTAGCATTTGTTTGCCAGACAACATAATTATTACCAATTTCTTTTGGTGAACCCACTCTACACCAACAATAATAAAGTCTTGAAAACTGAATATTAAAATTCTCCGAAAACAAAACAGCATTTAATATTTACTTTAAATAACAATGGAAAATACCAATATTTCCATTTGTTTGTGTGCGCGGTTGATGTTATTACTAGAAACAATAAATTATTTATGCATACCCTAACGTTGAATGAAAACAAACAAATTTAAGTGAAAATAAACGTCCATAGAAATATTTATATACGAGTATTTACCAAAACCATTTCAGCCAATATCTGGCAAAGAGATGCACAACAAAAAAAACGAACAACGCCAACAAAAAGTGGGAATTTTATCAAAAAATATATAATGCATGTTAAACAAATGAATAATTTTATTATTGTAACTGATATATGATATTGATATCAATGTATTTTTATATATACAATATGTGTGTTTGTGTCTACTTATCAATATTTATTTATATGTATGTGTATGTGTTGTTCCTGTGTGTGTTTATGTTGCATAGCAAATGATTAAATTGCAAAATTGTTTTGTACACACGAGTAACAATAATAATAACAACAAAAGGGGACATTGAAATTGCATGTATTAAATAAATGTGTTGTATAAAACATATTGAAATTCATATGGATGAATAATTACACTGGTTTGCAGGGTCTTCGTTCTATGAAGTGTAAATTAATAAGATATAGTGTGAAGTCTACAATCTAGAAGAATAATTATACTAACATACATTTCCACTTCAATACTCTTTCGAAAAATATAAAAATATTCTTCGATTTTCCTGTTGATAACTGAGTAAAAATGGGTCACGAAAACATTTGAAAAAAATAACTATTAGTCGGTTTCCACAAAACGAAAGAATCAATAATATTAAAGGCACCAGAAAATTAAATTTATAACACCTTCAGTTTAGAATATTTTCCTTTTTTTCAGAATTGAGGAAATTTTAATTTAAATAAATTTTTAGTTTTAAGTTTGAATATTGTTAACACGAAATCTTAAATCATTATATTTAACGAAGAAATAAACATATTTTCTTTTTGTGTTCACACATCACATCATTCGCAAGATATTGGTTTGATTTAATTTTTCAAAAATACAGTTTTCACTATGAATAACCACAAAAAATAAAATAACGCCCAATAATTCGATAAGAATAAAAAATTATATTTAAAGTTATTTTAAGGGTTTATTTATTCAGATAAAAAATTTGGACAAAAATGTTGAATTTTGCAAAAAACACACTGCTTTTATGGATATTATGGAGCGTTGAGCTCACAGATGACTTGATCTAGGATAGAAATATTTTGCAAATCATTATTGGGGCTGTTTTTCTTTAAGCCGGGATAACAGGCTGCAATAACAAAAACATTAACATTGACAGAATATCCAGCAAATCCAGTTATGGACTATTATGTGAAAAAACATTATGAAAATACCCATACAAAAACTTGGATAAGTGGGAGCTGACCATTTATTCTCGCTTATAGAGGTTCCCACCAGGGTTGTCAGATTATTTTGTACCTCTATCGCCAAATCAATTGTCAGAAATCGCCAAAAACCGCCAATTTTAAACAATTTTAGTTTTTGTTAAAAAATCGACAAATTCCATTTTATATATAGTTCTTGTAAAAAATGTATGGAATTCAGATATTATATTTGAATTGAATATTGTCAACATTCCATGCTAAAGAATTAAAACATATTTTATTAATAATTATTATTCATAATAAAAGGTACAAATGTTCTTATACCGTGACCTAGTTTAGGCAATTCGTAATGCAGAATACACTTCCAGCGCAGGGATTACTGGTTAAAAATAATTAACATTAAAAAATATACTTTTTCTCCTTTATGAATCAGTTTCTAATATTGAGTTGATCTCTTTCTCTCATTTTCATGGACCAATCTCTCCTAAATATTATTTCAGTTATTTTAAATGGATGTATTTTAGTTATTTTATTTAGATGTATTTTGAAAAATCTGTTTTACAAACATTCGTTCAAAAATAGCGTTTTCGGTCGACTATATTTATCACAGTTTTTAATTATTATTATTTCTCAATCCTAAAATGTACATGGTTTGTTTATAATCGATGGGAATATGAATTTTTTACTTTATAAGAAAACCACAAAAGATAACAAAATACAATTGTCTTTAAAATAATACTTCATTTCTTTGAATTGTACCAACGCGTTTTCACACAATACAATGTTCAATGTTCCTTAGGGCGTACCTCAAAAAAAAAGTTCGCCGTACACCTTCGAATATGAAGTATTATTGAAAGGTAGTTTCAAAAAAAAAATTTTTATTTTTTTATGCCGAACGTAGGGGTCGCGCTTTTACATTTTTCTATATAACTTGTATTTATAAACGGATTTTAAAGTGTGATACATCGATGTTTTTGTCTCGACGAGGCCGATTTTTTTGTCTTTGAAGTCATTGAGCTCAAGCACCCCCTTCTGGTACTTACCCATCATTTCTCAGTTGCTACTACCCTAATGTACCACTCTAATAATCGAAAATTAAAGCTCGCATAAAATCATGAATCATGTTTGAGCTCAATGACTTCAAA
>OX377618.1:193090589-193408055 GCA_947397865.1 Polietes domitor | reverse complement strand
AGTTCAGCTAAAACAGTGCACATTTCTTTGTCTGTATATGAGTGTTATGTTTCCAATTTACTATTTTAGAAAAAAAAATCAAATCACATTGAAAGTAAGGCGAAGATGCATCCTTAAATTGGTAGAACTTAATTTAGAACTAATTATTTTGAATTAGAAAATATTTATTTAACGTTATTCGACCAGTTTAATTTAATGGCATTAGTGTTACTTTAGTAGATACAAGCGTTGTTCACTTCAAAGTTTAAATTCATTTAACTCATTTACTTGATAGAGAATCATATTTTTGGGAATAAATTATCAGCCATAATGTATAAAAGGGTCATGCTTCTAACAAATCTTGTCTAAACTAAAATGCGCTTTAGCGTCTGCTGCGACAATGTGCTTATTTCGAAAACATTCCGCAAGATTCTCATACGCGTATTAGTGTTCCTTCTCAAATGTTCATATCATTAAACATTTGTATTTATTGTTCAAAGATACCAGGAACACTTCAGAGCAACCATGGAATTGCATCGAATTGCCAACATTCTTCTGTCATTCATTCGTTCATTCACAATTTCTGTCGGAGGTATTTTCGCTTCTTATAAATAGTGTTCACCATAATTCAATTATAATCAATTTGTTAAACATACGATTTATATCGCCGCAACACACAAACGTACACGTGTATATGTTAGAGTGGGTCATACTCTACCAGCTCGAGAGAAATTTGGAATGTTTTAGAAATGACTGCTAACATATATCATATGAGTCATTCCACGATTTAATAGTGCTAAAATTTCGATTTTTTTAAAAGTGTGTTCATTCAATCGCCTGTAACTCCTGAAATACTTTGGCGACTTTATTGTACTATAACTTGTTCTGAAGGTAGTTTCAATTACTTTTAATGGAAGTTGTTCGTAATCGCCTTATTATATATTTTAAAGTTTTGATAACCTCACTCTACAGAGTAGGAGGGTATATATCATTTGGGATGAAGGAGTGACTTAAGACCCCAAGTATGTTTGGACTTTTTAAGCTGTTTGAGCCATCTCCGTCCGTCTGTCCGCCCGTCCGTCTGGTTGGCTGGTGTACACGACAACTCTCGAAAGGAGTTAAGGAATCAATTCAAACTTTGCTTATGATAATATTTTTCCGATACTTAGTTTAAGTTCGAAGATGGGCGAAATTGCCACGTCCCTTCCGGTACCTTCCACACAAATGACCCATATTCCTATGTTAAATTAAAACCACTGTAACTTCCACACGGATATTCTGAATCAGCTATATTTTGGTATTTCATAATATTTTTATAATCACTTTGAGTTTACTAAATATGACGGGCTTTGCCACGCCCCTTCTAGTACATTCCACACAAATCACGCAAAACTACGGAAATTAAAGCTGTTATAATTTCTATACTAATGATCGGATCACTGTGAAATTTGATATTTAGCAATGCTTTTATATATGTTGCATTCATGTGGAATATGGGCGATATTGCCACACCCCTTCTGGTACTTCCCACACAAAGGGGCATAAGCCTTGGTTAAAATAAAACCGATATAACTTCCATACGGGTAGTCAAAATAATTTGCAATTTGATATTTAGAAATGTTTTTTATAATCACGCCCCTTCTTGTACCTCCCACACAATTTTCAATATCCTAGGTAAAATTAAATCCTTCATAAATTATATACTGGTGCATGGAATACACTATGACTATGATTTGATATTTGATCATGTTTTTGCAATTTTTTTGTAACTGTGGAAGCTGGGACCAAAAGTCATGAACCTTCTAATACCCTCCACACAAATCATCCGTCAATACGTAAAATTTAAGTTTTTATAATTTCCATAGATATGTTCTCTGAGAGCGAGGGTACATATAAGTCGGTTTAGCCGAGTGACGTTTTCTTTACATACGTTTACTTGTTACAAATTTATTTCTTTATTTTTATTTTCAAACTTGATTTTTTTGTGAAATTTTTAAGTAGTGTTCTAAGATATTTTCTATTTTTTACGTTTTTATACCCTCCACCTCCAGGATGGGGGTATAATAACTTTGTCATTCCGTTTGTAACACCTTGAAATATCGACCTGAGACCCTATAAAGTATATTCTTGATCGTCATAAAATTCTAAGACGATCTAGCCATGTCCGTCCGTCCGTATGTTGAAAGCACGCTAGCATCTAAACGAAAGGAGCTAGAACGTTCAAATTTTCCATAAATGCGTCTTATAGTCGTAGATCGGTTGGGCTTGAAATGGGGCGAAATCGGCCCAAAGAGAAAAAATTTTCCCTCACAAGTACTAAAAATACCCATAATAATCCCTATTTAAGCATGATTTTTGAATATGTCTGTTTATATTTGCTTGATATTTGTTATGCACATTCCCCTTATAGCAAAAACGTGCACCTTAAAGTAATTCTTATTTGTAGGGGGTGAAATGGGGCAAAAAATGGATAAAAATGGTACATATTAAACGACATCAGCTAGAAACACGAAATTCGGTGTGTACATTCCACTAATTGAGTAGATACATAATATAAAAGTATTTTTCCAAATTCGTACTTTAAAAGGGAAAAATGGGAATAGAGGGATAATAATGGTACCAACCGAACGGCTGCACCTAGAATAATGAAATTCGGAGTATACATTCATCTGTTTGCGTAGACATAAAAAATAAACGATTTTTCCAAATTCGTACTTTATAAGGGAAAAATGGGAATAGAGGGATAAAAATGGTACCAACCAAACGGCTGTACCTAGCATAATGAAATTCGGTGTATACATTCCTCTGATTGCATAGACAAGTAAAATTCACGGAGTTTTAAAATTCCTACTTTTTGGGGTTAAACTGAAAAAGGGGAAAATTAACTGATTTTTCGAAATTCGTACTTTTTGGGGTCAAAATAGAAAAAAGGGGATAAAAATAGTACCAACCAAATGATCGCAGCTAGAGTCATGAAATTCGGAGTATACATTCCTCTGACTGCGTAGACACGAAAAATAAAACGTTTTTTCCAAGTTCGTACTATCAAGGGATACAATGGCTACAGGGGATAAAAATAGTACCAACTAAACGAATACAGCTAGAATGATGATATTCGGAGTATACATTCATCTGTTTGCGTAGACATAAAAAATAAACGATTTTTCCAAATTCGTACTTTATAAGGGAAAAATGGAAATAGAGGGTTAAAAATGGTACCAACCAAACGGCTGTACCTAGAATAATGAAATTCGATGTATACATTCCTCTGATTGCATAGACAAGTAAAATACACGGATTTTTTAAAATTCCTACTTTTTGGGGTTAAACTGAAAAAAGGGGAAAATAAACTGATTTTTCGAAATTCGTACTTTTTGGGGTCAAAATAGAAAAAAGGGGATAAAAATAGTACCAACCAAATGACCGCAGCTAGAGTCATGAAATTCGGAGTATACATTCCTTTGACTACGTAGACATGGAAAATAAAAGTTTTTTTTTCAAATTCGTACTTTCAAGGGATACAATGGGTACGGAGGGATAAAAATGGTACCAACCAAACGGCTACACCTGGAATAATGAAATTCGGTGTATACATTCCTCTGACTGCGTAGGCACGGAAAATAAACAGATTTTTCGAAATTCGTATTTTTTGGGTTAAAATGAAAAAAAGGGATAAAAATAGTACCAATCAAATGACCGCAGCTAGAGTCATGAAATTCGGAGTATACATTCCTCGGACTGCGTAGACACGGAAAATAAACGGATTTTTCGACATTCGTACTTTCAAGGGATACAATGATACAGAGGGATACAAATAGTACCAACTAAACGACTACAGCTAGAATGATGAAAGTCTAATTGCGTAGAAACGTCAAGGGGGTAAAAATGGTACCAACCAAATGGCCGCAGCTGGAATTCGGTGTATACATTCCTCTGACTGCGGCAAAAATTGGTTGAATCATGAAATTAGGTTATTTTGCACTATGTACGTCTGATAATGGATTTTCAAAATTTGTACTTTTGGAATTAAAATAGAATGGAAATGCAACCAACTGTAGCACCCACTATCTACCAATATTTATGGTATTTAAGCCTTTTGAAAATATAAATATAAGAATAGTTATTTTTTGAATTGACGTGTTGGTAGCCTTGCCTTATAAGAATGGTTTGAATTAATTAAAATATTATATTTATCTTTCAATATTTGTATTTGTTTTGGTTTGGCTATATTAAAAAATATCTGCACTTCTACGAAAATCGACATCCCCTGTGCAATGCAATCCATGGTGGATTGCCCAGCCAAACTTAACGCCGTTTTTACTATTTTTTTTTTTTTCAAAATATTTTTTGCAAAATGTACCAAAATTTCAATGAAAAATCTTAAGATTTGATTCTTGGCGATTTAAAATATTTTAAAAGCATTTCAAAAGTTAGAATTTATGTGGTGATTGAGAATGGACATCGCTTTAAAACCAATAAACTGTATAAACATGGTCAGTCTAAATTTGTTACGAGGGAGGAAATTAGTCGAACGTATAGAGCTTTGTTCTAGATTCTGGGAGAGTCTGTTCCATCATTTACACCAATAAAATAATGAGTGGATGGATTTGAAGGAGCTGTGAAGATCAGGTTATCTCGCCGGAAAGGATGAGGATAATTCATGACCGACAATGTGCTCGATGTAGCAGAAAGATAACCAGACTTAGCATCTAAAAATGGGTCCCCATGAGATGAGCTCTTACATGTTCCTTCAAAGATGTTTCCAGTATTATTTGCAAGTGGATTTTTAACTCAAAATATTTCATATTTTTTAGTTTGTGGTGGAAACATTTTTTTGTTTATTTCGCCCGTGACCCCAACTTAATGTACGTACTTGTCATAAATACTCGGCGTAAGATAACTAACAATACAGTCACTGTTTTACAATGACAATACGACAATTGAAGCTGTTACTCGCCTCTACAGACAAATGACTCGCTTTACATTTCTGCATGTTTGCGCCGCTGAACTGTGTCTGAACTGAACTGTCTGCGATACAATGGCCACTGGTAGACCCGACTGGCCATTCAAATGACCAGTCGGTTGGCCGGTCATCTAACAAAAGATTGATTAATTGAACCGCTCGTATTTAGTTTAGAGTCAGTCACACAGACTAAATGTAAGAAGAAATGAAAGAAAAAAACGACATCACAATAGACGTGCTGACATGATATGAGAGTAAATCTCAAACGATCTGAAATGGAGGATATAATTAATTAGACTATATTAAAATTAAACGCACACACACTCACTCACACTCGCAGAAACTGCAAAAAATAAACCAATTATTTTGAGATCTGTGCAATATATGTCCATTTGGCGAGTTTTTTAATTAACCGGCAAGCAGCGAACAGCTCATAAATATGCATTTTGCTCTGAAATGCATCAATGTATCAACAATTAAGAATACGGGAATCTTTTTTAAAAAGTAATAAAATCCAGTGACATTTGAATTTGGATCCAATCACAACAAGGTTGTTGTGTAATTAGATTAGAGTTTTGTTTTGGTTGGTTTTATGATGTTGATGATGATGATGTCCACAATCTTTCGTTTCACGTTGAAAGTTAAGCCGATATTAGATATTATATTCTGCACATCCAACCGAAAGTACTATAGATCTCAGATCTGAGAGAAGGACAAGGTTTGCATACAATTATATAGATTTTTGCAGCAGTATGCCCGTTGTAGAGCTTCTGAGGGTGAAATAAACTAAACATTGCTGAAACTCTGCATGACTCGGGTGCACTAAAGTCATAGAGAGACCGACGAAAATTCGAATAGAACTTAATATCTGCATGCTTCGGTTGCAATAAGATAAGAAACAGGAAATCACCCTCGTCGTGTTTTTTACAAGCAAATGTCGAAGATATAGTATCACTTGCTGTGGTGCATCGTGCACTAGCACTATCATGAAAAGCGTCCCATGTTCAAATCCCGGCCGAGGCATTTTATATTTAAACTAGACATGACATGACATTGCATCCCAGTAATTGCTCTAATTCGAGACATCCCCCACAAAAATCAGCGCTTAATCTGCAGGATAGGAAACGAGAGGTTTTGCATATCTCCTTTATTAACTTCAGCAGGTTAATAAAGGAGAGATCCTATATTAAAATAAATAAGATGATAAAACTTGATATTATGGAAGCGACTATTTTTTTATATACTAATGTATTCAATTGTCTTTTGCCACGAATTTAGGTTGTTCTGGTCTAAATAATTAAAATAGAGATATCTGGATGTAGAAAAACCACAATTTATATTGTCACAAAGAGGCTTGCAAGATTAATTTGTTTCCTTGTCCCCAAATTGGTCATCACAAATCCTCCAAATATAAAAATTTATATATTTCAAAAAATTCGACCAAAAGAAAAACAAATTATGAATGTTTTGTTGATTTTGATCAATCTAAGTCGCGAAAAAGCTTATTTTTCAAATCTTCAATACATTTCGTTCTAGGCAATGAAACTGTGGTCTACTGTTGCGATTGATGGATACATCAATTTTTATACCTCCACTAGGGTATTATGTTACTTTGTAACACCTAATATTAAGCGAGATAGACCCACTGTTTAGTCATTTTGATTTAGCCATGTCCGTCCGTCTGCCTGTCCATACATTTTTATAATCAAAATCCTTATAAAAGTTGCCAAATCGGTTCAAAAGATATAGTCCCCATTTTCCCGATTTTCCGCTCTGGAAGCCACATAATTTAAGCGATTTTGATCAAATTTGGCACAACAGCTGATATTGCAGCTAGAATCATTGGGGGTGAAATGGGATAAATCGGTTCAGATTTAGATATAGCCACCATTCAAATTTCAATCCCGATTTGAATTTGTCCGCATATTGTTCTTCAATTTATATTTTAAATAGATTTATTTGTAGTGAAATCGGTTCAGATTTATATACAAATACGGTTCAGATTACATACAAATGTCGCATGTGATTTGACTTATTCTGCTCTAGAAAACACACCAAACCAAACACCAAAATTGTATTTAGTGTTAGGTTGAAAGTGGTCTAGTCTAAGTCACACTATATCCACTAATATTGATGTGTGGCGATGCAAGCAAACATTTTTTATTTATAATGTCCATTTTAGGTGATTTGAATAAGAAATAAATTGAAATTATTTGAGAAGTAAATAATTATTTTAATATAAAATTTTCTAGGTTATAACTAATATATATATATATATATTCAAATTATCTGAATCACCTATATATATATATATATATATAGGTGATATATATATATATATATATATATATATATATATATATATATATATATATATATATATATATATATTAAAAAATTTGTTGAAATAAAATATTTTTTGTTTTATTTCATTTTTGGTAAGGAAATATTACTTTTGCGAAAAAAAAATAAAAATGTTTGTTAAATTTTTTCAATTTTGAGAAGAATGAAAGTGATCTAAGTCAGTACATCCTCTGAAAGTAGTGGTCCACTTTGAAGTACCAACGTTGTTGATTTTTATACCCTCCACCTCCAGGATGGGGGTATACTAACTTTGTCATTCCGTTTGTAACACCTTGAAATATCGACATGAGACCCTATAAAGTATATACATATATTCTTGATCTTCATAAAATTCTAAGATGATCTGGCCATGTCCGACCGTCCGTCCGTCTGTTGAAAGCACGCTAGCATCTAAACGAAAGGAGCTGGAACGTTCAAATTTTCAATAAATGCGCCTTATAGTCGTAGATCGGTTGGGATTGAAACGGGGCGAAATCGGCCCAAAGGAAAAAAATTTCCCTCACAAGGACAAAAAATACCCTCATATTTTAGTGTATTTAAGCATGTTTTTTTAATAAGTCTGTTTATATTTGCTTGATATTTGGTATGGAATGCGCATACTAAAACGTGCACCATAAAGTGATTCTTATTTGTAGGGTGTGAAATGGGGCAAAACGGCAACAGCTAGCAACACGAAATTCTGTGTGTACATTCCTCTAATTTAGTAGATACATAATATTAAACATTTTTTTCAAATTCGTACTTTTAAGTGGTAAAATGGGAATAGAGTGATAAAAATGCTACCAACCAAACGGCTGTACCTAGAATAATGAAATTCGGTGTATACATTCCTCTAATTGCATAGACAAGTAAAATACACGGATTTTTCAAAATTCGTACTTTTTGGGGTTAAAATGAAAAAAGGGGATAAAAATAGTACCAATCAAATGACCGCAGCTAGAGTCATGAAATTCGGAGTATACATTCCTCTGACTGTGTAGACACGGAAAATAAACTGATTTTTCGAAACTCGTACTTTTTAGCGTCAAAATAGAAAAAGGGGATAAAAATAGTACCAACCAAATGACCGCAGCTAGAGTCATGAAATTCGGAGTATACATTCCTTTGACTTCGTAGACATGAAAAACAAAAGGTTTTTATCCAAATTCGTACTTTCAAGGGATACAATGGATACGGAGGGATAATGGTACCGACCAAACGGCTACACCTAGAATAATGAAATTCGGAGTATACATTCCTCTGATTGCGTAGACACTCAAAATAAACAAAATTTTCGAAATTCGTACTTTTTGGCGTTAAAATGGAAAAAGGGGATACAAATAGTTCCAACCAAATGATTGCAGCTAGAGTCATGCAATTCGGAGTATACATTGCTCTGACTGCGTAGACACGGAAAATAAACGGATTTTTCGAAATTCGTACTTTCAAGGGTACAATGGTGCAGAGGGATACAAATAGTACCAACTAAACGACTACAGCTAGAATGATGAAATTCTAATTTCGTTGAAACGTCAAGGGGGTAAAAGGTACCAACCAAATGGGCGCAGCTGGAATCATGGAATTCGGTGTATACATTCCTCTGACTGCATAGACACGCAAAATAAAAAGTTTTTTTCCAATTCGTCTGATAAAGGATTTTCAAAATTTGTACTTTTGGAATTAAAATAGAATGAAAATACAACTAACTGTAGCACCCACTATCCACCAATATTTATGGTATTTAAGCTTTATAAATATAAGAACATTTATTTTTTGATTTGACGTATTGGTAGCCTTGCCTTATAAGCGTGGTTTGAAATAATTAAAATATTATATTTATTTATAAAATTATTTTTTCACTATTTTTATTTGTTTTGGTTTGGCTATATTAAAAACTTCTACGAATCGACATCCTCTGTGGAATGCAATCCATGGTGGAGAATATATAAAGTTCGGCCCGGCCGAACTTAACGCCGTTTTTACTTGTTTTCTATAAAAGTTCGATATTGTAAAGGGTGATTTTTTAAGAGCTTGATAACTTTTTTTTTTAAAAAAACGCATAAAATTTGGAAAATCTCGGTTCTTTATTTGAAACGTTAGATTGGTCCATGACATTTACTTTTTGAAGATAATTTCATTTAAATGTTGACCGCGGCTGCGTCTTAGGTGGTCCATCCGCTTAGTCCAATTTTGGCATTTCCACGTTTTTGAGTAACAGAGACCCAATTGGTGCGAACGGCGACGAATCGAAAATTGGTGGTCATCATTAACACTGGCCGATACAGCTGCGATATTTTCTTCAGTTCGCACTCTACGTAAGCGTGTTGGTGGTTTAATGTCCAACAATGTAAATTTGGTGCGAAATTTAGTCACAATAGCCCGAATAGCCGCTTCAGTGGGTCGATTAAACTGACTATAAAATGGAAGCGCGCAATGAACTTTCTTAACAGAGCACGCATTTTGATAATAAAATTCAATAATTTGCAAGCGCTGTTCGTTTCTAAGACGATTCATGATGAAATGTCAAAGCATACTGAGCATCTTTCTCTTTGACACCATGTCTGAAATCCCACGTGATCTGTCAAATACTAATGCATGAAAATCCTAACCTCAAAAAAATCACTCTTTAGTAGCATATTCTAAGAAAAAAATTTTGTGCTTCGGTGGAAAAATATTTTTCAATTGATTTCAACATAAACCATTGTATATCTCAGAACGGATAAAGTGTGACTTAGACCACTATCAATCTAACTGGCACAATTAACTTAGATTTTATTTAATTATTTTTCATTATTTATTACTAATTTATTATTTAATTAATTAGTACATTTTTACTATTTCGTGTAAAAAAAACAATAACATATATGTATATCGTGATGTGTTGGGCGATGTCTTGTTGAATGAAAACAGCCTCATTAATTTAATTTAAATTGATATTTATAGTATTAAATACTTTGTTACAAATTATTTCCAGTTCTCCATTTTTGTCGATGACATTTTCTTTTTTATATCTACATTATAATTTCTTTTCCGGCAAAATAATGAGAAGCCAGGTAATAAATGTCACCGCGAAATTTGTAAATAAATTTAAAAGTCGGGATAATATCTCACTTCAAATAAAATACAAAATATTTGTCACAGTACTTCGACCATCCCCACAAAATCCCCGAAATATTTTACTAAATCCTCACAAATAACCAGTCCACATTTTCTTTTTTTTTGGCCAACATAAAATTGCCATGGTTAAGGAAAATCCCAAATCTGGCAAGCTTGCGCTCAAATGATTTAATTGTAATTGTTTTTTGAAAAGAAAAAAATGGAAAATGCTCTCCTTTTTAAACAGTGCCTTGGCACTACTTGACGATCCCGTGTCAAAGAAAAGCTTTTCAAAAAAAAATAATAATCCGACGGCATCCTTTGTTTAAAGTTTCCCTAAGCAATTGGTTAAATAATTTATAATTCTGCCTGACAGTCCATATTACACTTAAACAAGATAATATGCGTCTCAAACTATACGTGAAATGGAGTTAATTGGCGTTTTTAGTTTTTCATTTCCTCAACCTTTTACCACGTAAAAGTACTGCAATTTTCCAAAGGATAACGTTTTTTAAAAATAATATTCGTACCCGGTCTAAAATTTAAATTAAAGTAGAGAATATGTACTAAAATTAATTTAAGTTGGAAGCTTATATCTTTATTAGTTTAGCATTATCAACCATTTCAGGTTTTCCCCTTAAAAATTAAAATGTGAATAATCTAAATAAAATAATTAATATAGATAGAAGCATTATATTTAAAGTGTTTTTAGCAGATACTCTCCTCTTTAATTTGACACTAATATTGTTGTCATAGGGTGCGAAGAAGTATTTAAAACAATTTTTGAAAAAATTGTATCCTTTGGAAATTTGTGGTTCTGTGAAGGGACAACAGGATGAGGAAATGAAAAACTAAAAAAGCCAATTAACTCAATTTTGTCTATATGTTTCAGAGGTTCAAATACAACGACTTTTTTATAAATTCTCGTACGGTATAATTCTATGCAACACAATATAAAAATTTTGTCCGAGATCTAAGCAAGTAAAAAGGCGTCAAGTTCGGAATCTTATAAAGGGTGATTTTTTAGCTATTTCTTGTTGGCAACACTGGTTTAAACAGCTGACACACGTTTCGTGTTTTGTTGCACTGTCAACCATCTTCAGTTTATTTGTTTATTTATTTCAATAGTCTATGGAAACATATCCTTACAGACTTACTTAAATACTAAAAGTAATATAAATCTAAAATTTCAATAAATTTATTGATAGGAAGCGATAAATCTGAAGCAAATTTCATATTAATTAAATTGAATTCTTTCAATGATCTCAAAATAGGTTCATTACAAAAAGTTCATTTAATAATATTAAAAAAAATCAAAGAAACGCAGACACAGGTACGTTGAAGCCAGGAACGTTGAAGCCAATTCTACTAAGGAGTAAAGGACAATCAATAAGTCCACAAATCAACTTGTACACGAATAGAACAGAACTTTTAGCTCCTCTATTGGCCAGTGTTTCATATGTGGGAAAAGGCTTGGAAAAACTTAAAGAAAATAAGGCAAATTTAATAAATTTTCTTTGCAATCTTTCAAAACGATCACAATTTACATCATAAAATGGATTCCATACAATGGAAGCATATTCAAGTTTTGATCTAACAAAAGAAGTATACAAAATTTTTCGAGTATATGGGTCATTAAATTCTTTACTATTTCCTTTTAATGAAAGCAAGGACCGCATAAGCTTTTGGCAATACATAATTAATATGAGCATTGAAATCTAACTTTGAATCAAACAAGACACCAAGGTCTAACACGCGATTTACCATTTTCAAACATTGATTATTGATATTGTACTGCGAATCAATCATTCTAGTACGTCTAGTAAATGGAAGGTGATAACATTTAGAAATATTCAAAGGAATATTATTTTGTTCACACCAATGGAACACCCTATTCAAATCTTCCTGAAGAAATGCAATATCTGCAGAATATGAAATATCTAAAATATTTTAATATCATCCGCATAAATTAATTATTTAGCAATATGAAAGCAACTAGCTACATCATTTACAAATAAAATAAAAAATAAAGAACCTAAAATGCTACCCTGAGGGACCCCAGAGGAAGCTACGTACTTATAAGATTTAAACCCGTCAACAGACACAAAACAAAGTCTATTAATGAGATATGATTCTATGCATTTAATAAGAGATACATGGAATCCAATTTTAGCCAATTTTAAAAGAAGAAATTTGTGTAAAACTTTATCAAAAGCTTTGCAAAAATCTACATAAATAACATCAACTTGATATCCATTTTCAAAGCTGGAAATGCAATGATTAACGAAAGTAGCGAGATTGGAAACAGTCGAACGATTTTTCATAAACCCGTGTTGCGATTCTGTTATGATTGGACAGACGGTTGGATAAACGTGATTGTAAACAACGTATTCAAATAATTTGGAAATATTTGATAATTTAGAAATTGGCCTGTAATTGCAAACGTCTCCCTTAGGACCCGATTTATAGATCGGGGTAATGGAAGATATTTTCCAACAATCTAAAAATGTTCCAAAGAGTAATTAAAAATATACTTCAATGGCACAGAAATCGATGAACTAAATTTTTTAAGAAAATGGGCTGAGAAACCATCAATATCAATATCAAGTTTAATTGCTCTATAATATAACCATGAATCGTCTTACAAACGAACAACGCTTGCAAATTATTGAATTTTATTATCAAAATGCGTGCTCTGTTAAGAAAGTTCATTGCGCGCTTCCATTTTATGGTCAGTTTAATCGACCCACTGAAGCGGCTATTCGGGCTATTGTGACTAAATTTCGCACCAAATTTACATTGTTGGACATTAAACCACCAACACGCTTACGTAGAGTGCGAACTGAAGAAAATATCGCAGCTGTATTGGCCAGTGTGAATGATGACCATCAATTATCGATTCGCCGTATCACCCCTGAGTGATTACACAGTTGTTACCGGCAGATTAGTTCATGTCGACTTCACGCAAAAGTGCAACAAGATATTAGGAAATTGATATAATTTCTATGCAAGTTTGAGTATTTGTGTACAATTACATGCGATAGTCTGTCCACTTAAGTTTAACGTTTTAAATAAATTTATATCAAAAGATCTCTCAATTTTTCGCGTCTATGTAGTCAGAACTACGTGTACACCGAATTACTATATTCTAGCTACATCTGTTTGGTTGGTAACCTTTTAAACTATCTATTCATATCAGTGTACCCATTAAATATCCATTTATTTTACAAGATCTATTCATTTTTCTCGTCTACACGGTGAGAGAGACGTGTACACCGAATTTCTATATTCTAGATACAGCCGTTTGGTTGGTACCATTTTAATCCATCTTTTCTCATTTTACCCCTCTAGAAAATGAATTTCTTGTTCCTAACTGCAGTCGTTTGATTGGTACTATTTTCCTCACTTTTTGTCCCATTTAAAAGTAAGAATTTGCAAGAACAGCTTTTTGGTTCGTGTTCACGCTATAAGAGAAATGTTCGTACACAATTCTTTTGAAGTGTTTTCAAAACAGCCGGACTGATGTTTAAAATAACCGCAGCCTACTCTAATGTACAATTGTAAAATCCATTTCAAGGGACTTTCCATTTCATTGACTGACTCATTGGCACTAAACCACATCTGTTAGTAGATCATGTCCGGATTCTCTTTAAAAAAATTGCCCGATTTGTCATTCTGCACTCATTCACCAGTCTGCCTCTCTCTGTCCCAAGTCATAACTAGAACTTCCTCGAAATAAAAAATGCACTTTAAAGTTCGAACAAATGGTTGTTTGTTTTTTGTATATCCAAAGGCTGATGCAATATTTACTAATTTATCGGTAATATTGCATTATAGCAATTGTTCAATGTTGTTGAATAAAACAAAAAACATACTAATTACTAACTCGTACATACACATAAATATGTGCATAGATAGATATGAAAACAAAGTCGATTGGGGATTGGGAAGATTGATTTTATTTCGTGTTCAAAATGTTGGCATCATCGTGTACGTTTTTTTATTTATAAAAAATCTCAAACAAAAATTATGATCATGACAAGCAGGTATATGATGTTGTTATACCCTCCACCTCCAGGATGGGGTATACTAACTTTGTCATTCCCTTTGTAACACCTTGAAATATCGACCTGAGACCCTATAAAGTATATACATATATTCTTGATCTTCATAAAATTCTAAGACGATCTAGCCATGTCCGTCCGTCCGTCCGTCTGTTGAAAGCACGTTAGCATCTAAACGAAAGGAGCTAGAACGTTCAAATTTTCAATAAATGCGTCTTATAGTCGTAGATCGGTTCGGATTGAAACGGGGCGAAATCGGCCCAAAGTGAAAAATTTTTCCCTCACAAGGACTAAAAATACCCATAATAATCCATAATATTTTAGCGTATTTAAGCATGTTTTTTGAATATGTCTGTATATATTTGCTTGATATTTGGTATGCGCATTCCCCTTATATTAAAAAAGTGCACCATAAAGTGATTCTTATTTATAGGGGGTGAAATGGGGATAAAGGGATAAAAATGGTACATATTAAACGGCATCAGCAAGAAACACGAAATTCAGTATGTACATTCCTCTAATTGAGTAGATTAGATGAATGTTCGTACTTTTAAGGGATAAATGGGAATAGAGGGATAAAAATGGTACCAACCAAACGGCTGCCCCCAGAATAATCAAATTCGGTGTATACATTCCTCTGATTGCATAGACACGTAAAATACACGGATTTTTCAAAATGCATACTTTATGGGGTTAAAATGAAAAAAAGGGGATAAAAATAGTACCAATCAAATGACCGCAGCTAGAGACATGAAATTCGGAGTATACATTCCTCTGATTGTGTAGACATGGAGAATAAACGGATTTTTCGAAATTCGTACTTTTTGGGGTCGAAATGGAAAAAGGGGATACAAATAGTACCATCCAAATGACGGCAGTTAGAGTCATGAAATTCGGAGTATACATTCCTTTGACTACGCAGACATGGTAAATAAATGGTTTTTTCCTAATTCGTACTTTCAAGGGATACAATGGTACAGAGGGATAAAAATAGTACCAACTAAACGACTACAGCTAGAATGATGAAATTCTAATTGGGTAGAAACGTCAAATAAAGAGATTTTGGATAGTCGTACTCTTAAGGGGGTAAAAATGGTACCAAACAAATGGCCGCAACTGGAATCATGGAATTTGGTATATACATTCCTCCGACTGACACGCAAATAAAAAAGTTTTTTCCAAATTCGTACTTTTTCTTTTACGGAAAAATTGGTTGAATCATGAAGTTAAAATTTGTACTTTTGGAATTAAAATAGAATGGAAATACAACCAAACGTAGCACCCACTATCTACCAATATTTATTGTATTTAAGCTTTCTGAAAATATATATATATATTTAATTTTTGAATTGATGTATTGCCTTATAAGCGTGGTTTGAAATTTTATATTTATTAGAGTTACAACAAAAAGCATGATATTTATTTATAAAATTATTTTTTCAATATTTGTATTTGTTTTGGTTTGGCTATATTAAAAAATTATATTTTCCTGTAATATTACTGCACGAAAATCGACATCCTCTGTGGAATGCAATCCATGGTGGAGGGTCTATAAAGTTCGGCCCGGCCGAACTTAACACCGTTTTTACTTGTTTTTTAGATAATTTGGGAAAGTCATTTCGATTTAGTTGTGAGTCTCTAATGTTCTTTTTACACCCTACGGCTTGTACTTTAATTTACACTGAAGATGCCGGTTAACTCATTAAGTTTTGATGTATTTAATAACCTCAAGCAACCAAGCACCTTTTCACCACGAGGAATTTTTAAAACCAAGCTTTCAAGCCATCCATTCATTGTGTGGATTCCTTAAGATTGGTTGAATTTATCCTCCTAATGAGCCCACCAACTTTAAACACATTTTAAATGGCTGAGCATTCAAATGGTCATGTTCATCGCTAATGATCATATTACATTCATAAATTAGGATTTTAAGGTTTTATATTTATATACAAAGTACAAGCACAAGCCCCAAATACCATTGTCATGCTCCTGCTCCGCCTCAAAAAGTATTAAATCTCATTGTATGGCCAAAATTCAAACAAAAATACACAAATGACATTTACTGCCTGAGAGATGCTATCCCCGCGAATAAACACGAATGCACCGAATATATAGCAGACTTGTGTTCGCGGGTCATTAAACTTTGTGATTTATATCTTCTTGTAATATAACCTTGAAAAAAGCGCCTAACAAAAGATGAGTGATATAAAACTGCTGAATGAGTGTGTTTCGCCAGTGAAAGCGAATCTGGCTATAATAACTTATTAATTAAGAAATTATTACATTTTTTAAACTCATTTAACAAATGATGACATGATTTGTGCCAAATTTGAATTTCTTGATATCGAAATTGCCAAACGAAATTTCATCTCATGTTTGAAATTTAATTTAATAAATTTTTATGGAGATTTTAGCGCCAATGGCATCATCCACCTCCCCACCGCAACCCGCTGGCATGTGTTGCATCTGTTGTTGAATGCGCATGAACGATTTGAATTTAAATACGCAAATTCACTCGTAATAAAAGTGCAAATTTTTATAATATTACATATTCGTACTCTGGGCGTATTACACTAGGCGACAAGAAAATAAAATTTTTCCATACCTTATTTTTTGGGAGAATTTTAAGAGATACAAAAATATTTATCTCAGGTTTATAAGACGAATGTAAAAGTATAACCTTTGGCAATTTTTTGTGAAATTACAAATAGATTTTGTTTGCCAAGTCTTATAGTTGAAAATCATTGCAAAGTCATGACTCAAGAGGAGTCTCTCAATCAATGAATATAATTTTTTGTACTCACTGCAAGGGACCTACTGGTTAGAGCCGGTTTCAAACAAACTGGGACAATATCCCAGTTCAAATCAAATATTGATTACAGACAAAAAAATACAAACGAAAAAAATTAAAAGGTCGAATACATTTTTATAATGAATTTGACCTTTCCGCGATCCCAGCGGCGGAATTTACAAGACCTTCCCAACTTTGAGGCATGCGGAAGACCTTATATGTTAATGTGTCCCAGTTAAAAGGCCGTTGTAGGCCATCTACAGTCAGACATGTCACAGGGTCTTATCAGCCCTTCCAAAAGCATACATTCACATTCCCTCCTCGTTGAGTAATTCCATGTGAAATGAAAAATGCATTTTCCGATATTCAAAAATACACATTAGGGTGGATTGAAAAAAAATATTTTTTTTTAATATTTTTAACATTTTACTGGTATCAGATACAAATATATATTGTTGTTATTTCAACAAAATCTCTTCTAGTTTCACTGAAAAAATAAACAAGTGCATGGGGAGCACCTTAAGTGTTGAAGAAAATATTGGGGGTTGGTCATACATTTGACTCCCCTAGGGGACTCATTGGGACAGTTAGCGAGGTCGGAGCAACTTCTACACAGATATTCGGAATCCGCTATATAATGGTGTTTGACAATGTTTTTATAACTACTTTAAGTGTGCAAAATATGGCGGGTTTTGCCGCGCCCCTTCCCCCCAGTACCTCCCACATAAATGACCCTAAACTATGTAACATTAAATCAGTTATATCTTCTATACGGATTATCGGACTACTGTGAAATTTTATATTTAGCCATGCTTTTGTAGTGGTTACATTCGCATGGAATATGGGCGAAATTGCCACACCCCTTCTGGTACCTCCCACACAAAAGGGCATAAGCTGTGGTTACTATAAAACCGACATAAAACCGACGGGTAGTCAAAATCATTTGCAATTTGATATTTAAAAATGTCTTTATAATCACTTTAAACCTTGAAAATATTTACGCTTTAGCCACTCCCCTTCTTGTACCTCCCACACAATTGTCTTTATCCTAGGTAATATTAAATGATTCATACGTTCTACACTGGTGCATGTTTTTTAAATTGGTTTATAGATGTGTAAGCTGTGATCATGTGACACGAATCTCCTAACACGTTCCACACTTATTATCCTGCCCTACATAAAATTTTATTCCTTATAACTTCCGTATATATGTTCTCTGAGAGTGAGGGTATATATAAGTCGGTTAAGCCGACTGAAACTTACTTACTTGCTCTGGTATCAGATACAAATATATATTTGTTATAATTTCAACTGAAAATGTTCATATCTTAAAGAATATGTATAGGAGCCCCCATAAGAATTGGTGATAGGGGTTAGGTATGTTTTGCGAAAATGTTGGGGAGAGAAAATTAATGGAGGCCAGTCTTACACTTCTTCACTCTAGGAGCTACTGGGTAACTATTTTTGGCCTTTCTTTCATAAAAATTATAAAATAAAACAAAATAAAAACATGTAAAATAAACAAATGTATAGGGACCACCTTAAGGGTTGAACATAGAGGGCTGGTATGTTCTGAGAAAATATTGGGGCTGGAAAATAATGGTGTTGCATCTGACTCCCCTAGGAATGGAGCAAATTTTATAAAAAATATTTTTTGTATGTGAGTCCCATTAAGTAGTGGGGATAGGGGATGGATTTGTTGGGAAAAAATGTTGGGGAGGGAAAATTAATGGAATTGGTCTTACATATAATCCAACTAGGTGCGACTCCGGCGCAGTTTTGGGCCTTAATATCATAACAAAAATTATAAAAAATAAAAAAAATCGTATAGATCATCTTAATATATGAAGTAGGTATTATGGTATTCAATTACTCAGACATTTAAAATATTCGATTAATCGTTTATTAAAAAGCGGAGAATTTCCAATTAAGCGAATAAAGCTTGATGTCTTTATTATTCGGTTAACCGATTATTAGGATCATTTTTCAAATAATTAAAACATAATTAATAAGAGAAACAAGTAAAAACGGCGTTAAGTTCGGCCGGGCCGAACTTTATATACCCTCCACCATGAATTGCATTCCGCAGAGGATGTCGATTTTCATAGTTTTTAATATAGACAAACCAAAACAAATAAAAATAGTGAAAAAATAATTTTATAAATAAATATAATATTTTAATTATTTCAAACCTCGAAAGCTACCAATACGTCAATTCAAAAAATAAATGTTCTTATATTTACATTTTCAAAAAGCTTCAATACCATAAATATTGGTGGATAGTGGGTGCTACAGTTGGTTGTATTTCCATTCTATTTTAATTCCAAAAGTACAAATTTTGAAAATCCATTATCCGACGAATTGGAAAAAACTTTTTATTTTGCGTGTCTATGCAGTCAGAGAAATGTATACACCGAATTCCATGATTCCAGCTGCGTCCATTTGGTTGGTATCATTTTTACCCCCTTGACGTTTCTACGAAATTAGAATTTCATCATTTTAGCTGTAGTCGTTTAGTTGGTGCTATTTTTATCCCTCTGTACCACTGTATCCCTTGAAAGTACAAATTTCGAAAAATCCGTTTATTTTCCATTTCTATGCAGTCAGATGACTGTATACTCCGAATTGCATGACTCTAGCTGCTATCATTTGGTTGGTACTATTTGTAACCCCTTTTTCCATTTTAACCCCAAAAAGTACGAATTTAGAAAAGTTTGTTTATTTTAAGTGTCTACGCAATCAGAGGAATGTATACACCGAATTTCATTAATCTAGGTGTAGCCGTTTGGTTGGTACCATGTTTATCCCTCCGTACCCATTGTATCCCTTGAAAGTACGAATTTGGAAAAAAAACTTTTATTTTTCATGTCTACGTAGCAAAGGAATGTATACTCCGAATTTCATGACTCTAGCTGCGGCTATTTGGTTGGTACTATTTTTATCCCCTTTTTCTATTTTGACCCCAAAAAGTACGAATTTCGAAAAATCAGTTTATTTTCCGTGTCTACACAGTCAGAGGAATGTATACTCTGAATTTCATGACTCTAGCTGCGGTCATTTGATTGGTACTATTTTTATCCCTTTTTTCATTTTAACACAAAAAAGTACGAATTTTGAAAAATTTGTGTATTTTACTTGTCTATGCAATCAGAGGAATGTATACACCGAATTTTATTATTCTAGGTACAGCCGTTTGGTTGGTACCATTTTTATCCCTCTATTCCCATTTACCCCTTAAAAGTACGAATTTGGAAAAAATACTTTTATATTATGTATCTACTCAATTAGAGGAATGTACACACCGAATTTCGTGTTTCTAGCTGTTGTCGTTTAATATGTACCATTTTTATCCCTTTTTTGTCCCATTTCACCCCCTACAAATAAGAATCACTTTATGGTGCACGTTTTTGCTATAAGGGGAATGCGCATACCAAATATCTTGCAAATATAAACAGACATATTAAAAAAACATGACTAAATACGCTAAAATATTAGGGATTATTATGGGTATTTTTAGTCCTTGTGAGGGAAACATTTTTCCCTTTGGGTCGATTTCGCCCCGTTTCAATCCCAACCGATCTACGACTATAAGACGCATTTATGGAAAATTTGAACGTTCTAGCTCCTTTCGTTTGGATGCTAGCGTGCTTTCAACAGGCGAACGGACATGGCTAGATCGTCTTAGAATTTTATAACGATCAAGAATATATATACTTTATAGGGTCTCAGCTCGATATTTCAAGGTGTTACAAACGGAATGACAAAGTTAGTATACCCCCATCCTGGAGGTGGAGGGTATAAAAAAGAGTTTGCGGGCAGTCCTTTCTAATATTGGTTTTGTAGGTTTTAATTCGAAATTCTGAATATTTGTAATATTTATACGTAATGGATGGAAATATCTAATTGAATTTTAGATTATTTAAATAATAACAATCATTTCCTTCAAATTTATGTTTTGATTTATTCAGAGTGCTTATATCATGGTTGGACCTATCCAAGGCAGTTGGTCCACAATTCCGTGGTTAATATAGAATTATTCGATTAATCGAACAAAATGTAATCGGTTGGACACCCTAGTAGGTATGTTCAGAGAAAATTCGGGGATTGAAAAAAATATTGGGAGTTTGTCATACATTTGATTCCAAATGAGAGTAAATTTAAAAAAAATAAGGAAAATTAATTCCAAAAAACGATTTTTTGGTTTAAATGACCGCCATCCCTTGTCACGAATCAGAAGAACAAAAATGTATTAATAGCAGCTAGCTATAGCATTGGATAAAATTCAATTTTTGCTTTTGTAATCGGTGCGTTTCGAGAATTAATTGTTTAAATAAATTATTTTTACAAAATTAGTCATATTCATGGAAATCAGCGGAGAGAATTAATCTTCAAAAATTGGTTCAAATATTTTATTTTTTCAGTCGTCTTTAGGAAAACATTTTTTCCTTCAGGACCATTTTCACCAAATTGCTATTTCATGATTTCAGCTAAAGCCGTTTGGTTGGCACCATTTCTATAACATTTTGATTCTAAATGTATGAATTTAGAAAATCCATTATCTTCCACGGTCACAGTGGAATGTTCAGACATAATTTTATGCTATTGTTGTGTCCCTTTTTACTACTTGGAAACTTCTCTTATTTTGCACGTCTTCGCAGTCGAATATCATCCAGTTCAAGTGTTTTATGGACTGTCGGACGGTGTTATTAGTCGGAGTGGTTTGAGCTACTTGAATTCGGGTCTCATAAAATCCTGAATTGTTGACAAATTTGGCGTTTGTATTATGAGCTGTGATCCAAACCTTTCACAAAATTCCATTTCAGTTTAGTTGTGTTGACCAGTGTATATAGTCTAGCCAATGAAATAAAGCTCCAGGCGGGAGTATGTGGGGTTGGGGGCCATAATTGCAATGGAAACAAGTGTCATCATCGTCACCATCAGCATCATCACCACATTCATACGTACTCATTTGGAAATGCATATTTCTTTAAAATTAAACAACAATCACTTGATTGTTGATTGATGTGTGCACACAGATCCCGAAAGAGAAAAGTGTCGCCACTGTAACAGTGTAAGATATACGAGGGTGGATGAGAAATTATTATCTGACCTTCCGTTAAAAACAGATTTATCCCTTAGATTTGTACGTGAGATGGAATAAATCTGTATTTTACACCGATTCTATGTTAAGTCTATGTTAATGACTAATTAGAGTGTGAGTGGAATAAATCGAACAATGCCAGCGAAGAGAAGTTAGATATCGTATAAATTCATGCTTTATAGTTAAGCGGTCAATATTGCTTGTAACATGTGACTTCGATTCGAGAAACATTTTGGAAGGAACATTTGTTAGGAGGTTAATATAACCACTTTGACATATGATTGATTTTAAATAGCAATGGTCAATTGTGACATTAATAACTAGCGAATTTAAGCGATCTTTCAAAAAATTTAACTCAGAATTTTTTGTGAGAAATCGCCTGTAAAGATTTAACTCCAAACGTGCTTTGATTATACCACTGTCAGCTTTTCGCTTAATTTATAAGCTTTTAAACGGTGATGGATTTTCTATACCATTATAATATTTAATTAATCGACCATCATAATTGGTGTGTTTCGATGGTTTTAAGAAGTCAAGTCCGCAGAATCTGTGAGGGAATACTTATCTAAAACGAAAGACAACAAGCTAGAAACATGCAATTCGGTGTGTACGCCCCTATAATTACGTAGACACGTAAAATAGAAAGCTTTTTCGAAATTTGTACTTTTAAGGGATACAAATGGAAAAGAGGGATACAAATGGTACCAATCAAACCGCTGAAATTAAAATCATGAAATTGTATGCATTTATCTGTCTACGTAGACGAAAATATAAGGGATTTTTTCGAAATATGTACTTTTAGGCGGAAAATGGCAATTTGAGGCAAATCGGTTCAGATTTAGATATAGCCCCCATACAAATGTCGCTCCCCATTTGGCATTTTCCGCTCTAGAAACGACATATTATACCCGATTTTCTTTAAATTTGACACAACGTCTTATAATACAACTAGAAACACCTATGCAGAAAGTGGGTAAGATCGGTTCAGATTTAGATATAGCCTCCATACAAATGTCGCTCCCGATTTGGCATTTTCCGCTCTAGAAACGACATATTATACCCGATTTTCTTTAAATTTGGCACAACATCTTATAATCCAACTAGAAACACTTATGCAGAAAGTGGGTAAGATCGGTTCAGATTTAGATATAGCCTCCATACAAATGTCGCTCCCGATTTGGCATTTTCCGCTCTAGAAACGACATATTATACCCGATTTTCTTTAAATTTGGCACAACATCTTATAATCCAACTAGAAACACTTATGCAGAAAGTGGGTAAGATCGGTTCAGATTTAGATATAGCCTCCATACAAATGTCGCTCCCGATTTGGCATTTTCCGCTCTAGAAACGACATATTATACCCGATTTTCTTAAAATTTGGCACAACATCTTATAATCCAACTAGAAACACAGAAACACTGCAGAAAGTGGGTAAGATCGGTTCAAATTTTGATATAGCCTCCACACAAATGTCGCTCCCGATTTGACATTTTCCGCGCTAGAAACCACATATTCTACCCGATTTTCTTTAAATTTGGCACAACATCTTATTATCCAACTAGAAACACCTATGCAGAAATTGGGTAAGATCGGTTCAGATTTAGATATAGCCCCATGCAAATGTCGCTCCCCATTTGGCATTTTCCGCTCTAGAAACGACATATTGTACCCGATTTTCTTTAAATTTGGCACAACATCTTATAATCCAACTAGAAACACTTATGCAGAAAGTGGGTAAGATCGGTTCAGATTTAGATATAGCCTCCATACAAATGTCGCTCCCGATTTGACATTTTCCACGCTAGAAACCACATATTGTACCCGATTTTCTTTGAATTTGGCACAACATCTTATTATCCAACTAGAAACACCTATGCAGAAATTGGGTAAGATCGGTTCAGATTTATATATAGCCTCCGATTTGACATTTTCCGTTCTAGAAACCACATATTCTACCCAATTTTCTTTAAATTTGGCACAACATCTTATAATCCAACTAGAAACATCTATGCAGAAAGTGGGTAAGATCGGTTCAGATTTAGATATAGCGCAAATACAAATGTTGCTGCCAAATGCTTAACCGATTTTGGCCAAACTATACATATTATATTTCACCTATTTCGTTCCAGATTTCAATATACCCCCATACAAATGTCCTTTCCGATTTAACATTTTTTGTCAAACACACACATTTACAGGATACAAAAATCCTTCCCGTTTTCACTTTTTCACCGAATTAAATTGTATTCGGATTGAAAGTGGAGTGTATCATAGAGTCGGCCCCGCCCGACTTTAGCCTTTCCTTACTTGTTTTTTTTTTTTTGAAATTATTTTGAAAGCACTTTAAATATAAATTTTCTTAGAGTAACTTATTGGTCGAATTATTGGACATATTTTTGTTTTTTTTTTTCATAGTGATAACTGAAAACTTTTTCGTATTTGCTGGTAGTATTTTATTAAAAATAAATAGTATTTTAAAATAATAGTATTTACTGCAATACCTTTCTAATAATACCTAAATGATAAACTTCTAAAGGAAATTGCCTGTTAATTGAGTGATTAACATGATTTTTTGAGCTGGCTGGACCTGGCTACCAAATATTTTGCAGATCTTCTTTAAACAATCCAATCTTCAGTTTTGGGTGATGCCACAGTGCAGTTAAAGGATCGTTGTGTCAGGGGCTGTGCCAAACCCTATAACCTCCACTATGCGCTGAATGTTACACTATTGCCACCAGATTATGAAAATTATGCAAACTACTACGCCCACTTATATATATTGTTTTAAATAAAGTGGTTGGTTTCATTTCTGAAATGTTGGAAAATTAAAAAAATTGATTGGTTTCTAGTTAATTGCGGCAAGCAGCTGAAGCCAGGGCCATGGAATTTGCTAGGTAGGTCCCAAATATGACGGAGACGCGGTATGAGAAAGGGTTTTTCGAAATTCGTACTTTTAGGGGTAAAATGGGATAAACATGGATCCATCGTCCTGAAATTCGGTGCTATCTAAATCTGAACCGATTTGACCCATTTTTACGACAGATGTTTCTAACTTAGATATAAGGTGTTGTGCAAAATTTGATCAAAATCGCTTAAATTATGTGGCTTGTAGACCGGAAAAAGTCAAATCGGGAGCAACATTTGTATGGGGGCTATATCTAAATCTGAACTGATTTGCTTCAAATTATATAGTGTCTGTCTTCGTCGTGCAAAAATCGCTTATGTCCGGTTTCGTTAGAATCGGACAATAATTGTAACCTGTATCGTGATTACAAGAGAAGATGGACAGACAGACAGACGGACATGGCTAAATCGATTCAAAACGTGATTGTCGATCGGTATAATAAACAAATGCACAAATACCAATGTATACCCTGTGGTGTAGGGTATAATTATTGTAATCACTCGCGTTCATATGCAGTATTTTTGCATGCGAAAGATATTGCCTACATTAGGGCGGTCAACTTAGTCTTTCGATGTTCTTAAATTGAATATTTTAAGCAAGTATCTCTGTTATTTATATACGAAATATGAAAGCATTTCACAAACCTATAAATACCATATGTAAAGCTTTAAATTATTTAAATTATTATGGACTGAACTTGACATTGCTTTATTGTTTTTTTTTCACATTCCATATTTAAAGCATGCTTAGAGGCGTTTAGCATACAATTACGACGGAAATTATTCTCAGTCTTTTGTTGGCGCTGAGTTTAATGGATTTTTATGGATTTCTTGTTTTTATTCGCTATTTTGTGTTGGTATT
The DNA here is from genome assembly GCA_947397865.1 of Polietes domitor. NCBI lineage: Eukaryota > Metazoa > Arthropoda > Insecta > Diptera > Muscidae > Polietes > Polietes domitor. Next base: position 193,381,949 of record OX377618.1, on the reverse strand, counting down.
TAAGCCAAGTTATGACGTATGCATGTGGAATCGTGAACCGAGAGAATACACATGTGAAGCGGTGACGTATATTTTGTGCTGCATACACACACGGCGGGCGCAGTCTGAAAAGTAAGCGGGTAGTGGGCGTTGATGGTGGGGCGGCATGGTGGTGGTATGTGAAATTACTTGGGTGGGGTGGGGGACCTTCATGTCAATGACAGACATGGTGGTATGTCCATAAAGGCATTTCATTAAAAGAACCTTCAAAAAGGGGGCAAATGATTATGAAATTTCAAACTCAAAAGCAAAGGTTGTCTCAATAATTTATGAAAAAAACAGAATAAAAGGCAATTTTTATATTTAAAATATAATGCAAAAGGTGAAAAGTAGCCCATCTCACTGATGCGAATAAACACGTGTTTTCATTGTATACTTACAAAACTTGAGGGCAATTTTGGTTCTGGTTTTTGTTTTCAATATATTAATTATATAAGCTTTGTCACTGAATCCGTTACTATATTAAAAAGAAATTCATTTTTGAGTGGATGTGTTTTTTTGTAATTTTTGCCGTTTTATTTTTTCAAATTAATTTCACAGACTTCTTTTCAATACTTGTTTGTGTGTGTGTTTTTTTTCTTGAAATTATTTTCTTTTATTTCAGTATTTCTTTCCACACCTTTTCTTTGTGTATGCCGCCGAAAAACTAACACTGCTGTTCCAAAATCATGCTCTTTTGCCTTTCCCCCAAAACAACAATGTTTGAATGTTTGCCAATGTGCTGCTGCTACTGCTGCTGCTAAGAACAGCATCCTTTCTTAGGAAGCTGGTGGGTTGTTAAATGCCCACCGCACAGAATCCAATCAGTAATACACGCTCTCTTTGTCACTCTTTCTCTCTGGTTTTTTTCATCCTTGCATCCGTCTGACTGCTCAACATGACTGTGTGCTCTCAACATGCTGGAGGTGGTTGTTGTCGGTTTGCAGTTGCCAGTAATGTATACGTCCTACGGTCACAACTTGAAACTCAGTTGGCCTGCTGAGCATATGACGTCGCTGTTGGCGTGGAAGGCACGTTTATTTCTTCTATAACCTACACTCCGGGTTATCGTTTTTGGTTTGTGCAGCGGAATGATCCACCTGTTAATACGCTGAGGGATTCAAGTTAAGGCAGGACATTTTCAGTTTATTCGAAATTCTGTCGGTTTTTGTGTATCTGGAAATGGAGAAAAATATTTGTTAGGAAAGGAAGCATTAATTTAAACATTTATGTTAAAAGTGGTTGGAGGGAGAATCGTTTCAGTGAATAAGGAACATAGATAGATTTAAAAATATGAAAAAGTATTTAATTTGGAATATGTTGAATTTTAATTTCGGCCAGACATTGACGAAGAACTGATATATGACATGATATTTTTTAATTTTTTACCAAAATTACAATTTTCGTCAAAGGTATCTATAACTTTATTTTAGAAATATAAGTCCGATCACACTCTTTTATCTTGTTCATAAAAACAAAGATTTAGGAACAGTGTTCAAAATATAGATTATTTGAAAAAAAAAAGAAAATGAAAATAAATCGGGAAAAATATTTTTTAATAGCTAACAATCTAACGAAGGAATCAATGAGTATATGTGAAAGATCTATGGATATATGCAAAAGTTAGGAATCTTCTTTTAAATATATTTTCATTTGCTTTTAAAGTACTGCAAGATTTTTTAAAGTTTTTGCAATTTTAATTCTTTTATTTTGATTTTCAAGCTGATTACTTTAATCCATGTTTTTGAAACTTTAAAGTAGTGTTCGTATGTCCCTTTTTATATTCTATTTTTTACGAAATCAATCAGAATTACAGTGAAAAATCATCAAAATGAAAATTATACACTCCACGAGAGAATTATGTCTTTGTGCATTTGTTTGTAACAACCAAAAGGAAACGAGTTAGACCCATCGTTTATTATACAGATCGGCTTAGAATCACTTTCTGAGACGATTTAGCAATGCCCGTCTGTCCATCTATTGTTGTAATCAAATTACAGGTCGCAATTATAGTCAGATCTTAACAAAAATTGGCACAAGGACGAACGTATTTAATTTGAGGCAAATCGGTTCAGATTTATATATAGCCTCCATACAAATGTCGCTCCCGATTCGACTTTTTCCACTCTATACAGCACATATAATACCCGATTTTCTTCAAATTTGGCTTAGCACCTTATAATCTTACTAGAAACACCTGTGCCGAAAGCTGGTTAGATCGGTTCAGATTCTTCCGCTGTATTTCACCTATAAACATACATGGTGAAAGCGGGTCACATCGATCCATGTTTCAATATACCCCCATACAGATGTCCTTACCGATTTAACATTTTTTGTCAAACACATACATTTACAGGATACAAAAATCCTTCCCGAATTCACCTTTTTACCGAATTGAATTGTAATAGTATAGAAAGTGGAGTGTATCAGGTCGGCTGCGTCAGACTTTAGCCTGTTCTTACTTGTTCTTATTAGTTCATAAACACATCCCATACTTAAAAAGGATTCCTATGCCGATTCGTCATAAGAATGTGCACAAGGGTGATTTTTTTAAAAAGTTAAAAAAACACATAAAATTCAGAAAAATGCAGGAAATCTTTATTTGAATCGATAGTACGGTCCATATAACTTAATGTTTGAATATTATTTCATGCAAATGTTGACCTTGACTGCGCCTCAAATGGCATTTCCAATTTTGGCATTTCCACGTTTTTGAGTAACAGAGGCCCAATTGCTGCGAACGGCGACGAATCGATAATCGATGGTCATCATTTCCACTGGCAGATACAGCTGCGATATTTTCTTCAGTTCGCACTCTACGTAAGCGTGTTGGTAGTTTAATGTCCAACAATGTAAATTTGGTGCCAAATTTAGTCACAATAGCCCGAATAGCCGCTTCAGTGGGTCGATTAAACTGACCATAAAATGGAAGCGCGCGATGAACTTTCTTAACAGAGCACGCATTTTGATAATAAAATTCAATAATTTGCAAGCGTTGTTCGTTTGTAAGACGATTCATGGTTAAATTATAGACCAAACTGAAGATGTTTGACATGATGTGAAACAAAACACGAAACGTGCGTCAGCTGTTTAAACCAGTGTTGCCAAAAAGATAATAGCTAAAAAACACCCTTTATTAGCCGCACTCTAAAATGACCCCCATACGTAAACTTTCAAAACGCCGACAATCGCATATTCTTTTTTTTTTACCCCTCTATCAATTACACTAGTTTACGAACATTTTGACGAAGGTTTGTTAACAACATATTCTGGTGTAATTTGTTGTTTTTTAATAGCTAGCATTCTGACGAAGATATATTTTACGCAGCAATACTTCTGCTTATTGAACTAGGTAACTGCATATACACATACTTACATGTGAGTCATTCATGTAAAGTGGTATCATTATTAACCTAGATAGCTTGGATTGTTTTGAAAATTGGTGTATGTATTCTGCTCGTACAAACATTGTATACGTATATTAAGAATAATAATAGTTGTGGAATTACATTTTTTTCTAAAGGCCTGTAACTTCTGAAATACCTTACCGATTTTAATGTACTACATATTGTTTTAATGGTAATTTCAATTGGATTTAAGATATTGAAGTGGTACGTATACACTCTGTTATATATTTTTTAGAGTTTTTACAATTTTATTCTTTTATTTTGATTTTCGAAATGATTACATTATACATTTTTTTAAATTGTGTGAATTTGGAAGTGGTAAAATGATGGGTTCTATTTTTTACGATCTAACGGGAAATTACCTTCAAAACAATGTATTGTACATTAAAATCGGAGTTAGAGGCGATTGAATGAATTTATGAAAAATCGTAATTTCAACACTATTAAATTGGTCATAAATTTTATTTTATTTTTTCCAAAAATACGTATGATATTTTGTGAGAAGAATATAGGTTGGACCATTTAAAATGTAATACCATATGACTACCACGACTGGCTCGGTAGTACTTCATCCGATCAACCCAATTTTTCAGACATAGTGACTCGTTGTGAATGCATTGGTTTCTCAATAGTTACGTGTGGGTTCTCTGAAACCCACATGCGTCAATTTTGCTTATTGACATAGCTACCGAGATGAAAATGAGCTTCATCTGAAAACACGAAAATGTTCCACGAAAATTTCTTACAGTTTGCGTTAAAGACTCACTACTTTGAAAATAAGTTTATAATGTTTGCCAATTTTGTTCGAGCGATTAGCGTCCCATTTTGCAAATTTCTAACATAAACCATAAATAAAAATAAAAATGAATGTTCCTTTCAAAGCCAAAGTAATCGGTAGATCAAATTTAAAATGTTAAATGACCCACCCATACTACGCAATTATAGGGATGTACACACCAAATTTCATGTTTGGTATCATTAATATCCCATTTCAGCCGCTAAATCTTTTATTTAATAGTCTTAATATTAGGGTACATTTTCAGTACTTGTTAGAGAAACTTTTCCCTCTGGGCCGATTTCGCCCACTTTCAATCCTAACCGATCTGCAACCATAAGACGTCACCCCCCAGAAATGAAGATTGGATTGTTTAATGATGACCTTCAAAATGTTTTGTCGCTGGGTCAAGCCGTCTGTGAGCTAAACGCTCCTGAAAACACCTCTAAAAATTACGTTTTTCTCGTGTAATTTTTTATTATGCATTTTTGGCCAACATTTTTTTATGAATTAATAGAACCTTGGAAGCACTTTAAATATAAATTTATATACTTGTCTGATTGACTGATTGATTTTTTAAGGTTCTTCAAAGTGACAGCTAAAAACTCATATTTCTTGAAAACATATTGTGAGATGTGTTATGAAAAATATACAGAAGGAATCTATTTTGATGCCTAAATGGTGAATATCGGTCGAAACATGACGTCACTGACCCCATTTTTGTGAAATAATTTAATACAGGATATGGTTTTTCAGAAAATTTGCAAACTCTTTTTACAAAAAATGAGCGGTGCGGCGTCACATATACATCATTTAGGCATCGTTCGAAAGGTATTGACTGCAGCTATTTATTTTTTATAAAATACTACCACAAAATACGAAAAAGTTTACAGTTGTTACTAAGAAAAAAACATAAAAATTACTATAAAGTCCAATAATTCGACCCTTTAAATATAAATTTTTATTCTAGTCTTAGAACAACTTTTTGGTCGTATTATCGTATTGCTTTTTTATACCTTATGCCTTGAAGGATAATGAAGGATTTAAATTTGAAAGGATTTTTCTAATATTTCGTTTGACTTCCTAAAACCAAAAAAGATTGTCTAAAATGTCTTCTTTTATTTGCTGCCAGTTTCCAGGACTACCAGAAAATGTCGTGTCCTTTTAAGCGCAATATCTCGGTCATGCACAGTATAGTTATGTTTCGTGTCAGTTTTAAGAGTTGTACAATCATTTTCATGACCCATCAAATCATCATTTCATTTTGTCGCACATTTTTGTTTCAGTTTAAATAGCTTCCAATTTTTGTGATAAAACTAATTTAAAATCTCACTTTATCAGGAATCGTTGAACTATAACGGTATGACCAGTTATGCCGACACTGCACAAACCACATCCCAACATCAGTATTGTGTGAATGTGAATCTTACCAATATATTGAACGACAACAGACCATTTGATTTTAAATAAAACCTCCAGATTGCTCACCCTGTATGTGTAAAGTGAGTTTAGGAATTTTCTCTTTTTTGAACAGACACTGAATTTTCTAAGGACCCTCCACAGAAAACAACAACTTTCTGAAAGCTGAGTTATTTTGTGGAATTGAGTGTGAAGCAGATACAGAAAGACATCTATCGTTGACGATGTAACAGGTTTCAACGTAGTCGGCATTGGCCGGCTGTAATTAGTTTGTACTTGATTTTCGTCATCGTTTATTCTAGATTTCTTTTGTGCCCCTTCTTCTCCACAAAAAAAAAACACAAGCGGTCGGTAATGGTCTCTTTCGAAACCCACATTTATGTACGACCACTTCTTTCCATGGGTCGGTCGGGTTGGTCTGCAAATTATATGTTGTTGGTTGGTTGGTTGGTCGGTTGGACGGATGTTTGCTGGTTTTTGTTGTTGTTTGAAATACAACATAAAAATGAAATGTTTTGTTTTCATTTGTCCGTCTGTCCGTCCATCCGTGCGTCTGTCTTCAAATCACGGCCGAAGTTGATGATGATGTTTTCGAAAATCTTAAAACTCAAAAAGAAAAACTTCAAATTCCTTTTTAACATTTTGTAGAAATTGTTGTATTATTTTGTGTTTTTTCTTCTTTTTGTTGGATGGAATACATTCAGGTTTTGAATTTCATGCTTTTGTTTTGTATGATTGCTGTTGTTGTTGTGTATTAAGTAGGAAGCTGTTGTTGCTGGCACATTGTTTTTGGTTTGTTAAGTGAGTCTGTGTTAGATGAGGACTTCGTGATTTCGAATGTGAACAAGGTCAGCTTTTGGTGGATGGTAGGGAGGGATGTTTGTTGTTGGTAGTCGCCAAGTCTCTGCAAAGGTCGTTGATGCGCAGGCCTGAACATGGAGTCAACGAAAAAGAATAAAACAAGAAATGAATGCAAGTTTGTGCTCACAGCACAACAAAACCAGCCAGCCAGTGTTGGAAAGTGTATGGAAATGTTAGGAAATATTTGCAGACCACAGACCAGAGCATTGAAACTTTGTCCTCGAAATTGCCGCCATGTTTACTGTCGCCGCATTTGTCACAAACAAAATATTTAAATAATGACAATTCACACAGTGAAGGTGAATTTCTAGTTATAAAGGTCGGGGATTTTTCGTGAATATTGGGCAGTGGGTGGTTGATGATAACAGGAGAGCAGTTTGTATCAAAAACATATTTTCCATTTCTGCAAATATGTGGCAACACTTCAAGCCGTAAGCCCTTCGACCATTTTTTTCGTAGAACATTTTAATACTTTCTCGAAAAAAGGGACAAATCGACCCATTAAGATCGTCCACAAAAATGATCTTCATAAAATTCCACAATACAGTTCTGACAATAAAAATTCTCTCAGACATTGGCCTACGACATTTCTTCATTTAGTATAATGATACCTTCGAACAAAAAATGAAAACTTTGACCCACTGTAAAAACAAACTCAGACCAGTTGTATATGGCGAATACTGTTGAATTTCCTGATTTTTATACGCTCCACGAGAGTATTATGTCTTTGTGCATTTGTTTGTAACACCCAAAAGGAAGGGAGATAGACCCATTGTTAATTATACCGATCGACTTAGAATCACTTTTTGAATCGATTTAGCAATGTCCGTCTACCTGTCCGTCTGTCTGTCCATCTATTCTTGTAATCACGATACAGGTCGCAATTGTAGCCAGAACCAAATGAAACTTTGCACAATGAAGTTTTTCGAGATAAGGACGAACGCTATTTAATTTGAAGAATATTGGTTCAGATTTTGATATAGCCGGTCGGTTCAGATATAGATATATCGGGAGTGAAATTCGTATGGGGGCTACGAATTTCACTCCCGATTTGACTCTTTTCACTCTAGATAACACATATTTTGACAGATTTTCTTCAAAATTGGCAAAACATCTTATATTTAAATGTGTAAGATCGGTTCAGATTTATATATAGCTCCCATACAAATTTCGCTCCTGATTTGATTTTTTCCGCTCTAGAAACCACAAATTGTATCAGATTTTCTTCAGATTGGGCAAAGCATCTTATGTTTCAACTAGAAACAACTGTGGTAAAAATGTGTTAGATCGGTTCAGATTTATAATATAGTTCCCATACAATTTCGCTCCCGATTTGATTTTTTCCGCTCTAGAAACCACAAATTGTATCAAATTTTCTTCAGATTTGACAAAACATCTTATGTTTCAACTAGAAACATCTGTGTTGAAAATAAATTAAATCGGTTCAGATTTAGATATAGCCCCCATACAAATTTCGCTTCCGATTTGACTTTTTCCGCTCTAGAAACCACATATTGTATCAGATTGTCTTCAGATTTGGCAAAACATCTTGTATTTAAACTAGGAACACCTATGGTGAAAATAGGTCAGATCGGTTCAGATTTATATATAGCTCCCATTAAAATTTCGATCCCGATTTGACTTTTTCTGCTCTAGAAGGCACATATTTTAACAGATCCTCATCAAATTAGGCGAAATATCTTATATTTGTTCTATAAACAGCCATGACGCAAATCGGTCAGATCGGTTCAGATTTATATATAGCTCCCACACAAATTTCACTTTTTCCACTCCATAAACCACATATTTTAACAAATCTTTTAAAATATCTCATATTTCAACTGAAATACCCATGGTGGAAATGGGTCATCGGTTCAGATTTACATATAGCTCCCATACAAATTTCGCCCCAAAAATTGGCCATATAAATTTCGGATAGACTTTTTCCGCACCATAAAGCACGATTTTTCACAAAATGAGCTTAACACGTTATATTTGAACTGGATGAACTTATTGTGAAAGTTAGTCGCTAATTCCATGTTTGGGTATAGCACCGATATAAATATTTCCGATTTGACAAATTGGACCAGCTAATAATATTAGCCTATGATTAGAAAACATACAAAAATTTCCCGTTTTCACTTTTTTACCGAGTTGAATTGTATTCGGATAGAAAGTGGAGTGTATCATATAGTCGGCCCCGCCCGACTTTAGCCTTTCCTTACTTGTTTTTTTTTTTAATAAGGCTAGGTTGGAGCGAAAATAAAGTATTTTTGTCATCAGCCAATTTAAAAAATTTAACTTTGCGGTAATTTACAAAGATACAAATATAATTTGTTTTCTAATTTCAAGCTAATACGAAAAATTGTCAAATTAAAAAAAATATTTTTTCTTATTTTATTATAAACAAAAAATATACCTTCGATTTTTGTAAAATTAATTTTATTAATTAATAGAATCAGCATGTCTCTCCATTAGCCTCATGGAGGTGTTCCTGATACTTACTCTACAACAATTATAAACGTGATTGCGACCGAAATTAAAAATAATTAATATGCAAAAACACTGTGCAACAAAATTTTGTCGATGGATCTAATGTAACATTTTCTAATGTATTTTGGCTTTCTAAACTCGAAAAAGATATTAAAAAATATTTTTTATTTTGTTTAATAAAATTCCAATTTTTGGCAAATATACCCTAAATATTTTTTACTTTTTATATGTAAAATGAAAGGTGGCTACAAATATTGCGACTTATATATTCACATAGAAATTGTGGTTTAGGAACAGGAACAAAAATTTGGATTTTTTTAAATCTATTTTTGCTGTCATGAAAAAAATCATAAAAAATAAAAAGTCGCAAAAATATTTAATTTTATTTCATAATAGTCACAAAAAAAAAAAACAATATTTATATGTACAAATGTATAAATAAATGTAGAAGATATGATACTATTTGCATACGCAAAATATATTTTTTAATTTTTGTTTAAATAGCGCGAAAATCCGTTTACGAATTAGATAACAGAATATTTCATTTTAGTTTTCTGGCATCTCAGCGAAGAAAACAAGGCCATGTTTGGATAAATGTAAAGTATATGATACTCTTTGTAGACGCAAAAGATTTTTTAAAAATCTTAAATTTTATTTTTATGTTTAAATAGCTCGAAAAAATCCCTTTGCAAATTAGAAGTTATGGTCCTTTTTGTAGAAGTAAAAAATGACAAACGATTTTTTTAAAATTTCCTTACCTCTACATAAGGCTCATTACTTCTACATTTATTCATAAAATTTCTTCACGGGTTAAGATACCAAACTATAATAATATATACTCTTACATTATTTGCGCTATTTAAAAAAATATAAAAAATCACGATTTAAAAAATCTTTTGCTTCTACAAAGAGTGCCATAACTACTATTTACATTTATCCACAGATTTTTTAAATATAAACATTGTTTTTATACCCTCCACCTCCAGGATGGGGGTATACTAACTTTGTCATTCCGTTTGTAACACCTTGAAATATCGACCTGAGACCCTATAAAGTAAAGGGTGATTTTTTAAGAGCTTGATAACTTTTTTTTTTTTAAAAACGCATAAAATTTGCAAAATCTCATCGGTTCTTTATTTGAAACGTTAGATTGGTCCATGACATTTACTTTTTGAAGATAATTTCATTTAAATGTTGACCGCGGCTGCGTCTTAGGTGGTCCATCCGCTTAGTCCAATTTTGGCATTTCCACGTTTTTGAGTAACAGAGACCCAATTGGTGCGAACGGCGACGAATCGAAAATTGGTGGTCATCATTAACACTGGCCGATACAGCTGCGATATTTTCTTCAGTTCGCACTCTACGTAAGCGTGTTGGTGGTTTAATGTCCAACAATGTAAATTTGGTGCGAAATTTAGTCACAATAGCCCGAATAGCCGCTTCAGTGGGTCGATTAAACTGACCATAAAATGGAAGCGCGCAATGAACTTTCTTAACAGAGCACGCATTTTGATAATAAAATTCAATAATTTGCAAGCGTTGTTCGTTTGTAAGACGATTCATGATGAAATGTCAAAGCATACTGAGCATCTTTCTCTTTGACACCATGTCTGAAATCCCACGTGATCTGTCAAATACTAATGCATGAAAATCCTAACCTCAAAAAAATCACTCTTTATATATATTCTTGGTCGTCATAAAATTCTAAGACTATCTAGCCATGTCCGTCCGTCTGCCTGATGAAAGCACGCTAGCATCTAAAGGAAAGGAGCTAGAAAGTTCAAATTTTCCATAAATGCGTCTAATAGTCGTAGATCGATTGGGATTGAAATGGGGCTTAATCGGTCCAAAAGGGAAACAATTTTCCCTCACAAGTTCTAAAAATACCCATAATAATCCTTAATATTTTAGAGTATTAAAGCAAATTTTTTTAATATGTCTGCTTGTACTTACTTGATATTGGATATGTGCATTCCCCCGATAACAAAAACGTGAGTGATTCTATTTCGTAGGGGGTGAAATGGGGCAAAAAAGGTATAAAAATGGTACATATTAAACGACAGCAGCAAGAAACACGAAATTCGGTGTGTACATTCCTCTAATAGAGTATATGCAAAATATAAAAGTATTTTTTCGAAATTAGTACCTTTAAGGGGTAAACTGGGAATAGAGGGATAAAAATGGTACCAACCAAACGTCTGTCCCTAGAATAATCAAATTCGGTGTATACATTGCTGTGATTGCATTGACACGTAAAATACTCGGATTTTTCAAAATTCGTACTTCTTGGAGTTAAAATGAAAAAAGAGGATAAAAATAGTACCAATCAAATGACCGCAGCTAGAGTCATGAAATTCGGAGTATAGATTCCTTTGACTACGTAGACATGGAAAATAAAAGGTTTTTTTTTCAATTTTGTGCTTTTAAGGGGTAAACTGGGAATAGAGGGATAAAAATGGTACCAACCAAACGGCTGTCCCTAGAATAATAAAATTCGGTGTATACATTGCTGTGATTGCATTGACACGTAAAATAAACGGATTTTTCGATATTCGTACTTCTTGGGGTTAAAATGAAAAAGGGTGTACAAATAGTACCAACCAAATGAATGTCATGAAATTCGGAGTATACATTCCTCTGACTGTGTAGACACGGAAAATACACGGATTTTTCAAAATTCGTACTTTTTGGGGCAAAATGGAAAAGGGGATAAAAATAGTACCAATCAAATATATTTTCCTGTAATATTAGTGCACTTCTACGAAAATCGACATCCTCTGTGGAATGCAATCAATGGTGGAGGGTCTATAAAGTTCGATCCGGCCGAACTTAACGCCGTTTTAACTTGTTTTTTTTTTTGCTTTAGAATATTAACTATTAAAAAGCACAAAAGTGTAATTTGCAACATTTGTAGACATCATAATTACCTTTAATTGAACACATAAGCGAGTGCAATCGGACCAATATATAAAAAAGGAGAGTACAAATATTAAATAAAATTTTAATTTTAGTAAAAAATTAAAGAAAATATATCCACAAAAAATTGTTTATGTTGATTTTACGAATCAGCATGACTCAGTGGACACACATAAAATTAACCAAATTTTTATTTTAACTTTTTGAAGCCAGCTTAAAGTTATTCAAATTACAGTCCGAACTCGTTTAACGCAACTATTCGATTAACGCATGACCTCATATTAGCTAATTTGATTTTTTCTACAGAAATCGTGAGTACAAAGCTGTGTTAGCTGGAAGATGACCATTCTAATTTCATCACAAACCTGTGTGGCTTTCATTGAACTTCATTTTAGTGCTTCATTTTGGTTTTCTTTCAAATTATAAATAATAGGACAAAATAAAGGTATAACTTTAGCCTACAAAATTTGCTACCACGATTAGATCAACAATCGCGGTTTTTGCAACGCTTCAAATTTCTAGTAGTTGCGATAAGCAAAGTCACACTTTAAATATTTTTAATTTCGTTTTTAATTAATTATTGTGGAGTAAATGCTGTAGAGTAACACCATAAAATTTATTTCACTAAAATCGAAGGTATATTTTTTATTTTTAAAATAAATAAACAAATAAAAGAGAAAAAATAAAAAAAAAATTATTTTTGAGATTAGACAATTTTCTGCAAAGCTAGAGGACATTTGTTTAAAATTACAAAAAATGTATGTGCATCTCGTACCAGAAAAACGTTAACATTTTTTAAAACCAACTTTTGACAAAAAATACTTTATTTTCGAGCTAACCTTTCTTATTTTTATATCAGGAAATGCAGCTTTTTTCGTCATATAGAAAAGTACAAAATTTCATCAGAATCGGAGGGAAGGGACAACATGTGTATGATTTGCAACATGTTGGATGTATAGGATGTACCTTCGATGTAACAAAATTAAAAAATTCTTTATATTTTTATTTATTACACTGTGGATAAATTGTTTCTTCAAAAAATATCTACTCAACATGTCCTTTCAGAATTATAAGGTCGCTATTCTGTGCCAATCATAAAGTCTGCAGCTGTTGGACAGTGTTAGTCCGGTGATAGTGACACGCCTGCGCAAGGTAAGTGTCATTTCAAATCCACGATTCGTTTTCGTCCTTGAATGAAGCAAAAAAAAATCGCTAAGCTTGCTGTCTAATTCAGTAAGATGTTGTCCATGTCAATACCGTTTTAACACTCACACATCTGGCAGCTGAAAACATGTTTGACTGAATTCAATTCAGTTCATTGGCGCACATACGCACGATTATTTTGCTCAGAGTTTTAATTACCATTTGCCCACCACAAGGGTACGTACGCTGCACATTGTTGGTATCTGCATTTGGAACAACATTAAAAATTCAAAACTTTACTTTAAAAAGCCACCAAAGAGTCTGAAAGCCAAGGTCACAGTTAGTCATTTATGACTTTTATTTTTAATTAGGAAATCTTGTGTAAGAGATAAAAATTAATTGTATATTTAATTACAGTGTGCAACAATTTATCAAAATTCCGATGTTTTTCATAGAAAACCGATTAATAACGAAACACAAAATTGTCGTATATCAGTCAGAATGATTTTTGTTTATTAATGTTCCTTGTCATCTTTCCAATTCGATATTTTGGTAATAATTCGGCAACTTTTGAACGGAAAAACATGTCCTGACGAAAATTCACATGCGTAGAGCAAAAATTCCATCCTAATGATTTGCAAAACTTTGGAACCCTAGTGGGTATGAGGGTTCCAAAGTTGACCGCGCGGGGTCGATATCTTGTAGAAAACAAGTAAGGAAAGGCTAAAGTCGGACGGGGCCGACTATATGATACCCTCCACTTTCTATCCCATTACAATTCAATTCGGTAAAAAAGTGAAATCGGGAAGGATTTTTGTATCCTGTAAATGTATGTGTTTGACAAAAAATGTTAAATGTCAGAAGGGACATTTTTATGGCGGTATATTGAAACTTGGAATCATGTATGTTTATAGGTGTAATATAAACTCTTGTATTGGGACTATATCTTAATCTGAAACCGATCTTACCCACTTTCACCATTGGTGTTTTTAGATGGATTATAATATGTTGTGCCAAATTTAAAGAAAATCGTGTATGGTTTCTAGAGCAGAAAAAGTTAAATCGGGAGTGAAATTTGTATGGGCGCTATATCTAAACCTGAACCGATTTGCACAAAACTTTCTTGTGCCAATTGTTGTTAATTGCCACAAATTTTTGTGCCTGACAAATTTTTTACCAATAAAATACACTGAACTAAAAATCCTCAAATGTATGGGGAAATCCCCTGAACAGACAACACTGCCAAGAGAACCACAAGAATGCGGCAAGTGGGTTAGTTAGTTAGCACTATGAATCACAACAACAACGATTTTGTGTCCGAACCTAAAAATTATTTTTTTAATAAAAAAACAATTTTTTAATATTTTTTGATAACCTTCTCCATAGGATGGTTGTCATAAAATTCCATGCTCATCTGTTGAAATCACGCTAGCATCTGAACCAGTACTGACTCTAGCTGCGGTCATTCGGTTGGTACTATTTGCATACCCTTTTTCCATTTTAAACCCAAAAAGTACGAATTTCGAAAAATTCGTCTATTTTCCGTGTCTACGCAGTCAGAGCAATGTATACTCCGGCCATTTGATTGGTACTATTTGTATCCCCTTTTATCATTTTAATCCCAAAAGTACGAATTTCGAAAAATCTGTTTATTTTAAGCGTCTACGCAATCAGAGGAATGTATATACCAAATTTCATTATTCTAGGTGTAGTCGTTTGGTTGGTACCATTTTTATCCCTCCGTAGCCATTGTATCCCTTGAAAGTGCGAATTTGGAAAAAAATTTTTATTTTTCATGTCTACGTAGTCAAAGGAATCTATACTCCGAATTTCATGACTCTAGCTGCGGTCACTTGGTTGGTACTATTTTTATCCCCTTTTTCTATTCTGACCCCAAAAAGTACGAATTTCGAAAAATCAGTTTATTTTCCGTGCCTACACAGTCAGAGGAATGTATACTCCGAATTTCATGACTCTAGCTGCGGTCATTTGATTGGTACTATTTTTATCCCCTTTTTCATTTTAACCCCAAAAAGTACGAATTTTGAAAAATCAGTGTATTTTATTTGTGTATGTAATCAGAGGAATGTATACGCCGAATTTCATTATTCTAGGTACAGCCGTATGGTTGGTACCATTTTTATCCCTCTATTGCCTTATAAGTACGAATTTGGAAAAATACTTTTGTATCATGTATCTACTCAATTAGAGGAATGTACACACCGAATTTTGTGTTTCTAGCTGTTGTCGTTTTATATGTACCTTTTTTATCCCCCCTACAAATAAGAATCACTTTATGATGCACGTTTTTGCTATAAGGGGAATGCGCATACCAAATATCAAGCAAATATAAACAGACATATTCAAAAAACATGCTTAAATACGCTAAAATATTAGGGATTATTATGGGTATTTTTAGCGTTGTGAGGGAAAAATTTTTCCCTTTGGGCCGATTTCGCCCCATTTCAATCCCAACCAATCTACGACTATAAGACGCATTTATGGACAATTTTAATGTTCTAGCTCCTTTCGTTTAGATGCTAGCGTGCTTTCAACAGACGGACAGACGGACGGACATGGCTAGATCGTCTTAGAATTTTATTTTATGAATATATATACTTTATAGGGTCTCAGGTCGATATTTCAAGGTGTTACAAACGGAATGACAAAGTTAGTATATCCCCATCCTTGAGGTGGAGGGTATAAAAAAAAATATAAATAAATATAATTGGATCACACTATATTCATCATCATCGACAAGCAAAAATATTGTCTGTTAAATTTAAAAACAATAAAGTGTAATTGATGTCTTGAATTTTGTGAAACCATGTGTACATATCTCATCTCAGAAGAAGCAAAATTGTCATTTCATGTTAAAAATCGTTGGCTTTCAAAAAATATGTTTGAAGTATTGTTCGTGTTAAAGTCAGAGCGAAGGAAAATGAAAACATTTTTTAAGGACTTATACTTCATATTCTATTTCGCTCAAACCACTGATATTATGCTTATAAATCTTAATTTGAATCTACAGAGACACATTTCATAAAATGTATGAAACATGTTTCATAAAGCACAAATCAATGGAAAGTGTCATAGAATTTACGAAACATTTCTTAGAAACTATGAAATGCAGTTCTTTATTCGAAGAACTTTTGTCATACAAATTCATTATTTTTCATAATATGATTTTATGAAGAAACATCATTAATTGTATGAAAGAGTTTCATAAATAGTAATGATTTGTACTGAAGTTTAAAATAGGGCTGTTTTTTTTAAGACTGGATAACAAGCTGCGATAACAAAAACATTAATAAGAAATTAATTTTTTACTCAAAATAAAAAAAATATTGTTTCGCATTGTCACCAACTCAAAATAAATCTTTGTATGAAAACAAATTTTCAAAAACATTATTTTTATACCCTCCACCTCCAGGATGGGGGTATATTCACTTTGTCATTCCGTTTGTAACACCTTGAAATATTCATTGGAGACCCCATAAAGTATATATATTCTGGGTCGTGGTAAAATTCTAAGACGATATAGCCATGTCCGTCTGTCTGTCTGTTGAAAGCACGATAGCGGCCGAACGAAATGAGCTAGGAGGTTCAAATTTTTCCTAATTGTATCTTATGGTTGTAGATCGGTTGGGATTGAAAGTGGACGAAATCGGCCCAGAGGGAAAATTTTTTCCCTCACAAGGACTGAAAATACCCCTAATATTTACATTATTTCAAGAAGTTTTTTGAACATATTAGCTAGTATTTACTTGATATTTGCAATGCGCATTCCCTTTATAGCATAAAAGGGCACCATAGGGTGATTTTTATTTGTAGGGGGCGAAGTGGGACAAAAAGGGATAAAAATGGTACCTATCAAACGACAACAGATAGAAAGGCGAAATTCGGTGTGGACATTCCTCTAATAGAGTAGATACATAATATAAAAGTATTTTTTCTAAATTCGTACTTTTAAGGGGTTAAATGGGGATAGAGGGATAAAAATAGTACCAACCTAACGGCTGCACCTAGAATAATGAAATTCGATATATGCATTCCTCTGGTTGCGTATACACGTAAAATAAAAGAACTTTCCAAAATTCGTACATTTTGGGGTTCAAATGGAAAAAGGGGATAAAAATAGTACCTACCAAATGACAGCAGCTAGAATCATGAAATTCGGAGTATACATTCCTCTGACTGCGTAGACATGAAAAATAAAACGTTTTTTCCAAATTCGTACTTTCAAGGGATACAATGGTTAAGGGGATAAAAATAGTACCAACTAAACGAATACAGCTAGAATGATGAAATTCAGTGTGTACATCCCTCTAATTGTGTAGATATGTACGTAAAATAAAGAGATTTTAGATAGTCGTACGCTTGAGGGGGCAAAATTGGAAAAAGGGGATTAAAATGGTACCAACAAAATGGCCGCTGATAGAATCATGGAATTCGGTGTATACATTCCTCTGACATGCATAGCCACGTAATTTTTTTTACAAATTCGTACTTTATTTTGTTGCTTTTAAGACAAGAAATGGTAGAATCATGAAGTTGTCTTATACTGCGTACGTGAGAGATAAGGTATTTTCAAAATTTATACTCTTGAAATTAAAATAGGATGGAAATACAACCAACCAAACGACTGTAGCTGAAAATACACTCTCTATCCCCCAATATTTAGGGTATTTATGATTGCTCCCTTATATTTACTTTATGAATTGAAGTATTATATCCATTTTATATATATATATATATATAGTATACAAATATTGGTAGCCTTGGCTTATTAATTAAATTTCTTATTTTCATACAGTTAAAATTTGTTGCGGACATTCCTCTTGTAGCTTGGAAGCACCACAAAGAAAATAAAAGTTTTAGCGGGCGAAATGGGACAAAAAGGGATCAAATATGGTACCAATGATACGACAACAACTAGGATCATGAAATTCGGTGAGTACATCCCTCTAATTGCATAGACACGTAAAATAGAGGGATTTTTCGAAATTCGTACTTTTAAGGGATATAATTAAAAAGAGGGATAAAAATGGGACCTACCAAACCGCTGAAGTTGAAATCATGAATTTCGTGTAAATTTATACTTTTCTTATCACTTTGTCTGTATCTGAAAATGCTTCTTTCTAATGGCGACTGACAATCGCCTAATAATTAGGCATGTTCACTTTCACAATTTCAGAATTTATTTATATATAGTAGTCGATTTTAAACAGTGCGTATAAGTATACATTATAGTTTGAAATAGTAATCAAATATAGTAATGTGCATAAAAATATCACAATTTTCGTAATATGGTACTGTACTTCAATGTAAAGTCGACATCCTTTAATCTGCCAGTAATACTGTGGAATGCACTCCGTGGTGGAGGGTATATAAGATTCGGCCCGGCCGAACTTAACGCCTTCTTACTTGTTTTAACTATTTTTTTGGCGACAATTAAAAGAAAATATTTTTTTTATTTTGAGTGAAATATTTACTTTACATTTAGGTTTTTGTTATCGCAGCTTACTTATCCAGTCTTAAAGACAGCCATAATGAGTTTTAAGTTTTGACTAATTTCAGGCATTGAAGTTGATTTTGAAGTTTTGGTGTATTCACAGACTTATGATAGCAAATATTTTTGTAGAACATTTTGATCCGTTAAAACGTTCCGTTTTAGAGATGTGTTTTTTCTTTTTGTACAAAAGGAATGTAGGTTTCCAATAAGAATGTGGAAAAGGGCGAAATATAAACCCTCCCATAGGTAAACTATCAAAACGTCGATACACGTATATGGTTTTTTTAACCCTCTATCAGCATCCGTGGTCAGAACCCTGTTATATTCATTTAGTTCCACAGTGTAATGGATTTTTGAAATTCGTACCGACGTGCATGTTCATGTGCGACTGTATTGATGGTTGAAATTGAGAATGGTCGAAATCAGTCCAAAGAGAAAACCTTATTCATTACGAATGAAAATACTGTCAATAGTCTTTAACATTTAATATTAATATTACTGCCTTCTCGAAGTATTATTTAGATTTATATATCAGGTCACGGACTATCACGCTACAATTTTTTTATAAATTCGACCTATAAGTGAGCGTGGTTTTTAAAATTAATTAATTAATTTTAATTCATTATTATAATAATGAATTATCTCATTTTATTTGACCATATCGAAATTAGAAAAAATCATAATTTTCATAATTTATTGCTGCACTTCTGTGTGAATTCGAAATTTTATAATCTGGTAATATGGTGAAATGCACATCGTAGTAGAGGGCAAAAAATTAGGCACGGCCGAACATAAGGTTTTTTCACTTGTTTTTATTGGAATTAAAATGTTTCCAAAGATATCATCAATATGTATACCCAACAGCACTTCGTGGAATAGTCATCAATCAACAATCAATAGCCGTATCGTAATCAATTTACCTATCACTACTGTCAGTCGTTCATCAGCTTTGTACAAAGAAAGTATATACCTGTTTTCCCACAATATCAATATATTCATAGCTCTCGTGAATGTCGACCATTGATTGAAATGTTCGTAGAGCCTCCAAGTTCAGAGCCAGAGTTCAATATTTCCTTTTGATGTGAATTATCATCAAAGTCTTTCGTTTTATTCCGACAAAACCCCATTGTGCGGTGTCAATTGTAGTAGCTAAAACGAACCTTGCTGACTTTAATATTGAACTGGTCTTAAGCTAACATTGAGAATAGACAAGTTGTCACTTAAGTGCCCCATGAAATTTAAACAAGAAAAATGCGTTTACTTTCTGCCGCGCTACTTTGCGTGTTTGTTTTGTCCATATCTACGAAGAGTTTTACTTGTGTCAATTCGTATTCAAATGTACAGATTAAAAAAGTTAAAAGTGCATTTATTCCAAAAAATGTTGATAATTAAAATTATAGACTTGATCGCGAAACACCCCTCCGAATGGATTTTTCGAAGTCACAACCAAACCGGCTTAGTGTGATTCTCCACCTCCTTCCTTCTGGCGCCAAAGTAGCGCAAGTCAAAAACCAAATGCATGTTATTATTCTTCCAAATAAATTCATAGGTTATTAATGATCGTATTAACAAGACACAAACAAATTGTCTCATATTTCGGAGAACTCTACTTGTCGTGAGTGAGTGAGATTTTTAATTGCAATTATCTGTCACCTGTACGAGTTCAGATATGATATATAAATATATTCTGCAACTGTTTTATTATTTTATTTGCGGTACTACATATGTTTTTATTTTGTACTGCCTTAAATTATTATATTAAATTATTTGTATTATTTATATTGGAGTGCATTCCACAATATTACCGGCTGTCGACCTCACGTAGAAGTTCAGTAACATATTAGAAACATTATGACAAATTTTTGATAATTGCGATATTTGTAAAGTAAATTCTGTTAAATTGATGATGATCTTTAAATTACTTAATTAATTTTAATTTAAAATTATAATAATGAAACATTAGAATTTATTTTACAAATATCGCAATTATCAAAAATGTCATAATAAAAACAGATGAAGTGCGGCAAATCAAATAAGTTTTACCTGCTACAATTGACAACGTACAGTGGGTTTTTACGGAATAAAATGAAAGACTTTGATGGCAATTGTGTGAAGCTGAAATATTGAACATTTAAATCAGTTGTTGTTCATATTCATATTCTGGGAAAACAGGAATATATTTTCTTTGTTCAAAGCTGATGAGCGACTGACAGTAGTGATAGGTAAATTGATTACGATATGGCTATTGACTGATGACTGTTCCACGAAGTGGTGTTGTTGACGATACCTTTGAAAATATTTTAATTTCAATAAAATCAAGTATTGCGTCTTTGACTATATAAATCTAAACAAGTAAAAACGGCGTTAAGTTCGGCCGGGCCGAACTTTATATACCCTCCACCATGGATTGCATTCCACAGAGGTTGTCGGTTTTCGTAGAAGTGCAGTAATATTACAGGAAAATATAATTTTTTTAATATAGCCAAACCAAAACAAATACAAATATTGAAAAATTAATTTTATAAATAAACATAATATTTTAATTATTTCAAACCACGCTTATAAGGTAATGCTACCAATACGTCAATTCAAAAAATAAATATTCTTATATTTATATTTTCAAAAATATTTTCAAAGCCATAAATATTGGTAGATAGTGGGTGCTACAGTTGGTTGTATTTCCATTCTATTTTAATTCCAAAAGTACAAATTTTGAAAATCCATTATCAGACGTACATAGTGCAAAATAACTTAACTTCATGATTCAACCAATTTTTGCCGTAAAAGAAAAAGTACGAATTTGGAAAAAAACTTTTTATTTTGCGTGTCTATACAGCCAGAGCAATGTATATACCGAATTCCATGATTCCAGCAGCGCCTACGCAATTAGAATTTCATCATTCTAGGTGTAGTCGTTTATTTGATACTATTTGTATCCCTCTGTACCATTGTATCCTTTGAAAGTACTAATTTCGAAAAATTCGTCTATTTTCTGTGTCTACGCATTCAAAGGAATGTATACTCCGAATTTCATGACTCTAGCTGCGGTCATTTGGTTGGTACTATTTTTATACCCTCCACCTCCAGGATGGGGGTATATTCACTTTGTCATTCCGTTTGTAACACCTTGAAATATTCATCGGAGACCCCATAAAGTATATATATTCTGGGTCGTGGTAAAATTCTAAGACGATATAGCCATGTCCGTCTGTCCGTCTGTCTGTTGAAAGCACGATAGCGGCCGAACGGAATGAGCAAGGAGGTTCAAATTTTTCCTAAATGTGTCTTATGGTTGTAGATCGGTTGGGATTGAAAGTGGACGAAATCGGCCCAGAGGGAAAAATTTTTCCCTCACAAGGACTGAAAATACCCTAATATTTTGTGTATTTCAACATGTTTTTTGAACATATTAGCTTATATTTACTTGATATTCGCAATGCGCATTCCCTTTATAGCATAAAAGGCCACCATAGAGTGAATTTTATTTGTAGGGGGCGAAATGGGACAAAAAGGGATAAAAATGGTCCCTTTCAAACGACAACAGATAGAAACACGAAATTTGGCGTGTACATTAGGGCGTACCTCAAAAAAAAAGTTCGCCGTACACCTTCGAATATGAAGTATTATTGAAAGGTAGTTTCAAAAAAAAAATTTTTATTTTTTTATGCCGAACGTAGGGGTCGCGCTTTTACATTTTTCTATATAACTTGTATTTATAAACGGATTTTAAAGTGTGATACATCGATGTTTTTGTCTCGACGAGGCCGATTTTTTTGTCTTTGAAGTCATTGAGCTCAAGCACCCCCTTCTGGTACTTACCCATTATTTCTCAGTTGCTACTACCCTAATGTACCACTCTAATAATCGAAAATTAAAGCTCGCATAAAATCATGAATCATGTTTGAGCTCAATGACTTCAAAGACAAAAAAATCGGACAAAAACATCGATGTATCACACTTTAAAATCCGTTTATAAATGCAGAAGTTATATAGAAAAATGTAAAAGCGCGACCCCTACGTTCGGCATAAAAAAATAAAAAAATTTTTTTTGAAACTACCTTTCAATAATACTTCATATTCGAAGGTGTACGGCGAACTTTTTTTTTTTACTTGTAACCTGGTACGCTCTAGTGTACATTCCTCTAATAGAGTAGATAAATAATATAAAAGTATTTTTTCTAAATTCGTACTTTAAAGGGGTTAAATGAGGCAAAAGGGATAAAAATAGTACCAACCTAACGGCTGCACCTAGAATAGTGAAATTCGATATATACATTCCTCTGATTGCGTAGACACGTAAAATAAAATTACTTTCCAAAATACGTACTTTTTGGGGTTCAAATGGTAAAATGGGATAAAAATAGTACCTACCAAATAACAGCAGCTAGATTCATGAAATTCGGAGTATACATTCCTCTGACTGTGTAGACACGAAAAATAAAACGTTTTTTCCAAATTCGTACTTTCAAGGGATACAATGGCTACAGGGGATAAAAATAGTACCAACTAAACGAATACAGCTATGATGAAAATGATGAAATTCAGGGATGTACATCCCTCTAATTGTGTAGATACGTAAAATAAAGAGATTTTAGATAGTCGTACTCTTGAGGGGGCAAAATTGGAAAAAGGGGATAAAAATGGTACCAACAAAATGACCGCTGATAGAATCATGGAATTCGGTGTGTACATTCCTCTGACTGCATAGCCACGTAAAATATTTTTTCCCAAATTCGTTTGTTGCTTTTACGACAAAAAATGGTAGACTCATGAAGTTGTCTTATACTGCGTACGTGAGAGATAAGGTATTTTCAAAATTTATACTTTTGAAATTAAAATAGGATGGAAATACAACCAAACAAACGACTGTAGCTGAAATACACTCTCTATCCCCCAATATTTAGGGTATTTATGATTGCTCCCTTATATTTACTTTATGAATTGAAATATTATATCCATTATATATAGTATACAAATATTGGTAGCTTGGCTTATTAATTAAATTTCTTATTTTCATACAGTTAAAATTTGTTGCGGACATTCCTCTTGTAGCTTGGAAGCACCACAAAGAAAATAAAAGTTTTAGCGGGCGAAATGGGACAAAAAGAGATAAAATATGGTACCAATGATACGACAACAGCTAGAATCATGAAATTCGGTGTGTACATCCCTCTAATTGCATAGACACGTAAAATAGAGGGATTTTTCGAAATTTGTACTTTTAAGGGATATAATTAAAAAGAGGGATAAAAATGGGACCTACCAAACCGCTGAAGTTGAAATCATGAAATTCGGTGTATACATTCTGCCTATGAAGACTCGAAAAGGGGTTTTTTCGAAATTTGTACATTTGGACGGAGAATGGGGCGAATGGGGATATCTTTAAAATTTATACTTTTCTTATCACTTTGTCTGTATCTGAAAATACTTCTTTCTAATGGCGACTGACAATCGCCTAATATTTGGTCATGTTCACTTTCACAATTTCATCATTTTATTTATATATAGTAGTCGATTTTAAACAGTGCGCATAAGTATACATTATAGTTTGAAATAGTAAACAAATATAGTAATGTGCATAAAAATATCACAATTTTCGTAATACGGTACTGTGCTTCTATGTAAAGTCGACATCCTTCAATCTACCGGTAATACTGTGGAATGCACTCCGTGGTGGAGGGTATATAAGATTCGGCCCGGCCGAACTTAACGCCTTCTTACTTGTTATTCTTTGGAAGGATTATGATATTCAAGCCTCACATGAAAAACTGTAATTGCAAAAATATTTATTAAATTCATCCATATTATAAATTTTGGGAAAGGATTCCCAATCCCAAAAAGTTATTGTATGGGATAACAATTAGGGTGTCCAACCGCGATTAATCGAATAATTTTTGTCAAATATATGTTCAAATAATAAAAAATAATGATTTTCGAATAACGAATAATTTGAATAAATTGTCCCAAATAATCGATATTATAAGTTCTGCCTTAAAAACTAATGAAATCGTCGTATGCTTTGCTCCATGCTACTAAACTATGAAACACCAAATATAAAACACAATTTTTTCGATTTTTGATTTGTATGCTCCACAGATATTAAAATAACGATTTATCCGACTTCGAAAATAGTCAATGGATAACTTCTGATATTATGATCATTTAAGGGAAGGTTCTTTATTTTGATAAGATATTAAGATTTTTGTCAACTTCTAATGAATTTCGAATTTGATATTACAATTTTTAAATAAAATCCGATACGTAAAAAAACGTTAAATATATAGTTGAACTACCCGTAAACTGACTTGTCTTGTCTATATAACTCTTATTAATTATATATTATTTAAGTGGACAATTGTTCACTATTCGATTAATTAATTTTCAAATAAACGATAAATCGAATAACATAAAAGTCCGAATAATTGGATACCCTTATAACAATATTAAATTATTGGAACATTTGCTAATATTAACGAATATTGAACTACTTGCCAAAAAATAAAAGAAAATTGTTCCTTCCGTTTTCCCAAAATTATCAAATAAATAGGGATAATCGAATGACAGAACGACCCATTTTGAACAGCGCCGCCGCCGCCGATAATTATGGTTCGGCTTGTAACTCTGAATGCGACCAAATATTTTTTTCCGTTTTGAATGTTTACGTATGCTGGTCATTTTGCACATTATTAGGATGAATCGATATATGAAATGGTTTCCTATATTCTTAGATCCTTGCACTTTAGATACAAGATGTGTTCAGCAATACTACATACTTAAAACACTGCTTGGAACATTTTTACCCTCCAATATAGAGATCTTTTTGATGTACTTTGTGCAAAAGGGTAAACAATTTCCCTGATGGCACGAAAAATCATCAAAAATAGAATAAAAGTAGGAAAAAGTATTTTGTTTACTTTTGGTATTCTAACGAAGAAAATGTAATAGCCGACATCTCAATGAGGAAAACAAGTCATTATTGAAGAAAATCTGTGAATAAATTTGAAAGTTATGACTGGAATTTTAAAAAATCGTGTCATTTTTTTTACAAAGTTTTTGCTTACATTGACTTAGTCATTCGTGAAAACGACTTCTACAAGACTAAACTAAAATATTCTGTTATTAATTTGTAATGGGACTTCTCTGTTACTTAAACAAAAATTATCATTTTTAAAAAATAACTTTTGCATCTAAGAAGAATACCATAACTTCTACATTTATCCATAGATTATTTACATATAAACATTGTTTTTTTTTTTGCGTTAGAATGTTAGCGACTTTTCTTTTTTGTTTTGTGCCAGCAAAATAGATTTTATTTAAAAAAATCCCAAATTTTGGAAGACTGTTCGTAAACCACTGTTTCTATTCGAAAGTGTAATTCGCAATATATGTAGCCATCATGAGTAGCTTAAATTTCACATATAACCGGGTGTTTTCGGTTTTATATTTCCAAAATGGGAGTGCACATTTTTTAGGTACCTTCTGCGAAAATTGTTATTTTAGTAAAAAATTAAAAAAAAAGATTTACCATAAAAATATTTAATATCGTTTTCAAGATTAGAAAAACTCGACAGCATTTTAGCTGCATAGTGAACTCCAAAACTCATCTTAAATGCCAGAAATAAGTCAAAACTTGAAATTATTTTTTTTTTAATTTCGTAGTTTTCCCCGAATTTTAGGGGAGAGCCGTGAATACAAAAAATATTCTACGTAAAATTTCACTATAAGTCAACGCACAAAAGCAAGCTGTAGATATAATATATACAGTTGAACTACGATTAACCGTGATGCTCGGGACCGGGCTAATCACGGATAACCGAAAATCACGGTTAAAAGAGGTAAAATTTTACATGTATAAATTTTATTATTTTTATTTGTTTTTGACAAAAACATGTAAATCTGCGTCTATATATAACATATCATATCTCTAGGAATACATATATTTATTTAAAAAAAATCTTTTATGGAAGTCTGTCTTATGCTTTTAGCTTTTGATTGTTCTTCCAACAAATGAGTTTGTATGCGATATATTTGCATTTTATCTGGTTCCGAAATACTTGGACAATTAAAGTTTTCTAAAAAACCTAACAAAATACTACTAGCCTCTATTGCCTGAGCCAATGTAGGCGTTTCGTCCGCATTTCCTCCATCTGATTCCTCGGAATTTGTATCAAGCTCATCTCATCTTGGCTTTGGGTAACCATGTCTAAGATTTCGTCTTCAGATATAATAGCAAACGGAGCGACATCAGAGTCGCACACCATCCACTTTTCGACAGCATCAATCGTACATCCAGACGGTATGGTTATATCTGTTTGTATCTCAACAAGGCTATTTGGAGCATCTTCATTATGAGATAGTAAGTTATTCCAAACTCGTTTTAAAACTTGTGGAGTTACAGAGTCCCACGAAGCTGCGGCTGCCCACAAAGCTGTCTTAATATTCAAAGATTTAACGAACTCACGTCTGTCATTAGCACCAACAAGTTTTTGAACGATCAGTTTACGGTAGTGACATTTGAAGCTCCGAATTACTCCTTGATCCATAGGCTGAATCAAGGACGTGCAATTTGGTGGGAGATATTTTACTGTAACGTTTTCAGATATCATAGCATTTACATCTGGGTGTGCTGGACAGTTGTCTAATAGTAAAAGTATTTTACAGTTATTTTTGAGACCGATGCGCCGTTGATGTTCCTTTGCTTCTGGTACACAATTTTGATTAAACCACTCCAGAAATAGCTGTTGTGTTACCCAAGCTTTCTTATTAGATTTATAAATCACAGGAAGGTGTTCAACGTTTTTTAAGCTCTGGGATGGGCACTTTTTCCTATTATCATCAATTTACACTTGTGAGTTCCTGCAGCATTTGAACGAACTAGCACTGTGATTCTCTCCTTGGATTCCTTGTACCCTTCAATAGAATATTCATTACCACTAGCCAAAGAACTCTGAGGCAAACACCTCCAAAATAGACTGGTTTCGTCTGCATTGTAGATCTGTTCTGTTGTAAGTTGTTCGTTTTTAATGATTTCATCCAAGTCGTCCACAAACATCGTAGCAGACTCATAATCAGCACACTCCTTTTCTCCCGTAGGTTTCAGTCTATCTAACCTACCAAATGAATAAGTGCACTCTGAATTCATGTTTAACTTCAAATGGAACATTTTTGCCTCTTCGACAATCATTTCGCCTGAAGTTCAGAAGCAAATTTCAGTTTAAGTTCATACAATATCTCGATTTCAGTTAACTTACCTGAAATTGGAGTTCCCTTAAATCTTTCTTGCCGAAACCATTCATATGTTGCGAAATCAACTTTTGGATTTTCGGATGTTTTTAGTGTATATGTATCTGTGTTTAAGGCCAAGCATTGAATCAGTATCGGAGCAAAATTTTAAAATCCGATCTTTGTTTCTTATTAAATCGGATACAGTTTGAATGCCAACTCCATATTTTTCAGACAACATTTTAAAAGGTACTTTACGTTTTTAGTATTCATTAATCAGCTCCATTTTTTCTTTAATTGAAAGAACCTTTCTTGCTCTTTTCGCGGATTTAGTTTTTGACGGTGGCATGATGTAAGGAAAACACGTCCTGACAGATCACATTTCACACTGATGAATGAATATGAAATTTGATATGAAAATTACACTTTCATGAAAAAGGGGAATCACCGAATTTTAATATGAGAGATGTGTGTGTGTATTATACGAAAAAACAAACAAGCACATGGACATGTGCATCACGGATAATAGAGGTAAATCACGGTTAATAGAGGTAAAAAATCAACCCCCCAGCTTCACGGTTAATAGATAATCACGGTTAATCGAAGTTCAACTGTATAAATGAAATATCAGTACAAATATTAGTATTTAATCAAGAAATTATTTACTAATTTTTTCATGTCGCTCTTGGTAGTTCTAAACTAGAAACATTAACACCTGGTGCAAGCAGACGATGATTTGTCAAGTCTTCTTGTGTTCCACAGTGTGGTTTATCATTCGCGTTCGCAGTGGAATATACGCACATATTATTAAGATCCTAGCTACAGCCGTTTGCTTGGTACCTTTTACCCCATTTTTACCACAAAAGTACGAATTTTAATTGTGCGTGTCTACGGAATCGGAGAAATGTATAAATCGAATTTTATGATTCTAGCTGCAGCCCTTTCTGTACAGCGATTTTGAATGGTACCATTTTTATCCTCTTTGACCCCTAAAGTTTAAGTGCTCACTACATTTGATTCTCCGCCGACTAACAAAAATATATTCCAAAAATTTCTGCCCCAAGTTTGTGCTCAAATAAAATAATTAAGGCTGTTTTTCTTTAAGACTGGATAACTAAGCTGCGATAAGAAAAACCTAAATAAAATGTTAAAATTTCACTCAAAATAAAAAATTTAAATTTTTTTTTAAATTATCGCCAACAGCAATATAAATGTGTTTATGAAAACAATTTTTGAAAAAAAATATTTTATATTAAAAATGTTGGACTTAGTCTGGATAATTAATTATAATTATCCAGTATAAGTCAAATTTATGGTTATCGAGGCTAAGTCCAAAAAAGTCAACACAAAATAATTTTTTTGAAAATTTGTTTTGATACAAATATTTATATTGTAGTTGGCGACAATGTGAAAAAATAATTTTTAATTTTGAGCAAAAAAATAAATTTTTATTAACGTTTTTGTTATCGCTGCTTGTTAAACCGGCTTAAAGAAAAACAGCCTTATTATTGTATTTGGTCCCCTTAGTTAATGAGATTTGTCTGTACAAGTTTGTACTCTATGCATATTGAATATGGGCAAGTATGCACAGATCAGTAACAATTTAAATTCATTATCTTTGCAACAATTCTATTTTTTCTTTTTTTGTTTTTCAAAAACAGTCTGTTTTAGTTGACTGTCATTTTAACTCCGTTCTACGGTATAATTTTAAACGCGTTAATTTGGCAACGACAAAATCCAGTCTTGGTTGTTGTCTCAGCTAAAAACGCCAAAACGTTTACATTAAATTCAATATGAAAGTATTGGTAGTTTGCAATAGATGGCGCTAGTGCATCACTATGCACATTGCTTTCTCTCGTAACAATAGAACTTGCTAAAGGACTCAAGTCCTTCACATAGTACTCTTTATAAATATATAGACAGACGATGATGTTCTTATAATAAAAACAACAATTTGAGACTTATTTGAACAAAAGTTCTTGCGTAAATACACTTTAGTCTGAAGATGTGTACATTTTAAACTCCCTTCATTTGAAATTTTGTTCATCCCTTTTTACGAAAGGCTAACATATCGTAGAGATTTCATATTGAATTATATTTAAAAGTTTTATATTTTTTGTTCACATTAATATCACCTATCATTATAACTTTTTTTTTGAAAATACTATACTATAAAAAAACTACTGAATATTTTCTCAAATTTCTTTTTATACACTCCACGAGAGTATTATGTCTTTGTGCATTTGTTTGTAACACCCAAAAGGAAGGGAGATAGACCCATTGTTAATTATACCGATCGACTTAGAATCACTTTTTGAATCGATTTAGCAATGTCCGTCTGCCTGTCCATCTATTCTTGTAATCACGAAACTTTGCACAACGAAGTTTTTCGGGATAAGAACGAACGCTATTTAATTTGAAGAAAATCGGTTCAGATTTATAAAGAGTGATTTTTTTGAGGTTAGGATTTTCATGCATTAGTATTTGACAGATCACGTGGGATTTCAGACATGGTGTCAAAGAGAAAGATGCTCACTATGCTTTGACATTTCATCATGAATCGTCTTACAAACGAACAACGCTTGCAAATTATTGAATTTTATTATGAAAATGCGTGCTCTGTTAAGAAAGTTCATTGCGCGCTTCCATTTTATGGTCAGTTTAATCGACCCACTGAAGCGGCTATTCGGGCTATTGTGACTAAATTTCGCACCAAATTTACATTGTTGGACATTAAACCACCAACACGCTTACGTAGAGTGCGAACTGAAGAAAATATCGCAGCTGTATCGGCCAGTGTTAATGATGACCACCAATTTTCGATTCGTCGCCGTTCGCACCAATTGGGTCTCTGTTACTCAAAAACGTGGAAATGCCAAAATTGGACTAAGCGGATGGACCACCTAAGACGCAGCCGCGGTCAACATTTAAATGAAATTATCTTCAAAAAGTAAATGTCATGGACCAATCTAACGTTTCAAATAAAGAACCGATGAGATTTTGCAAATTTTATGCGTTTTTTTTTTAAAAAAAGTTATCAAGCTCTTAAAAAATCACCCTTTATATAGCACCCATACAAATGTCGCTCCCGATTTGACATTTTCCGCTCTAGAAATCACATATTGTACTCGATTTTCTTTAAATTTGGCACAACATCTTATAATCCAACTAGAAACACCTATGCAGAAATTGGGTAAGATCGGTTCAGATTTAGATATAGCCCCCATACAAATGACGATCCCGATTTGACATTTTCTGCTCTAGAAATCACATATTGTGCTCGATTTTCTTAAAATTTGGCACAACATCTTATAATCCAACTAGAAACACCTATGCTGAAATTGTGAAAGATCGGTTCAGATTTAGATATAGCCGCCATACAAATGACGATCCCGATTTGACATTTTCTGCTCTAGAAACAACATATTGTACCCGATTTTCTTTAAATTTGGGACAACATCTTATAATCCAACTAGAAACACCTGTGGTGAAAGTGGGTAAGATCGGTTCAGATTTAGATATAGCCCCCATACAAATGTCGCTCCCGATTTGACCTTTGCGCTCTAGAAACCACATATTGTACCCGATTTTCTTTGAAATTGGTACATCATCTTATAGTCCAACTAAACAAAACTATGGTGAAAGTGGGTAAGATCGGTTCAGATTTAAATATAGCCCAAATACAAATGTTGTTCCCAAAAGTTTAACCGATTTTGGCCAAACTATACATTTTATTTTTCACCTATTTCGTTCCAGGTTTCAATATATCCTCATACAAATGTCCTTTCCGATTTAAAATTTTTTGTCATACACATACATTTACAGGATACAAAAACCCTTCCCGTTTTCACTTATTCACCAAATTGAATTGTATTCGGATAGAAAGTGGAGTGTATCATAGAGTCGGCCCCGCCCGAATTTAGCCTTTTCTTACTTGTTTTATTTGAAAGTACAATCCTTCCGGTTAATAACACTGTGCAACATTTTTGAAGTCATTTCAAAATAACCATATACGGACACCGCTACATGATAAAAGACCAAAAAAAAAGACCCGTGTTTTTTTTCCCCCCCAAAGTCATGCACTTTTTTTTATGGGCCCCCAGAGATTTGAGGCCTCGGTGTAATTTTTGGAAAAAAGTGATCATATTCTCAGGCTCATATCTTGCAAACCGTTCGGAATTTTGATTTACTCTCTGAGGCAAAGTTCTAGCTCTTGTCATAAAGAACAAATTGTGAACATACAAACTTCATCTTCAAGGTCAAAATCGCAAAAAACTTAAAAAAATTCGATTTTTTTTAACCTTTTTTCGCCTGTTCAGGTCCATAGGTAGCAAACCGTTGAAAATTCAGGGAAACAATCAACTACAAACATGTACTTAAGATTTCAATAAACAAGTTTCTAGAACATATGAACTTCCTAGGAATTATTCTTAACACCGTTTAGGTAGCGCTTAGGTAGCCGCAAAAGTGAAAAATTGTTTATACCAGTATTTCTTACCCACACGACATCATCGATGCCATTCAACAAACAACAACAAAGTCGTCGGTCCAAAAATTTGCACTAACAAAACACATGACAATTCAAAGCAGCGAAGTAGTCGCAATCCATTTGTACCAACAACATTAACAACACATATGTAGCCGATGAGCAAGGAGAACGGTTTCACCAAACCACAATGCCCATGGAAAAACGGTACAAAGGCAAAAAACTCGACGCATTGCTTGCAGAGGTAATATCAATTTTATTGATCATTGTTTTGCATTCCTTTTTTGATTTCTTTTCTAATTCATTTCAGGTATGTTGGTGGAGTCACAAGATCACCCTGTATGATGTTAATGAAGTATATGAAGAAGAAAAAACTGATGGTGGAGGGCAGTCTGGAAGCAACGTGCCTCTGCACACCATAAGTTCTGAATCAGAGTCAGATTCGGACGATTCGGAGGACGATTTGGATCCACAACTTAAGAGAGTGCGATATGCAAGTCCAGGGCCATCAACATTATAAACATAATACGAATATTTTTTTATTATTTTTGTATTAGATAGCATAGTATGTCAATGTTGAAGTAAAGAAAAAACAAATGAAATTAAAAAATTTTTGGGAAATTTTTCAATTTTGCGGCTACCTAAGCGCTACCTAAACGGTGTTAAGAATAATTCCTAGGAAGTTCATATGTTCTAGAAAGTTGTTTATTGAGATCTTAGGTACATTTTTGTAGTTGATTGTTTCCCTGAATTTTCAGCGGTTTGCTACCTATGGACCTGAACAGGGGAAAAAAGGTTAAAAAAAATCGATTTTTTTAAGTTTTTGCGATTTTGACCTTGAAGATGAAGTTTTTTTGATTTTATATGTTCACAGTTTTTGTTCTTTATGACAAGAGCTAGAACTTTGCCTCAGATAGTAAATCAAAATTCCGAACGGTTTGCAAGATATGAGCCTGAGAATATGATCACTTTTTTCCAAAAATTACACCGAGGCCTCAAATCTCTGGGGGCCCATAAAAAAAAGTGCATGACTTTGGGGGAAAAAAAACACGGGTCTTTTTTTTTGGTCTTTTATCATGTAGCGGTGTCCGTATATGGTTATTTTTTTTCGTGTTGCACTGTGTAATGGAAAATAATTTCATTCAAATGTTTGCTGAGGGCACCCCACAAATAATAGTCCAACGGTTGAATAGTTGAAAAAAAAATGTTAGATGGTGGACCCTATATATGGTTGGGTTATCATAATGAAAGAGTATCATGCATGATTGGAGTTATGATTGTGGCCAATCATATTATGGTTATCATGAATTTCTTTCTTTTCTTGATTTCTGTATTTTCGTAATACACATTTTGGCGACAAACGAACTTGCTGCTTCCGCACATAGAACTGAACTGAGACAAAAATATAAATTTCTCAGTAAAATTTATAACTGTATGATTGTAGGTCACTTGATAATAGTATGATTGATCTAAGACTATAGAATCGTTGTGCAATTATCATATTTTGGTCATAACAATCATATTCGCAACTATACAATTGTTGCAAGTAATCATATTTTTATTTTCGAGGTCGCCATCATATTATTATAAAATATCAACTATGTTATGATTGTCCAAACCAAATTATTGTTAAAATTTAATTAAAAACAAAATAATATAATTGCGACATAAAAATGTGATTGTAGAGAACATATAATAGTTGTCGTGATCATGTTCAACCATATTTTTTCCGTGTCGTAAAATTACGATGGTGGAACTTTTCTGGAGCTAGAAAACAAGCAAACCATTTGTTGCCATTGCCTATTCGATTTTGCTAGAGCCGATTGCATTTTTTTAAAGTGTAAAAATCTCGCCCCCTCAATTTAGGAATACCAGAAGGAGCTACCAATTTGGCCCATCTCCGAGCGTAAACTAATTTTGGGTTATTATTACTATGTGCTAATTTTGAATAACTCTTTCGACTTTATATCAAACCAGCTGAACCACCGCCCTCTACGCCAGGTAAAAAACCAACGGTAAAATTAAAATCAGGTTTCAAGTGAAGTATTACAGCTAAAATCGTGAAATTTGACATGTAAATTCCTCTGACCATGTAAAAGCCCTGTGAAATTGGACTTTCGAAATTTGTACTTATAAGTTCTGAACGAGACAAAGTGGGATAAAAATGGTACCAAGTAAAGTATTGTAGCTAGAATCGTAAAATTTGGCGTGTACATTCCACCGACCACGTAGGCATAGATTGCTTTTTTGATTTTGTACTTTTAAGGAGTGGGCGGGACAAAAAGGGATTAAAATATTACCAATTAAAGTATTGCTGCTAGAATCGTGAAATTTGATATGTAAGTTCCTCTCACCGTATAGAAGCGCAATATAAATGCATTCGCACTATTAAGGGCCGAGCTGGACAAAAAGGGATCAAAATTGAACCAACAAAAGTATTGCAGCTAGAAACGTGAATTGGATAACATAAATGGATATTAAATCATTTATGTTATCAAGAATATAAAGAGCAAACACACAAACAAACTTACAAACGTATATATAAATATTGTATAAAATGTATACATCGTTTGGTGCGGGCTCACTCACTCACTTTTCATAATCGAAGGACGATGAATCTTTTATTTCATCAACTAGCCTGTCGTTGTATTTAATATGAGGGATACAAATTCATACCTCTGACGACCATTGACTGCATACATCACATTTTTGTCTGTCAACTTTTGACGACAAACAGTCGTAAGTCTCAAAAATCTCTTGAAAGCAACTTGAAGTGTTTCCAATTGAATAAAAACTTATACAATTTCATAAAAATGTCCAATAACTAACTGCTTATAAAGTATGGAAAACCAATTGGAGGGGAAAAAGTGCACTTCAGCTAAAAAGTCATGTGGGTAAGTCTTGTGTCTGTGTGTGCAGTGGTCGAATTGATGGAATACTACTACTCATCGTTGGGAATTTAATTTTTTTGGTTAAAATGAAATAATAATAAATAGCCCTTAAAATGTTATAATAATCAGTCAGTGTAAAATTAAATAGGGGTGCTTTTCCGCATATTTTAATTCTTCGATAAATTGTTAAGAATTTAGTATTTTATCTAATAAATTGTTAAGAATTTAGTATTTTATCTAATAAATACTGTTAAGCACTAAGAGCCCCTTGTGGCAAATAATACAAGTCTACTAATTCATTCTGTAAATCACACTGCAGAATGCATTCTCATAGGTTTCAAAGTAATTTTGAAAGACAAGCATACTTTTTGTTGAATCCTTTCTCAGCAATACCTTATCGATTTAAAACTTTTGAAACATACACAGAGAAAATTTTTAATTATATATTTTGAGCAGAACAATTTTTTTGCATGTAAATTTATTTTAACTTATTTATTTACATACAAATTAATATCTAATTAATATTTGGAAAACTCCATGTATTACAAATCATAGTTGAGAACCGAGTATGCCGGCCATGGTGTGGCCACATGCAAAATTTTCTATTTACATTTAGAAAGTACTCGACAGTATCGAATATTACTTAGAAACCATTGAGACGAACGAATGTATGCAGCAGGAGGAATTGCCAAATGTTCCATCCAACCATCCATCCATCATTACGGTTGACAATGTGCACTAATATTTCAAAAGAAGGAGAAAAATGGAAATCAATTTCTAAATCAAAAATCATTCAATACAACACTCACACACATACACACTCTCACACAGGTATAAACTATATTTTATGTATTCCATAACTATTTTATCCTACGAGGATCGCACTGAGTGATGCAAAGGAAATACAATGTTGTTTTAAAAAAATAACCACGGACCTATTATCATACATAGTCAAACTCTGCTCTCCGATGATCAATGGCTTGACACAAGATCCGAAAAGGATAGAAGTAATTCGCACCTGGAAGAAAATCTATCGTTTGGATTTGGATTATGATATGAGTTGCTATAGTATACTGGTTGTTTGGAGACCCTAACCAACACGCTAAATCTAGAATGATTCTTTGGAAAGTGAGGTCTATATGTACTGCATAAATTTGTTGTCTAAATTGTTTTTTAGATTTGTTCAACATTACAGAGTAAACAAGGCGAAGAGCCTGAAATATTCACTTAGATTGCAAGAGTATTCCTAAATTTAGACACAGACTCTTTCTCTATGGTATTATAACAATTTCACAATTTCTCTGCTGGCTTTACTATTTTTTAATAATATTTCACTTTGTTTTTATAGCCTCCACCTCCAGGATGGGGTTATACTAACTATGTCATTCCGTTTGTAACACCTTGAAATGTCGACCTGAGACCCTATAAATATATTCTTGATCGTCATAAAATTCTAAGACGAATTTCTAGACGTCCGTCTGTTGAAAGCAAGCTAGCAGCTAATCGAAAGGATCTAGGACGTCCAAATTTTACATAAATGCGTCTTACAGTCGTATATCAGTTGGGATTGAAATTGGCCGAAATTGGTCCAAAGGGAACGATTTTTCCCTCACAAGGACTAAAAATACCCATAATAACCCCTAATATTTTAGAGTATTTAAGCATGTTTTTTTACATATGTCTGCTGGTACATACTTGATATTGGGTGTGCGCATTCCCCCCTATAACAAAAACGTGCACCATAAAGTGATTTTTGTTCGTAGGGGGGTGAAATGGGTCAAAAAGGGATACACAGGCCCGTGCGCAGGATTTTCCCCTGGGGGGGTTTTCACCTACACTCATGAAAAAGTTAACCCTATAATGAGTTAAAATTAACTAAAATTTAGGAAACCAAGTAAATTTTTACTAAATATAAGTAGAATTTTGCCGAAATTTTCCTAAATCTAAGTAAATTTTTCCTAAAACCAAGTAATTTTTTACTAAATTTAAGCAAAATTTTCCTAAACCTAAGTAAATTTTTACTAAATCTTAGTAAAATTTTGCTGAAAATTTCAACAACACATTTTTAAGTTAAAATTTCAGATTTTTTTCTCACTTAAAACCTTGGAAATATTCTTTCACATAAGTTTGAATTTACTTAATTGTAAGAATTTTTTATTAGATCCAAAGAAATGTTTTTAAGTAAATCTACTACCCTTTTTCTAGCAAATGAACTATTTACTATGGCTTTGAAAGAAGGAAACTTTACTCATACTTAGTTTATTTTCCAACTTTTTAAGAAATGTTTACTGGAGCGTTTGGAAACCACTCATATTTTATTGTCAGGATCTTCGAGAAATATTTTGATACATTCGTCCGACAGACATCGTCATTCAAAGGCATATGTCAGTAAAAGAAAGCAGAAAGTCTACTGAAAGATCAGATTTTCTGCTGTTAAAAAAGAGACAGCAGATTTGTATCTGCACTTTTTGTAAGTGCATATTGCGGTAGGGCATGGTAAACGAAAAATACAAATTGGATATTTTTTGTTTTATGATTTTCTCGCGATCTAGCCAACGGATCTGACTGAATTTTTGTTTATGTATTAAGAACCAATTTCGCTTGTAACATATATGTCGCCAGTCGCGAAGATCGCTGCAACTGATGAAAAATCCAAAATTCGCAGTTGCAATTCCTTATATTTTAACTTTCTTCATTCATCATTCTGAAACTTTTCATACACAAATATTCCCCATGAAGTCAGCAATCACATGCCAAAGAAATATTTTGGTATTCTCAATATAATAAAAAGTTACGCCGGTTTTTATACACTCCACGAGAGTATTATGGCTTTGTGCATTTGTTTGTAACACCCAAAAGGAAGCGGGATAGACCTATTGTTAAGCATACCGATCAACTTAGAATCACTTTCTGAGTCGATTTAGCAATGTCCGTCTGTCTGTCTGTCCGTCTGTCTGTCCATCTATTGTTGTAATCAAACTACAGGTCGCAATTATAGTCCGATCGTAACAAAAATTGGCACAAGTAAGTTTTGTGGATCAAGGACGAACGCTATTTAATTTGAGGCAAATCGGTTCAGATTTAGATATAGCCCCCATACAATTGTCGCTCCCGATTTGACATTTTCCGCTCTAGAAACGACATATTGTACCCGATTTTCTTTAAATTTAACACAACATCTTACAATCCAACTAGAAACACCTATGCAAAAATTGGGTAAGATCGGTTCAGATTTACATATAGCTCCCATGCAAATGTCGCTCCCGATTTAATATTTTCCGCTTTAGAAACCACATATTGTACCCGATTTTCTTTAAATTTGGCACAACATCTTATAATCCAAGTATAAACACCATTGCAGAAAGTAGGTAAGATCGGTTCAGATTTAGATATAGCCTCCAAACAAATGTAGCTCCCAATTTGACTTTTACCGCTTTAGATCGATTTTTTTTAAATTTGGTACAACAGCTTATAATCCAAGTAAAAAACCTATGGTGAAAGTGGCTAAGATCGGTTCATATTTAGATATAGCGCAAATACAAATGTTCCTCCCAAATGTTTAACCGATTTTGGCCTAACTATACGAATTATATTTCACCTATTTCGTTCCAGATTTCAATATACTCCCATACAAATGTCCTTTCCGATTTAACATTTTTTGTCAAACACACACATTTACAGGATGCAAAAATCCTGCCCGTTTTCACTTTTTCACCGAATTAAATTGTATTCGGATAGAAAGTGGAGTGTATCATAGAGTCGGCCCGCCCGACTTTAACCTTTCCTTACTTGTTTTAAATATATTTTTCACAATTTTTGACTTTACAGCCACCATTTTCCTATTTTAGTCTGATAACTGGGGAATCAAAATGCTATTAATGCGAAATGATGGAATTTGATAGTACGACATGCCCTAAATCTAGAGAAATATTTTAAACAAAATCCTTGTAGCGAATTATAACCTTCGGTTTTATGCCGCTCCATTGTTGAACTATTTTATTGACAGATGACATCAAAATCTAAGAATAGTTTGGCATCAAAAACTCATTTTCGAGAAAATGGTTCATAGCCACTTTTGAATATTAGCCCTCGATATATATTTTGAAGAAATATTACACAAAAAACGATCAAATTCCTTGGCGATAAACCCTTCAGTCCCGCATTTTTTTCTATGATAAATGCAGAAAATTGGATATGATTTTTGACAAAGTATGGGTCTAAATAGGATGTCTAAAGAGTTTTGGTGTTTTTAATTTATATAGGACATGAGTAACAGGATGTTTACTCAAAATCTTTATACGCATATTCCGATTAAATAAAAAATATTTGGAAATGTTTCTTAATTTTTATAATCTTAAATATGTATAAATTCGAATAACAAATACAGTTTTTTTGTATTCGATGAAATGCAAGAAGAAACAACTAGAAATTTTAAATCCAAACAAATAATTGGTATTTTACAGTTTCGTCTTCCTACGTAGATCCAAATTAATGAATTTGTTGTTTCTCTTTTGAATAATACTTGTTACACATGTACAAAAAATACTAACTCTGAAAAATATTTGACATAAGTGATAAATATAACAAAAAATTTAGTAAGTTAAAACTCATTTCTTATTGTTTCGCAACTTTAAAGTAGATTTTAAAATAGAGACCTATACGCAGAAAAAAATGCATTTCGTAGAAACGAAATTTTAGACACGTGAACATCGTTTTTGAGTTTCTTTTGTGGGAAAAATTAGTTTGTTTACGGTAAACATGTCATCAGTTGTTGTAAATGAACAAAGAGAAATAAGTTTATGTATATCAACCAATTTTCTTCGTTTGTCGAAATGGATTTGTATTATAATTGCAAACTCCCAAAACATTGGAAGTAACAGAAACCGTTGTTGTTGCATCTGTGATGAAAATAGGACACATCGGTTCAGATTTAGATACAACTCCATAAAAATGTCCAATCGTAAATGTTACATCTTACCGCTCTACAAGCATCAATCAAATTATTTGCTTTTATTAAGAATATTTTAGATTTCATTATGATATCATAGTGATTCTTATCTACTATTTTTTAAATTACTAAACGATTTTGTTATTAAATTTTCAAAATTTTATTGCAGTACACAATTTAAAGTTCATAAGATATAGCTCTGGTCGAATGTCAAGAAGTAGTATCGGTTAATAAAAGTGAAAACTATCCGAACAATTTGGTGTCCATTAGCGAAATTAGCATTACACAATCTTGAAATTAGCACAATTCGTTTAGTCTGTTTGTATTTTTCATAACCTTTGTCCGAAATTCAAGAAAGTGCCCACGATTTTTTATGTAGTTTTCGTGTTTTCATGATTTTGCTGCAAAATTACCAAAAATACCTTAAAAATTCTATATTTTATTGCTTCACAAAGTCTAGAAGGTTTTAAAAATTATATGTTCGAAATCTCTCTGGGGGGGGTTTGAACCCCCAAAACCCCCCCCCCCTGCGCACGGCCCTGGGGATACAAATGGTACCTTTCAAACGGCAACAGCCAGGAACACGAAATTTGATGTGTACATTCATTCCTCTAATTGAGTAGATACATAATATAAAAGTATTTTTCCAAATTCGTACTTTTAAGGGATAAGATGGGAATATAGGGATAAAAATGGTACAAACCAAACGGTTGCACCTAGAATAATGAAATTCGGTTGTGATTGCGTAGACACATAAAATAGACGGATTTTTCGAAATTCGTACTTTTTGGGGTTAAAATGGAAAAAGGGATAACAATAGTACCAACCAAATGACCGCAGCTAGAGTCATGGAATTCGGAATATACATTTCTCTGACTGCGTAGAAACGAAAAATAAAAGGTCTCTTTCGAATTCGTACTTTCAAAGGATACAATGGGTACAGAGGGATAAAAATAGTACCAACTAAACAACTACAGCTAGAAGGATGAAATTCGGCATGTACATCCCTTTAATTGCGTAGACACGTAAAATAAAGAGATTTTAGAAAGTCGTACTCTTAAGGGGGTGAAATGGGATAAAAATGGTACCAACCAAATGGCCGCAACTAGAATCTTGGAATTCGGTGTATAGATTGATTGCATAGACAAGCAAAATAAAAAGATTTTTCCAAATTCGTGCTTTTACGACAAAAATTGGGATAATTTGTACTTTTTAAATTAAAATATAAAATATTATAAAAAAACGTTTGTCTTGTTTTGAAACCTCACATAGATAGGAGTGAGGATCTATAGGCCATCTATTTTAAAAAACGGGGGTGTTAAAACTGTTCTGAGAGATAACTTTATTAAATTTTGTGTATATATATGTATTTTACTGATCACGAAAAAACAATAGGAAATCGAATTTTGTTTTTTCGGTTTGTGATTTTTGTCTGGAGAAGCTGATCGGATTCATCTAATTAAATATATATGAACTAGCAGTGCCAGGTACTTCGCAAGCGAAAAAGTCAGTTATTTATTATCGGTCTTATACATCTCTGTTTTTGGATAGTATTTATTGAATTTTGATTTGGTGGATTTAAATAAATCTAAAATAGTAATTTGGAAACCTCGTATTTGATAGCATTCATACACAATCCAACTAGAAACACCTATGCAAAAATTGGGTAAGATCGGTTCAGATTTAGATATAGCTCCCATACAAATGTCGCTGCCGATTTGACATTTTCCGCTCTAGAAACGACATATTGTACCCGATTTTCTTTAAATTTGACACAACGTCTCACAATCCAACTAGAAACACCTATGCAAAAATTGGGTAAGATCGGTTCAGATTTACATATAGCTCCCATGCAAATGTCGCTCCCGATTTAATATTTTCCGCTTTAGAAACCACATATTGTACCCGATTTTCTTTAAATTTGGCACAACATCTTATAATCCAAGTATAAACACCATTGCAGAAAGTAGGTAAGATCGGTTCAGATTTAGATATAGCCTCCAAACAAATGTAGCTCCCAATTTGACTTTTACCGCTTTAGATCGATTTTTTTTAAATTTGGTACAACAGCTTATAATCCAAGTAAAAAACCTATGGTGAAAGTGGCTAAGATCGGTTCATATTTAGATATAGCGCAAATACAAATGTTCCTCCCAAATGTTTAACCGATTTTGGCCTAACTATACGAATTATATTTCACCTATTTCGTTCCAGATTTCAATATACTCCCATACAAATGTCCTTTCCGATTTAACATTTTTTGTCAAACACACACATTTACAGGATGCAAAAATCCTGCCCGTTTTCACTTTTTCACCGAATTAAATTGTATTCGGATAGAAAGTGGAGTGTATCATAGAGTCGGCCCGCCCGACTTTAACCTTTCCTTACTTGTTTTAAATATATTTTTCACAATTTTTGACTTTACAGCCACCATTTTCCTATTTTAGTCTGATAACTGGGGAATCAAAATGCTATTAATGCGAAATGATGGAATTTGATAGTACGACATGCCCTAAATCTAGAGAAATATTTTAAACAAAATCCTTGTAGCGAATTATAACCTTCGGTTTTATGCCGCTCCATTGTTGAACTATTTTATTGACAGATGACATCAAAATCTAAGAATAGTTTGGCATCAAATACTCATTTTCGAGAAAATGGTTCATAGCCACTTTTGAATATTAGCCCTCGATATATATTTTGAAGAAATATTACACAAAAAACGATCAAATTCCTTGGCGATAAACCCTTCAGTCCCGCATTTTTTTCTATGATAAATGCAGAAAATTGGATATGATTTTTGACAAAGTATGGGTCTAAATAGGATGTCTAAAGAGTTTTGGTGTTTTTAATTTATATAGGACATGAGTAACAGGATGTTTACTCAAAATCTTTATACGCATATTCCGATTAAATAAAAAATATTTGGAAATGTTTCTTAATTTTTATAATCTTAAATATGTATAAATTCGAATAACAAATACAGTTTTTTTGTATTCGATGAAATGCAAGAAGAAACAACTAGAAATTTTAAATCCAAACAAATAATTGGTATTTTACAGTTTCGTCTTCCTACGTAGATCCAAATTAATGAATTTGTTGTTTCTCTTTTGAATAATACTTGTTACACATGTACAAAAAATACTAACTCTGAAAAATATTTGACATAAGTGATAAATATAACAAAAAATTTAGTAAGTTAAAACTCATTTCTTATTGTTTCGCAACTTTAAAGTAGATTTTAAAATAGAGACCTATACGCAGAAAAAAATGCATTTCGTAGAAACGAAATTTTAGACACGTGAACATCGTTTTTGAGTTTCTTTTGTGGGAAAAATTAGTTTGTTTACGGTAAACATGTCATCAGTTGTTGTAAATGAACAAAGAGAAATAAGTTTATGTATATCAACCAATTTTCTTCGTTTGTCGAAATGGATTTGTATTATAATTGCAAACTCCCAAAACATTGGAAGTAACAGAAACCGTTGTTGTTGCATCTGTGATGAAAATAGGACACATCGGTTCAGATTTAGATACAACTCCATAAAAATGTCCAATCGTAAATGTTACATCTTACCGCTCTACAAGCATCAATCAAATTATTTGCTTTTATTAAGAATATTTTAGATTT
Source organism: Polietes domitor (assembly GCA_947397865.1). Classification (NCBI taxonomy): domain Eukaryota; kingdom Metazoa; phylum Arthropoda; class Insecta; order Diptera; family Muscidae; genus Polietes; species Polietes domitor. The sequence goes on along the minus strand of OX377618.1, from coordinate 193,338,221 downwards.
CATTATGATATCATAGTGATTCTTATCTACTATTTTTTAAATTACTAAACGATTTTGTTATTAAATTTTCAAAATTTTATTGCAGTACACAATTTAAAGTTCATAAGATATAGCTCTGGTCGAATGTCAAGAAGTAGTATCGGTTAATAAAAGTGAAAACTATCCGAACAATTTGGTGTCCATTAGCGAAATTAGCATTACACAATCTTGAAATTAGCACAATTCGTTTAGTCTGTTTGTATTTTTCATAACCTTTGTCCGAAATTCAAGAAAGTGCCCACGATTTTTTATGTAGTTTTCGTGTTTTCATGATTTTGCTGCAAAATTACCAAAAATACCTTAAAAATTCTATATTTTATTGCTTCACAAAGTCTAGAAGGTTTTAAAAATTATATGTTCGAAATCTCTCTGGGGGGGGTTTGAACCCCCAAAACCCCCCCCCCCCCTGCGCACGGCCCTGGGGATACAAATGGTACCTTTCAAACGGCAACAGCCAGGAACACGAAATTTGATGTGTACATTCATTCCTCTAATTGAGTAGATACATAATATAAAAGTATTTTTCCAAATTCGTACTTTTAAGGGATAAGATGGGAATATAGGGATAAAAATGGTACAAACCAAACGGTTGCACCTAGAATAATGAAATTCGGTTGTGATTGCGTAGACACATAAAATAGACGGATTTTTCGAAATTCGTACTTTTTGGGGTTAAAATGGAAAAAGGGATAACAATAGTACCAACCAAATGACCGCAGCTAGAGTCATGGAATTCGGAATATACATTTCTCTGACTGCGTAGAAACGAAAAATAAAAGGTCTCTTTCGAATTCGTACTTTCAAAGGATACAATGGGTACAGAGGGATAAAAATAGTACCAACTAAACAACTACAGCTAGAAGGATGAAATTCGGCATGTACATCCCTTTAATTGCGTAGACACGTAAAATAAAGAGATTTTAGAAAGTCGTACTCTTAAGGGGGTGAAATGGGATAAAAATGGTACCAACCAAATGGCCGCAACTAGAATCTTGGAATTCGGTGTATAGATTGATTGCATAGACATGCAAAATAAAAAGATTTTTCCAAATTCGTGCTTTTACGACAAAAATTGGGATAATTTGTACTTTTTAAATTAAAATATAAAATATTATAAAAAAAACGTTTGTCTTGTTTTGAAACCTCACATAGATAGGAGTGAGGATCTATAGGCCATCTATTTTAAAAAACGGGGGTGTTAAAACTGTTCTGAGAGATAACTTTATTAAATTTTGTGTATATATATGTATTTTACTGATCACGAAAAAACAATAGGAAATCGAATTTTGTTTTTTCGGTTTGTGATTTTTGTCTGGAGAAGCTGATCGGATTCATCTAATTAAATATATATGAACTAGCAGTGCCAGGTACTTCGCAAGCGAAAAAGTCAGTTATTTATTATCGGTCTTATACATCTCTGTTTTTGGATAGTATTTATTGAATTTTGATTTGGTGGATTTAAATAAATCTAAAATAGTAATTTGGAAACCTCGTATTTGATAGCATTCATACACAGTCAAAGATGAATGTGCTTGTCGAGTTGCAATATTTTAGCAATTTTTATCATTTTGTACCCAGTTTCCAACAAAAAATTTGGAACCGCTTATATCCTTGATCTTAAGTTTCTGGATGAAACCGGCCATTTTTATAAATTTTTGCACCTCTTTCCCAAAAAGTACACTCTTTTAAAATCACTATCGTGTACTTTATTTGTTTCACGATTCTAGCTGTAATACTTTAGTTGGTACCCTTTTTCTCCCACTCGCCCCTCAAAAGTAGAAATTTCCAAAAAGTCATTTATGTTGCAATTCTTCGTTGTCAGAGAAATAAAAATACCATTAGTACCATTTTTATCACTTTTTGTCTCGCCCACCCCTAAATACAAATAAATACAACTTTCGAAAAATCCATTTTGATTATGCGTCAGAGGAATTTATACACCAAATTTCACTATTATAGCTGCAATACTTAAATTGGTACCATTTTTATCCCGCACACACCTTAAAGTACAAATTTCGAAAAATCCAATTTTACTGCGCTTCTACATGGTCAGCGGCATTTACATATCAAATTTCATGATAATTTAGTTGGTATCATTTTTATCCCGTTTTGTGCCGCTCACCCCTTAAAAGTACAAAAATGTTTTTTATATTGCTCTTCTATGTGGTGAGAGGAATTTAGGTACAAAATTTCACGACTCAAGCTGTAATACTTTAGTTGGTACCATTTTGATTCCTTTTTGTACCGCCTCCCTTGAAAGTACAAATTTCGAAAAATCCCTGTTGGTGAGTGTAAGACACACACATAATTTCATGTTTCTAGCTACTGCCGTTTTGTCAGGACGAAGGTTCGATGTTTATCCCTTTTTGTCCCATTTTACCTCCTAAAGGTACGAATTTCATAAAACCCTTTCTTAGTCGGCGTCTACGTCATATTTGGGAACTACCAGAAAATTTCAGCCGTTTGGTCTGGGCGCTGGTCAATGATAAGTCAGTCTGTCAGTAACGCAACTCTTTTCTTACTTATAACATATATACATATATGTTATAAGTGAGAAATGATTATTTTGGTAACAAAAAAGTAAATGTAATGTAATTCGAAATAAAAGGTTTTTGAAAAGAAAGAACCCCATTATCGATGTTTATACTTCTCATAACACATTTTTGATTATATTTCCAAAAAATAATGTCACGTCAAAGTGTATGAACTACTCTTTTGATAAGCAGAACTGAATTAAGGCATGTAATGGAAGAACATTTCCGAATTCAAGAAAATAAGTAAAACCTCAAGATTTTCTTCAAAGCTAAGGTCACACCCGTTACGCTCTAGTTTGTTGTATATCTCCAATATTTAAAACGCTAAGACATATTGATAAATATTTGCAATAATATCCAGATTAACCTGTCGTTTTCAATTGGCGGTATAGTAAGAATCTCAGTCAATGACTATGGGAAATATTTAAACACATTTAAGCAAAAGTATCACACTCGTTCCAATGGAATTACAGTGGAGATGAAAATAGCCCCAAATAAGAAATGGAAAAAACTCAGAGATTTGGAGGTATCTCTTAATGAACAGTATTCTAGGGAATTCAATTTCCTTAATAAATTCTTATATAAGCAGTATATTCTAAACTTTGAGGTAAATATAAAAAATAGTCCGAAATCCTTTTGGAATTTCATAAATTCTAAAAGGACTAGCTTGGTTTATTCCTCTCGAATGGTTTTCGATAATAAAGTCTCTTGCTCTACTGCTAGTTTGTTTGCTGAATTTTTTAGTGCTAATTTTAGCTCTGGTTAGTTGCAGTGATTACGTTTTTTTTCAACTATTCAACCGTTGGACTATTATTTGTGGGGAGCCCTCAGCAGCCATTTAAATGAAATTATTTTCCATTATTAACCGGAAGGATTGTACTTTCAAATAAAACAAGTAAGGAAAGGCTAAAGTCGGGCGGGGCCGACTCTATGATACACTCCACTTTCAATCCGAATGCAATTTAATTCGGTGAAAAAGTGAAAACGGGAAGGATTTTTGTATCCTGTAAATGTATGTGTTTGACAAAAATGTTAAATCTGAAAGGACAATTGTATGGGGGTATATTGAAATCTGGAACGAAATAGGTGAAATATAATATGTATAGTTTGGCCAAAATCGGTTAAAGATTTGGGAGCAACAGTTGTATTGGGGCTATTTCTAAATCTGAACCGATCTTACCCAATTTTTACATAGGTGTTTCTAGTTGGATTGTAAGATGTTGTGTCAAATTTAAAGAAAATCGGGTACAATATGTCGTTTCTAGAGCGGAAAATGTCAAATCTGGTGTGACATTTGTATGGGGGCTATATCTAACTCTAAACCGATCTTACCGAATTACTGTATATGTGTTTCTAGTTGGATTGTAAGATGTTGTGTCAAATTTAAAGAAAATCGGATACAATATGTCGATTCTAGAGCGGAAAATGTCAATTCAGGAGCGACATTTATATGGGGGCTATATCTAAATCTGAACCGATCTTATCCAATTTTTGCATAGGTGTTTATAGTTGGATTATAAGATGTTGTGCCAAATTTAAAGAAAATCGGGTACAATATGTCGTTTCTAGAGCGGAAAATGTCAAATCGGGAGCGGCATTTGTATGGGGGCTATATCTAAATCTGAACCGGTCTTGCCCAATTTTTGCATAGGTGTTTCTAGTTGAATTGTAAGATGTTGTGTAAAATTTAAAGAAAATCGGGTACAATATGTGGTTTCTAGAGCGGAAAATGTCTATTCAGGAGCGACATTTGTATGGGGGCTATATTTAAATCTGAACCGATTTGCCTCAAATTAAATAGCGTTCGTCCTTGATCCACAAAACATACTTGTGCCAATTTTTGTTAAGATCGGGCTATAATTGCGACCGGTAATTTGATTACAACAATAGATGGACAGACAGACGGACAGACAGACAGACGGACATTGCTAAATCGACTCAGAAAGTGATTCTAAGTCGATCGCTATACTTAACAATGGGTCTATCTCGCTTCCTTTTAGGTGTTACAAACAAATGCACAAAGACATTATACTCTCGTGGAGTGTATAAAAATAATACTTCCACATGATAGTACAAATATTAAATGTACCTCTGACTCCACGCATAATTGGACTGTTTTTCTTAAAGCCGGGATAACAAGCTGCGATAGCAAAAACGTTAATAAAGAGTTAATTTTCTACTCAAAATAAAAAATATTTTGTTCTCATTGTCGCAAACTATTTTGTAATAAATAAATAGTTCAAATTCCATGCCCCTATCTGCATTACTTTAGCATTAACAGCAATTTAAACTTTTCCCACTTAAATAGTAAAAGTTGAATAAACTAAATAAATAATGGGAAATTTTGAATCGGTTGTTAATACTAAACTAATACAAATACCCATATCGTCTTTTTATGCCTCGTAAAAGTTTGAAAATAAATTATTAAGACAAATATATTCTTTGGAAATTAAAAGTCATGTAAAAAGGAGAAAATATCGCCAAATGGAAAAGTTTAATATGTATGTGGTATTTTTCAGGCCCTATAAAATAAATGAAAATTATCGCACGGTGTTATCACACAATATCAGTAACTTTAAGTAATATTAATTAATTTAGGTAAATTTCTACTTTAATATTATTAAATAAATATTTGGTTGCCACTTCTAACTCACAGTAAACGATAGTTTATATGGTTAATATTCATTTTTTAAATAAAATAAAGTTCAAATGAAAAATAATGAGAAAGTGGATCCTTTGTACTATTGAAAATTATCTATTAAGTTTTAAATTAATGAACACACCTTTTATGGCAACTGCATTATTATTTTTATACCCTCCACCTCCAGGATGGGGGTATACTAACTTTGTCATTCTGTTTGTAACACCTTGAAATATCGACCTGAGACCCTATAAAGTATATATATTCTTGATCGTCATAAAATTCGAAGACGATCTAGCCATGTCCGTCCGTCCGTCTATTGAAAGCACGCTAGCATCTAAACGAAAAGAGCTAGAACGTTCAAATTTTCCATAAATGCGTCTTATAGTCGTAGATCGGTTGGAATTGAAATGGGGCGAAATCGGCCCAAAGGGAAAAATTTTTCCCTCACAAGCACTAAAAATACCCATAATAATCCTTAATATTTTAGCGTATTTAAGCATGTTTTTTGAATATGTCTGTTTATATTTGCTTGATATTTGGTATGCGCATTCCCCTTATAGCAAAAACGTGCACCATAAAGTAATTATTATTTGTAGGGGGTGAAATGGGGCAAGAAAGGGATAAAAATGGTACATATTAAACGACAACAGCTAGAAACACGAAATTCGGCGTGTACATTCCTCTAATTGAGTAGATACATAATATAAAAGCATTTTTTTCCAAATTCGTACTTTTAAGGGGTAAAATAGGAATAGAGGGATAAAAATGGTACCAACCAAACGGCTGTACCTAGAATAATGAAATTCGGTGAATGCATTCCTCTGATTGCATAGATAAGTAAAATACACCGATTTGTCAAAATTAGTACTTTTTGGGGTTAAAATGAAAAATAGTACCAATCTAATGACCGCAGCTAGAGTCATGAAATTCGGAGTATACATTCCTCTGAGTGTGTAGACACGGAAAATAAACTGATTTTTCGAAATTCGTACTTTTTGGGGTTAAAATGAAAAAAGGGGATAAAAATAGTACCAATCAAACGACCGCATCTAGAGTCATGAAATTCGGAGTATACATTCCTCAGAGTGTGTAGACACGGAAAATAAACTGATTTTTCGAAATTCGTACCTTTTGGGGTTAAAATGAAAAAAGGGGATAAAAATAGCACCAATCAAATGACCGCAGCTATCATGGAATTCGGTGTATATATTCCTCTGACTGCATAGACACGCAAAATAAAAAGTTTTTTTCCAAATTCGTACTTTTTCTTTTACGACAAAAATTGGTTGAATCATTAAGTTAGGTTGTTTTGCACTATGTACGTCTGATAATGGATTTTCAAAATTCGTACTTTTGGAATTAAAATAGAATGGAAATACAACCAACTGTAGCACCCACTATCTACCAATATTTATGGCTTTGAAAATATTTTTGAAAATATAAATATAAGAATATTTATTTTTTGAATTGACGTATTGGTAGCATTACCTTATAAGCGTGGTTTGAAATAATTAAAATATTATATTTATTTATAAAATTAACTTTTCAATATTTGTATTTGTTTTGGTTTGGCTATATTAACAAAATTATATTTTCCTGTAATATTACTGCACTTCTACGAAAACCGACAACCTCTGTGGAATGCAATCCATGGTGGAGGGTATATAAAGTTCTGCCCGGCCGAACTTAACGCCTTGTTAGCCTAATGTGTTATCTTTAATATAACATCTTTTCACCCCATAGTTGTTTATGGCAAAGTTCTTAAGGTGACTCTCTACAAAATTTTAGTAGAATTACAAAATCAAGCAACTTACTCAGTCACTCCTCGTATAATGCAGAGGATGTGGGCAAAATATGAATGATAGAAGAAAACTTTATCCCCTCAAACTTTCAAAACTACCCCTTACGAATAAAATTCAAATTCAAAACTTCACAAAAAAACTACTTTACTAAAACTACAAAAAAACTGTCAAATGACAACAACAATAAAATGCAAAAAATTGCAGAGCAAAAAAAAAAACAATAGTTTGTGGGCCTGAAATAAAGCTTTACATGGCCTTTAGCAAACGACAAGCACATGTACCCACCCACAACAACAGATGTAACATTCACTCCTCACCACTCCAGTAATATTCGTTCGTATTTGAACACAAAGCGTTTATAAACGATTTAATATGAATGTCGACATTCAGATGAAGTCTGTGGATGTTTGTGTATGTGTGTGTGACTGTGTTTTTGTAACAAATACTCGAACACATGTAAACGTCTCAGACACACACACAGACGCGCGAGTTCATACAAGTATTACATAAACATTATGTTTTACCTGGAGGCATTATTGTACAAATGTTCCGATGAACGAACGATGGCACAGTGTTTTCAAACGACACGAAGCACTATAAAGAAAACTGTTATTGGGAAGGGAGTAAGGAGCGTGTCATGAAGGCACATCTATTGAACATAAAGTGTGTATTTGTAATATTTTGGTATTTTTCACATTAGTTTTTAATTAATAGTAAATGATTGTTTTGTATAAAAATTTCACAATAAAAAGCTTTTTTATTTTTAGGTGAAACTGAATATCAATGGTACCGACTAGAGATACTTCGTCCATATTAAAAAAATAGGTAAGCTTTTGAGGTACTTAAAAAACTAATATTAAAAGTTATCAATAGAATATGATCCATTTGAATCACATTCTGAATTATACTCTGTGCCTAGAGAATGCAACAAAGGTACGTTTTTCACAATATTCAATGATACTTTAAGGATATTTTTTAATAAAGGATGATTCATCGTGAGATTTGATTTATAATGTAAAAAACACCTAAATTTGAAAGTGAACGGTTTACGGCATTTGCTGTTGGAAATGATATCATGTAAATCTTGGCGGTAGCTCCAATTTTGGGCGACTCGTTCGAGCACTGAAAATAAAACGCATACACTTCGCTGTTTTTCGTAATACAGCTGAACAAATTGGAGACGCTGTTGTGATGTGAGTCTTTCCATGATGACTTCCCAAACGATACTGAACAAAAATGACAAAGCATTTTGATATGAGTCATGCGTGATCTGTCAAAAAAGCATATTGAAAATGAAACCTCACGATGAATCACCCGATATTTTCAAAAGAAAAAATTCATTACACAGTGTAGCAAAATGAACAAGTAAGGAAAGGCTAAAGTCGGGCGGGGCCGACTATATGATACACTCCACTTTCTATCCGAATACAATTCAATTCGGTAAAAAATTGAAAACGGGAAGGATTCTTCTATGCTTCCTAATCATAGGCTAATATTACCTGACCCAATTTGTCAAATCGAGAAGAATATTTGTATCGGGGCTATATCCAAACATGGTATGATGTGACCCACTTACACAATAGGTTCTTCCAATTCAAGTATAACGTGTTATGCTCAATTTATAGAAATTCTCTGAAAACACGTGGTTTCTGGGGCTGAAAAAGTCAAGCCGGGAGCGAAATTTCTATGAGAGCTATATATAAATCTAAGCCGATCTGGATATTGGAGCTATATATAAATCTGAACCGATCTGACTCATTTTCACCATGGGTGTTTCTAGTTGAAACATAAGATATTTTGCCAAATTTGAATTTGATCAAATATGTGGTTTCTAGAGCGGAAAAAGTCAAATTGGGAGCGAAATTTGTATGGGAGCTATATATAAATCTGAACCGATCTGACTCATTTTCACCATGGATGTTAGTTGAAACATAAGATATTTTGCCAATTTTGAAGACAATCTAACGAAATATGTGGTTTCTAAAGCAGAAAAAGTCAAATTTGGAGCGAAATTTGTATGGGTGCTATATATAAATCTGAACCGATCTGACCAATTTTCACCATGGGTGTTTCTAGTGGAAATATAAGATATTTTGCCAAATTTGAAGAAATTCTGTTAAAATATGTGGTGTCTAGCGTGAAAAGAGTAAAATCGGGAGCAAAATTTGTATGGGAGCTATATCTAAATCTAAACCGATTTTCTTCAAATTAAATAGCGTTCGTCCTTATCCCATAAAACATTGTTGTGCAAAGTTTCATTTTGTTCTAACAACAATTGCGACCTGGACTTTGATTACAAGAATAGATGGACAGACGGACGCTAAATCGACTCAAAAAGTGATTCTAAGTCGATCGGTATACTTAACAATGGGTCTATCTCGTTTCATTTTGTGTGTTACAAACAAATGCACAAAGACATAATACTCTCTTGGAGTGTATAAACAGTGATGGGTCATGAAAATGTCATATAATTCAGAAAGCACAAAACTTAACAAAACTGTGGACTTGGTTTTTCGTTTTCTGGCCGAGTTCGCGTTTAAAAGGCTGTACATTAGTTGGTACCATTTTTATCCCTTTTGTCCCCCTTTAAAAGTAAAAAAATCAAAAAAATTATATTATGTTACAACGTGGAAGAATTTACATACCGAATTTCACGCTTTTACCTGTAATACTTCGGTTGGTATCATTTTTATCCCTTTTTATACCACTTCCCCATAAAAGTAAAAATTAAACTAGTAAATCAAAAAAAAAAAATTTTTTCAAATCCATGCTTTATGCAAGCAGAATTCTATTGGGCCTAGAAATTCTTTTTTAGTTATCTTTTGTAGAAGGAAAAATTACTGCGTTATCAGGAGCAGAAATAATAGATTTTTTTAATTTGTGGTTTGTATGGGAGGTACCACGCCCACATTTCCATTACCGCCCATTTTTGTCACAACTACGCACATTAATGCTAGATGCACTTACACAAAATTACAGTAGGTGTAATTTTGGTTTTAACTTCATATGGGAGGTGCCACGACCACTTTTGCATTACCGCCCATTTTAGGCGCAACTACGCACATTGATGCTAGATGCACTTACACAAAATTTGAGCACTATACGTGTCATAGAACTGACACTATTTGATAATATGTTTTAACTTCGTATGGGAGGTGGTACGCCCACTATTCCAATACCGCCCATTTTTGGCAGAACTACGCACATTGATGGTAGATGCACTTACACAAAATTTCAGCACTCTAGGTGTCATAGAACTGACAATATTCAATAATAGGTTTTAACTTCGTATGGGAGGTTCCACGCCCACTTTTCTAATACCGCCCATTTTTGGCACAACTATGCACATTGATGCTAGATGCACTTACACAAAATTACAGCACTCTAGGTGTCATAGAACTGACAATATTCGATAATAGGTTTTAACTTCGTATGGGAGGTGCCACGCCCACTTTTCCAATACCGCCCCTTTTTGGCACAACTATGCACATTGATGGTATATGCACTTACACAAAATTTCAGCACTCTAGGTGTCATAGAACTGACTATATTCAATAATAGGTTTTAACTTCGTATGGGAGGTGCCACGCCCACTTTTCCAATACCGCCCATTTTTGGCACAACTATGCACATTGATGCTAGATGAACTTACACAAAATTACAGCACTCTAGGTGTCATAGAACTGACAATATTCGATAATAGGTTTTAACTTCGTATGGGAGGTGCCACGCCCACTTTTCCAATACCGCCCCTTTTTGGCACAACTATGCACATTGATGGTATATGCACTTACACAAAATTTCAGCACTCTAGGTGTCATAGAACTGAAAATATTCAATAATAGGTTTTAACTTCGTATGGGAGATGCCACGCCCACTTTTCCAATACCGCCCATTTTTGGCACAACTATGCGAATTGATGCTAGATGCACTTACACAAAATTTCAGCATTCTAGGTGTCATAGAACTGACAATATTCAATAATAGGTTTTAACTTCGTATGGGAGGTTCCACGCCCACTTTTCCAATACCGCCCATTTTTGGCACAGCTATGCACATTGATGCTAGATGCACTTACACAAAATTTCAGCACTCTAGGTGTCATAGAACTGACAATATTCAATAATAGGTTTTAACTTTGTATGGGAGGTGCCACGCCCCTTTGTCCAATTGGTCAAATTTTTCCATTTCCTTGTATTGTCATCGAAAATGATTAAGTGTGCAAAATTTGAGCAAAATTGGTTGAGAAAAAAGCTTTCAAAAATTGATTTCAAATTTTGTGGCACACAAACATATATAGAAAGTAACCTTATATAAAGCATGAAAAAAAAACATTTATAGTGCGCTTCTACGTTGTCAGAGGAATGTACACGTCGATTTTCACGATTCTAGTTGCTATACTTTGGTTGGTACCATTTTTATCCCTTTTTCTCCAAAGAATACAAATTTCGATAAATCAATTTACATATGTCGTCAGAGGAATTTCTTGGATCGAGCGGGATTACTTAATATTGGTGCCTTTTTCCTTTATGCCGCATGTCTGTATGGTAAGGGGAAGTGGCCATCATGTTTACACCGAATGTCATGAATTCAACATGGTACCATTGGTACCATGGTTCCTACGTCGCAAATTTCGAGGAAAGAGGAAAAATTTCATATTTCCAGATGTTTTCATTTGATTCGTAATATATTTATCCCTTTTTGCCTTATGAAGTAAATGATCGACAAAACAAAACAAAAACGATGAGAATGAAATTACGACCAAAAATAAATGAAAAATCACCCAAATCAAAAATGAAATATCGTCCAAAAAATCGGGTAATTTTTCAAATGAAAAATCATCCAAAAATATGAATCAAAATGGACCAATAAATTACGCCCAGAAATAAATGAAAAATCGCCCAAGTCAAAAATGAAGAATCATCCAAAATTTGAGTAATTTTTAATATGAAATATCGCCCAAAAATATATCATCTGCAGTATTTCCAAAGCCGACTTCGCAGAGTATAGCTTTACACCATTGACGGCCCTTGGCCGGGTTTACAGACATTCTCCTCTGAGATATAACCAAAGTCGGCTAAAGGTTTTCAGCAATGCCGAGCTTAAAGATTTTCTCCTTTATGTCCAAATCCGGCTACACAGAGTAAAGGTATTCGTGGTTGCATTTATAAAAAATCGTCCAAAAGGGTAATATTTCATATTTGAATTTATGGATATTTGAAACAATGGGCGATTTTTCATATGAAATAATGCCCACTTGTGTATGGGACTTTTTTTGGGTCATTTTTCTTTTCACTGGGTGATTTATCGTGCTCACGTTTTTGGGTAATTTTTCACAAATTTTGTGGGACATTTTTCATGCACCAATAATAGTGAAGAATCGCCCAAAATATCTCATTCTGCATTACCGGCCTTCGGCCCGGCTTAATGATTTTTTCCTCTGCGGTATGTCCAAAGTAATGTATGGGATACCATTGGTGATATCTTCGATGGAGTTAATAACACTGTTCAACAAATCAAGACTTTTTGACTTTGAAAGGGATTTAGTATGCAATCATATGTCACAAATGTTTTGGTATTTGGCTATATGAAAAATAGTAAAAAATAATTTTTTGACTATACAGCCAACATTTATCCTATTTTAGAACCGAAATTATCCTCATAAAATATAGTTCTGAAAATAAGAATTCTCTCAGACATTAACTTACAACATTTTTTGCCCCAATTTAATGATCCCTTCGACCAAAACATGAAATGATTTTCTCGAAAAAAGGGTTAAGATATTTCACAAAAATAATCCTCATAAAATTCCACAATTTAGTACTGACAATAAGATTCTCTCAGTCATTGATTTACAACACTTTTATATATATACCTGCTGTAAAATGAAACTCAGACCAGATGTACTATAAATTTATTCTACAATAATGATCTATCAACATGCCCTTTCAGAATTAGAGAGGATCGAACACGGATCCAAACAGTTTACTCATATTTCCTTCGTTAGTAATAAATCTATAATTGTAGAACATCGCCATATGAAGCCAAGTTCTTTATCTCAACATTGTTTTGCAAAAATTATAATATCGATAAATCGATTTGTTGGGACAATTTATTCGAATTATTCGTTATTCGATTTTTCATGATTTTGTCATTATTCGCAAAAAAAAATTGAAAAACATTATTCGATTAATCGAATAAAATGTAATGGTTGGATACCCTAAAAATTAAAAATTAAGAATGAAATCCAATTTAAAACCAAAAAATAATAATAAAGATATATAAACCAAGATGAAGCTACCTTTCAATGATCACTGTCGTAGCTGCGACAACAAAAAAGGAAGAAGATATGGCGGAGCACTTTTCATGCGACGGCAAAAAATAATTTATCGAGATATATACTGATCGAGATATATACTGAAAATAGCTATATGGGATCTAATTTAATATCTTATACTTTTGGGTAGCATATAACTGACTTTCCGTGTGGTATGGTCTATTTAAAACGGTACCTTAAGCCACTACTTGAATCTCAGTTGACTCCCGGCGATAGGAAAAATTGCTTAAACGAAGAATTCCTATCCGAAAAGAGCAATATTAAAAAAAAAAACAAGCTCTATGGAGAAATTATCTACACCTTTTTCAATTGTAATTCAAAAGACATCACTTGAAATTCAAAAGACACCAGTTGAAATTCAAAAATTCTATTTGCAATTCAAAAAATATCACTTGAAATTCAAAAATTCCATTTGAAAATCAAAAAATCTCAATTGAAATTCAAAACTCGTCATTTGTAATTCAAAAGACAATATTTGAAATTCAAAAGTCGTCATTTGTAATTCAAAAGACATCATTTGAAATTCAAAACTCTTCATTTGTAATTCAACAGTCGTCATTTGCAATTCAAAACTCGCCATAAGTAATTTAAAAGACACCATTTGAAATTCGAAAGTTTTCATTTGAAATTCAAAAATTATTCCATTTGTAATTCAAAAAGGTTAAACAAAATTATTTAAGCAAAATATGTATTAGGTTGGGTAGCATTTATTTATTTCTGTAAACTTTAATATTCTGCTGTTAAGAAAACAGATTTATGTATCTCTCACTCAAATCACTCTAACCTATTTAAATTTAAAGATTTTATAACTTCTATACGGACGATCGGAATACTTTGAAATTTGGTCATTGGTAATGTGTTCATAGACCTACAATATGAGCGATATTGCAAGACCTCTCACACATAAAACTGATCAGGAACAATTTAATATTGGAAATGGTTTTACAATCACTTTATACCTGTAAAATAGTTATGATTTGTTGTACCTCCCACACAAATAATAAAAAATGCAAGTCCTTCTAAATTACATGCAGATGCTCTCTGAGCTGGTGAAGGTTATAAACTATATATGAAATTACCGACATTTTACATCATTATAATTATAAGTTGCTTATCATTTTATTATATCTGTTTTCAAAACTGCAGAATATCAAAATTTGCAGAAAAAATGCTACCCCACCTGTATGTATGTATGTTTTTCTTAAATAATTTTGTTTACATTTCTATACCCTCCACCTCCAGGATGGGGGTATACTAACTTTGTCATTCCGTTTGTAACACCTTGAAATATCGACCTGAGACCCTATAAAGTATATATATTCTAAATCGTCATAAAATTCTAAGACGATCTAGCCATGTCCGTCCGCCCGTCCGTCCGTCCATCCGTCCGTCTGTTGAAAGCACGCTAGCATCTAAACGAAAGGAGTTAGGACGTCCAAATTTTCCATAAATGCGTCTTATAGTCGTAGATCGGTTGGGATTGAAATGGGGCGAAATCGGCCCAAAGGGAAAATTTTTTCCCTCACAAGGATTAAAAATACCCATAAAAATCCCTAATATTTTAGCGTATTTAAGCATGTTTTTTGAATATGTCTGTTTATATTGGCTTGATATTCGGTATGCGCATTCCCCTTATAGCAAAAACGTGCACCATAAAGTGATTCCTATTTGTAGGGGGTGAAATGGGGCAAAAAAGGGATAAAAATAGTACATATTAAACGATAACAGCTAGAAACACGAAATTCGGTGTGTACATTCCTCTAATTGAGTAGATACATAATATAAAAGTATTTTTTCCAAATTCGTACTTTTAAGGAGTAAAATGGGACTAGAGGGATTAAAATGGTACCAACCAAACTGCTGTACCTAGAATAATGAAATTCGGTGTATACGTTCCTCTGATTGCATAGACAAGTAAAATACACGGATTTTTCGAAATTTGTACTTTTTGGGGTCAACATAGAAAAAGGGGATAAAAATAGTACCAACCAAATGACCGCAGCTAGAGTCATGCAATTCGGAGTATACATTCCTTTGACTACGTAGACATGAAAAATAAAAGGTTTTTTCCAAATTCGTACTTTCAAGGGATACAATGGGTACGGAGGGATAAAAATGGTACCAACCAAACGGCTACACCTAGAATAATGAAATTCGGTGTATACATTCCTTTGATTGCGTTGACACTTAAAATAAACTGATTTTTCGAAATTCGTACTTTTTGGGGTTAAAATGAAAAAATAGTACCGATCAAATGATCGCAGCTAGAGTCATGAATTTCGGAGTATACATTCCTCTGACTGCGTAGACACGGAAAATAGACGAATTTTTCGAAATTCGTACTTTTTGGGGTTAAAATGGAAAAAGGGATACAAATAGTTCCAACCAAATGATCGCAGCTAGAGTCATGCAATTCGGAGTACACTTTCCTCTGACTGCGTAGACACGGAAAATAAACGGATTTTTCGAAATTCGTACTTTCAAGGGATACAATGGTAAGGAGGGACAAAAATAATACCAACTAAACGACTACAGCTAGATTGATGAAATTCTAATTGTGTAGAAACGTCGAGGGGGCAAAAATGGTACCAACCAAATGGGCGCAGATGGAATCATGGAATTCGGTATATACATTCCTCTGACTGCATATACACGCAAAATAGAAAGTTTTTTTCCAAATTCGTACCTTTTCTTTTACGGCAAAAATTGGTTGAATCATGGTTATTTTGCACTATGTACGTCTGATAATGGATTTTTAAAATTTGTACTTTTGGAATAAAAATAGAAATGAAATACTGTAGCACCCACTATCTGCCATCATTTATGGTATTTAAGCTTTTTGAAAATATAAATATAAGAATATTTATTTTTTGAATTGACGTATTGGTAGCCTTGCCTTATAAGCGTGGTTTGAAATAATAAATATTTTATATTTATTTATAAAATTATTGTTTCAATATTTGTTTTGGTTTGGCTATATCAAAAAAAATATATTTGCCTGTAATATTACTGCACATCTACGAAAACCGACAACCTCTGTGGAATGTAATCCATGGTGGAGGGTATATAAAGTTCGCCCCGGCCGAACTTAACGCCGTTTTTACTTGTTTAATTTCTAATGGAATCTTTTGAATTTGAAATGGAATAAAAAATGGAGCAGATTTGTAAGGGAGAGGCGCAGTATATCTCGCTTACTAACACGGAGATTAAGCGCTGATTTTTGTGGCGGATTTCTCGAATTAGAGCAATTACAGGGATTCAATAACGACATGTCTAGTTTAAAAATATCTCGGCCGGGATTTTAACATGGGACTCTTTTCGTGATAGTCGCGTGATCTACCCAATGTGTGTGAGTTTTTCATTTTGTTCATGCAGAGATTCAGCTATATCCGAATTTTCGGTCTCTACATGACCCTATTGCACCCGCGTCATGCAGAATATCAGCAGTGTTTACTTAACTGCTCCCTCAGAAGCTTTACAGCTGAAGCACTGCTTCCAAAATCTAGATATTTTCGATTCTGTTCATTCAATTTCCGATCTCTTCAAAGTCGTAATGAGAGAAGTCATTTAATCATTTCATTCTGAACGCTCATGAGTTGGGGTATGGGATCCGGCTGGTGATGATACCCTTTCTCCATTTCAACATATCAATAGTAGATGAGTAGACCTTTTGTCACTGTGGAAAACACTGTGGACTGGTTGCCTAGTGCAGCCCAGCCTAGTGCTTGGGAATCACCACATGTGACATCATTCCATTCATACCGAGAATCCCTAAGTTGTCCTTACAAACAGCCACAGCCATAGCCACAGACACACAAACACGTTCTTTTACTTATATAAGCCATACAACAATTCATTTTGTGTCGCTTCATTTTAAAGTGAATTGCTCGAGAGAAAAATCCGTTTGCGAAAATTCCTTTTGGCGAATCCTTATTACAATCATTGCTTGTTCACTCACCACCACCACTACATATTTTTCGCATTTTCCTTCAACATTTTCAGTCTGCTGAGATGGTTGTGTGGAGGGGGTGGAGCGGTTGGTTCATGGCCGTGTCGGGTCGGGTTTAGTTAAATATCGCCAAATCTATGCACGTGTGTGTGCGTGTGGGCTTTTGTCGCATAGCAGGATGTGCCCTCTGTGTGTCGGTGTCCTTTTGAAATAATAGTTGATCCGGCAGTGCCTTAAATGGTAATGCGGACTGGGCTGAGCTGAGTTGGGCCAGTGAAATTGTTTTGCGTAGCGATGACACATGAATTCAGATTTAACAACAAACTGAATTCTTATCAGGGCTGTAATGAATATTAGCTGGATTAGATTTTCAAATTTTCGCAAAGGACGACGTCTCTCAAAGACAGACACGGGGCGAAAATGTGCACAATTTTTGGAATTCTGCAATAAAGTTGTAGACAAAGTACTGCCTTCGGCTTAGCCAGTCAGATTAGAACAATTGCCAACAACTTGGGTCAAAGTAAGCACCTGCAAAGATATTTGTTTGAGGAATTGAGAGTGTGGTTGTGTGGCAGTGATATGCACACACATGTCACCGTGTTTGTGGTAGTGTGTTGTTCATATACTATTTTTGTCACTCCGGGCTTTGAGGAATGTTTCCACTTTTCATAGAATAGAATTGATACATTTTAGACTGTAAGGGATCCTTTCGGTTGACATCTGCGAGATCCACTGTGAGAAGACTCTTAAGCTCGATAATATCACCTCTGTTTCATTAATATCATATGTTTAAAATTCTCCACTTATCATTGTATTATTAGTCATGGCATTAGGTCATGCCATCATTAGCTTGGGTTGTTTCGAAAGATTCCTCTCTTAACAATATGGTGTACCTATTTCTAGAAAGAAATATAATCAAATCAATTAAGACCAATTATTTATAGTCGTTATTTAAATTTTCAAAATTATTGAATTAATTGATTTTTTTTTTAATTTTCCTATACGAAATTTTTCGACTGTGTGAAGAAATAATGAGTTTTTAAACACTTTTCAAATGTACACGGTTTTCCAAGAAGAGGTGTTATTTTGGTATTCAAAGAAAAATCCCAATTTTTGAGATAAATGATCATAATAAAGAGGAAGGTATGCCATTAATAAGGAAAAACAACATCAGCGAAATGGCCACCACGACCACGCTTACAGGACCATATCCTTTTCATGAAATTGTCTTTCTTTCTTTCTTTTCTTTTTTCTCGATAGCCTCACGAATTCTATCTTGAATCGACGCTGGGATGTTGGCGTAGATCTTAACTTTCACGTGGTCCCAAAGGAAGAAGTCGCAAGGTGTTAAATCACAAGATCTCGG
Organism: Polietes domitor; assembly: GCA_947397865.1. Lineage (NCBI taxonomy): Eukaryota > Metazoa > Arthropoda > Insecta > Diptera > Muscidae > Polietes > Polietes domitor. The sequence continues at coordinate 193,319,550 of OX377618.1, read as the reverse complement.
TGGCCAATTGTGATCACCTCTTCGAGATATAACACGGTCCGGAAACTTTTCCCGTAGAAGAGCAATGGTTTCGTGGCACGTAGCGTCGTCTTGTTAAAAGTAAACGTTTTCCAGATCAATACCATCCAACTCCGTCCATAAAAAATCATTAATAATCTCTCGATTGCTCAATCCATTCACCGTAACTGTTTATCCAACCTCATTTTCGAAAAAGTACGGTCCAATGACCCCGTCGGACCATAAACCGCACCAAATAGTCACACGATGAGAATGGAGAGGCTTCTCAAAAAATAATTCTTGGGGTTTCCGAGCCCAAGATGCGACAAATTTGCTTGTTGACGTAGCCACCGAGGTTGAAATGGCCCTCATCAGTCAAGATGATTTTTCGATGGAATTCCGGATAATTTTCATTCATGAATTTTAATAATTTCAATGCGTTGTTGAAGAGTTTATCGTTCCATTTTTAGCAATGGCGTGGTTTCTACTTGTCAAATGTCAACGAATAAAAGCTTTAAAAGTGACAGCTACTGAAATACCGGGTGATTCAAAATAACACCTCTTGTTGGAAAACCCCTTAGAAAAGTCAACAGATTGGACATTTCTTCGTTAGCTTGGTACCAAAACACAATAAACAAGTAAGGAAAGGCTAAAGTCGGGCGGGGCCGACTATATAATACCCTACACCACTCCCTGCGTATGTACCTCGCTTTGATTACTAAACCCAGTTATTTCATGGGAGCAATTTTGTGTAGTTCATATAAATTATACAGTTACTATAAATTCATATTTAGTCATATTTAACGAATATGGTTAATAATATGGTAATTGATCCAATTATCCGACAGACAAATACAAATTATACAGTAGTAATAGGACCGACATTCCAAAAAGGAGCCTATTACAATATTCTGGGCCTGGTCTAAAACATGGGCCTATATATTTCTCATTCACGGTAGGTATTCCTAGTTGAAAAATATCATGATATGCAAAAATTGATTAAGATCCGATGTAAGATGTTGTTTCTAGAGCTGTAATAGATCAGAATGGGCCCCATTTGGGCATATGGGCATCACCCAAACAATTCTCATTGCAATTCAATTCGGTAAAAAAGTGAAATCGTGAAGGATTTTTGCATCATGTAAATGTATGTGTTTGACAAAAAATGTTAAATCGGAAAGGACATTTGTATGGGGGTATATTGAAACCTGGAACGATGTGACCCGCTTTCACCATGTATGTTTATTGGTGAAATATAATATGTAAAGTTTGGCCAAAATCGGTTTAACATTAGGGAGCAAGATTTGTATGAGGGCTATATCTAAACCGATCTTACCCACTTTCACCATAGGTTTTTTAGTTGGATTATAAGATGTTTTGCCAAATTTAAAGAAAATCGGGTACAAGATGTGGTTTCTAGAGCGGAAAATGTCAAATCGGGAGCGACATTTGTATGGGGGCTATATCTAAATCTGAACCGATCATACCCACTTTCAGAACAGGTGTTTCTAGTGCGATTATAAAATGTTGTGCCAATTTTAAAGAAAATCGGGTAGGGAGCGATATTTGTATGGCGGCTATATCTAAATCTGAACCGATTTCCTCCAAATTCAATACCGATGGTTCTTGGCCGGAAAAAATAACTTCTGCCATGTTTCATGACAATCGGACAACAATTGCGACCTGTAGAGTGCGAACAAGCTTAGATGGACAGCAGACGGACGGACAGACAGACATCGTTAAATCGGCTCAGCTGGTGATTCTAAGCCGATCGGTATACTTAAAGGTGGGTCTAGCTCGATTATTTCTTGGTGTTACAAACATTTGGCGCGAAACTAACTTATAATACCCTAGTCCACGAAGTGGTGTAGGGTATAAAAACAAGTAAGGAAATGCTAAAGTTCTATCCGAATACAATTCAATTCGGTAAAAAACTGAAAACGGGAAGAATGTTTGTTTGTTTCCTAATCATAGGCTAATATGAGCTGGTCCAATTTGTCAAATCGAGAAGAAGAGCTATATATAAATCTGAACCGATCTAACACATTTTCACCACAGGAATTTCTGTTTGAAATATGAGATGTTTTGCCAATTTTGAAGAAAATCTGTTATAATATGTGGTATTTAGAGTGAAAAGAGTCACATCGGGAGTAAAATTCGTATGGGGGCTATATATACATCTGAACCGATTTACATCAAAATAAATAGGGTACGTCCTTGCTCCGCAAAACTCACTTGTGGCAATTTTTTGTGCAAAAGGGTAAAAACACCCCTAAAACAGTGATTTAAAAATGTTCTACGATAATATTTGTCATAAAATTCCACTATAAGTCTCTGAATACAAGAAATAAATCAAAACATAAAATTCAGTTTAGGGATAATTACGTACTTTTCCCGAATTTAAAGGTAGTGTGAATGGTAAAAAATATTCTACGTCAAATTTCACTATAAGGGCTACGACAACAAAATTCAATAGACAGTCGAAATATTTTTATACACTCCACGAGAGTATTATGTCTTTGTGCAGTTGTTTGTAACACCCAAAAGGAAGGGAAATAGACCCATTGTTAATTATACCGATGGACTTAGAATCACTTTGTCCGTCTGTCCGTCCGTCTCTCTGTCCATCTATTCTTGTAATCACGATACAGGTCGCAATTGTAGGCAGAACAAGATGAAACTTCGCACAACGAAGTTTTTCGGGACAAGGACGAACGCTATTTAATTTGAAAAAAATCGGTTCAGATTTAGATATAGCCGCCATACAAATATCCCAAACAAATTTTGCTCCCGATTTGACTTTTTCTGCTCTAGAAACCACATATTTTAACAGATCCTCTACAAATTTTGCAAAATATCTTATATTTCAAATAGAAACACCTGTGGTAAAAATTTGGGAGCGAAACCACATATTTCCACAGATCTTCCTCAAATTTGGCAAAATATCTTATATTTCAACTAGAAACACACATGGTGAAAATGGGTCAGATCGGTTCAGATTTACATATAGCTCCCATATATATTTCGCTCACTGATAGAAGTTTTCCGCCCTAGAAACCACGAATTTTCACCGAAAGTGAGCATAACACGTTATATTTGAACTGAAAGCACCTATTGTAAGAGTTATTCACTTTATTCCATATATCCACGATACAGATATTCTTTTAGATTTGACAAATTGGACCTAGTCATATTAGCCTATGATTAGGAAACATACAAAAATTCTTCCCGTTTTCACATTTTTACCGAGTTGAATTGTATTCGGATAAAAAGTGGAGTGCAGCATATAGTCGGCCCCGCCCGACTTTAGCTACTTGTTTAAATAAAACCTGAGTAAGTTAAAGTAGGACCGTTGAATATTGAATTTTAAGTTTTGCCGAAAATGCCTAATTCTTGTCAAAACTATGATTGGGTTTGCTATATCTTTGGCAGGTATACTACAGGTACGTTCATCAATAGTAAAATAGAATACATAACCGTAGGTATTTTGAATTATAAGTTTTTCCTAGTGAGATGTGGACGCGGAAACGCTGCTCATTTTCTTAAACAACGATTGTAGTATCTATGAATTTTTGCTGTAGGTCAACGACAGTCAATGCAGCTTGGTATTTCCATGCACTGCAATAGTGCAGTATTAAAATCGCTCAATAGCGACTTCCATACTTAAACTTTCATCCGAGTCCGTTGAACCTTGTTATTTTGTTGTGTTCCACAGTGTTATCTGTAACAAATGTTTCTTTTGATTTTAGAGTATAGGCGACAAAAATCTATATTTTACTATCAGTGCATAACAAAAATATTGTATACACTATTGCAATTATTATAATAGTACACACCACTGTGACATTATTATTTCGTTTTTTAAACAAACACACAGCTAAGATATTCCTTGTGATGCCCGAGGGAAACTATACAAAATTTGAGTAAAAATGTCAAACAAATTGGAGATAATGCAGCTCAAATTTCAAAACGCAATTTCTCCCCGTGTATACATCATTATTTCTTCTTTTTTGGATGCAAGTGCATCGGATGTTTACGTAGAAGTGGACATTTAATATTCCTGCAATTATGCACTACTCCATTGTTACGATGTACTTGTTTATTTATTTATGTATGTATATAATAAAGTACACGTTTGTAGGCGCATCCGTTCGTAAAGATTTAAATTCAAACATTTTTAGATGTTTTTCCCACCCCGATATTAAATATTAAACAAATCCTAGAACTAGACTCACCACGCCTCATGAATAAACAATTCCTTTTAGCGATGTAACAGGATTAGTTGTTTTTATGGCTTCGTTAAAAATGCATTGAGTGTTTTTAATAAAGTTTTTAGGGACATGTTAGAAGCCATCATATTTTTGTTGTTCTCTCCCCACCCACTATTCCAGCAAATCACGCCCCCTCGTTGTTTCAGCCAGTCTGCAATTGTTTAAAGGCTTGTCTAAAAACCATGTGAAAAATCGAAATACATAACACCAACAATATCGATTTGCATGGTGTAATGCACTTTCAATCATCGCACGGTGGTACATATTGCAAAAAGTTGGAGTTTTAACTATCAACTATGTAAAAATTATTTATCTTAAGTAAATATTTAAAGACAAAGACAACAACGAAGGGGAGATATGTTACGTCGAAAATTCAAAAATAGATACATCTATATTTTAATTTAATAGAATGCAAATTTCTTCAAAAATAGCATGGTGACATGTACTACTTGGCTTCACACTACCTTTACCATAATTTCTGGCCCATGGCGACCGTTTTCAGAAGCCTTAACAGCGATTTTCCAATAAAATACTTGGCATTGACAGGAAATATTTATTACACATCGAAGTAAATTTATTATTTTTTTAATTCAATATTACTAACTAATATAAATCAAATCACGTCATATATTGTAATAAAGTTTAGTAGGATCGCTAAATATCTTATGAATTTCAGTATATCATTTTCAAATCCATGCTTTATGCAAGCAGAATTCTATTGGGCCTAGAAATTCTTTTTTAGTTATCTTTTGTAGAAGGAAAAATTACTGCAAAATTTCAGTTTTTTATCTGCCATAGAACGGCATATATTCGAAAATGGGTTTTAACTTCGTATGGGAGGTGCCACGCCCACTTTTCCAATACCGCCCATTTTTGGCACAACTATGCGAATTGATGCTAGATGCACTTACACAAAATTTCAGCACTCTAGGTGTCATAGAACTGACAATATTCAATAATAGGTTTTAACTTCGTATGGGAGGTGCCACGCCCACTTTTCCAATACCGCCCCTTTTTGGCACAACTATGCGAATTGATGCTAGATGCACTTACACAAAATTTCAGCACTCTAGGTGTCATAGAACTGACAATATTCAATAATAGGTTTTAACTTCGTATGGGAGGTTCCACGCCCACTTTTCCAATACCGCCCATTTTTGGCACAACTATGCACATTGATGCTAGATGCACTTACTCAAAATTACAGCACTCTAGGTGTCATAGAACTGACTATATTCAATAATAGGTTTTAACTTCGTATGGGAGGTGCCACGCCCACTTTTCCAATACCGCCCATTTTTGGCACAACTATGCGAATTGATGCTAGATGCACTTACACAAAATTTCAGCACTCTAGGTGTCATAGAACTGACAATATTCAATAATAGGTTTTAACTTCGTATGGGAGGTGCCACGCCCACTTTTCCAATACCGCCCCTTTTTGGCACAACTATGCGAATTGATGGTGTCATAGAACTGACTATATTCAATAATAGGTTTTAACTTCGTATGGGAGGTGCCACGCCCACTTTTCCAATACCGCCCATTTTTGGCACAACTATGCGAATTGATGCTACATGCACTTACACAAAATTTCAGCACTCTAGGTGTCATAGAACTGACAATATTCAATAATAGGTTTTAACTTCTTATGGGAGGTGCCACGCCCCTTTGTCCAATTGGTCAAATTTTTCCATTTCCTTGTATTGTCATCGAAAATGATTAAGTGTGCAAAATTTGAGCAAAATTGGTTGAGAAAAAAGCTTTCAAAAATTGATTTCAAATTTTGTGGCACACAAACATATATAGAAAGTAACCTTATATAAAGCATGGAAAAAATCAATAGTATTTTGTTGGGACAATCAAATTCAAAAGAATTGTTTTATTTTTAAATATTTGAAAATATCTACGGATACCTACAGAAATTAAATCCCTTTTGTAGAGGTAATAGAATTTAAATGTTTTGTTAATTTTTTGTTAAAATCGCGATTTACTGGCAGGAAAAATCCCACAAAATAAAAATATTCAATTTTTTTAGTTTTTTCGTTTGCATTTTTTTGGTCTGTAATCAATATTTGATTTGAACTGGGATATTGTCCTGGCTCAAGACCATTTTGCTTCTATATTTAATAGAATGCAAATTTATTTACAAATGGCATGGTGACATTTATTACTTGGCTGCAGACTACCACGATCATGATTTCGACCATGTCAAAAGTCTTTTCAAGTGGCTTCGCAGCGACTTTTCAACATCAAACCCGGCCTCTATAAGGAGATGATTCTCACAAACGAACGAGAATCACAACTCACTTGCCGAATTTGCGTTTAAAAAATCGCACCAAGTAATAAAGCACACATGCCATCTTACAAGCATCTCATTGAGTTGCATATGTAAGTATGTGTATATGCAGGTATAGTTACCCAGCAATACTTCTGCCGTGCCAACGCTCATTTGTTTTAGTTTTTTCGTTTGCATTTTTTGGTCTGTAATCAATATTTGATTTGAACTGGGATATTGTCCTATTGTACTTACATATGCAACTCAATGAGATGCTTGTAAGATGGCATGTGTGCTTTATTACTTGGTGCGATTTTTTAAACGCAAATTCGGCAAGTGAGTTGTGATTCTCGTTCGTTTGTGAGAATCATCTCCTTATAGAGGCCGGGTTTGATGTTGAAAAGTCGCTGCGAAGCCACTTGAAAAGACTTTTGACATGGTCGAAATCATGATCGTGGTAGTCTGCAGCCAAGTAATAAATGTCACCATGCCATTTGTAAATAAATTTGCATTCTATTAAATATAGAAGCAAAATGGTCTTGAGCCAGGACAATATCCCAGTTCAAATCAAATATTCAATTTTTTAATAGCTAGTATGACGGAGAAAAAAATCATATATACTTATAGTATATATGAAATATAATGAAATATATAGGAAATTTGAACAAAATCTTTTGAAGTATATGGTATCTTGAGGGGAAAATGTCAAATCGCGAGTGTGACATTTGTAGGGAGACTATCGGCCATGTGCTGGCAATCAAATCGCATTTCTGTTCAAAATTACTTCGTTTAACCAAATGAATTGAGTACTTGGGAACCAAAAATATTGATATTTGCTATTTTTATTTGTTTTTATAATTCAAATAATTTTTTTAAACAAAAAAATTAAAAATTAAAGAATTTGGGCCAGAAACTTTTTAATTTTTTTACGATCCTCATGAAATTTGGCAACATGTCGCCTTTCAAACATGATCTTATGTAGTGAAATAGGTCATGTTGGTCCTTTTTGAGTATAATTTGGAAATACAGAATGTTATGGAATATATAGTATAGTTCAAAAATTTTACTGCAGTTTAGTAACAATTTCCTTAAATGAAGGGAAATTAACAAAGTATGAGTAAAGTTTCCTTATATTAAAGTTATGACCAACAGGTCATTTACTACAAATAGGGTTTTAAGATTACTTAAAAAATATAATAAAAATTCTTACAATTGAGTATATTCATACTTTTGTGGAAGAAAATTGGCAAGGTTTTAAGTAAGAAAAAAATAAGACATTTTTTATGAAAAAGAATTCCATTTAGGAAACTTTAACTAAAAAATATGATTTTTCTTTAGTTTTTTCATTTGTATTTTTTTTGGTCAATTTTTTGTGGTCAATATTTGATATTGACAGGACAATATCCTGTCCTGGCTCAATACCATTTTGCATCTATATTTAATAGAATGCAAATTTTTTACAAACGGCATAGTGACATTTATTACTTGGCTGCAGACTACCACTATCACGATTTCCACCCTGTCTAAAGGTTTCGCAGCGACTTTTCAACAACATACCCGGCCTCTTTAATAAATAAATGTCACCATGCCATTTGTAAATAAATTTGCGATCTATTAAATATAACTGCAAAATGGTCAATATCCCAGTTCAAATCAAATATGATTTTTCTTAAAATTAATTTAATGTGTTTAATGAAATTTATGCCGAGTTTTTCATACATTTAAATATTATTCTTGATATTAATGTAAGAAGTAATTCTCGTTCGTTTGCAGTGACTTATTTTTTAAATACTTGAAGTATTATTCTAAACAGCCACTGCGAAGGCGCATATCTTGCCTTCGCAACTATCATGGAGTAGCTCAACTTTTTATGGAAGAGGTGAATGAACCTTTTGAAATATTGATAAATGATAACATATTATGTATTAGTTTTGCATACACTGATTATTTGTTTGAATTGTTTTTATTTAAATTGGATTTATTTTAAGTTCACTTAAATTTTCCTGAGTTTAAGTAAAAAATTACTTGTTTAGAGGACAACATCGGCAAAATTGTCCTCAATTTAAGTAAATATTTACTTGATTTGAGTAAAAATTTACTTTTTCAAATTTTCAGACAAATTTTACTTAGAATTATTAAAAAATTGCTTGGTTTGGGTAAAAATTTAATTAGTTCTAAGAAAATGTTACTTAAATTTAGTAGAAATTTACTTGGTTTGAATAAAAATTTACTTAGTTTTAGGAAAATGTCAGCAAAATTTTCCTTGGGTTTAGTAAAAATGTACTTGATTTGAGTAAAAAAAACTTACTGCAATTTTCCTCAGTCTGAATAAATATTCATTTGGTTTGTGAAAATGAACTAGAATCAAGTGGATTGAACTAGAATCAAGTTCAAAGCATGTACTACTTTCAAGGAAAGTTTGAACTTGATATGAGGAAAAATTGCTTTAGTTCTGTACGAAGTTCAATTTTCTTAAATTTTAGTTCATTTTAACCCTCTCATGCCCGAATTTTCTTCATAATAAATATATAAAACTTACTATGCTTTTTGATGAGGTATGAGTCTAAATATGATTTCTATAGAGTCTTGGGGTTCTAATTCATACAGGACATGAGTAATCATTATGCTCAGATATCGGTTAAGCAAGAAAATATATTTAAATCGTTTCTTCATTTTAAAAATCTTTGGTGTATATCTCTTCGAATAACAAAGACATTTTTTCTTGTACTCGAAGAAATCCAATAAAAATATGAAGAATTTCTGAACAATTTCGAATTACAAGAAACTCAAATAATTGAAATTTGAGTCTTTACTTTTGTTTTCACCTTCCAACGGAAACCCAAGTTACCGAATTTCTTGGTTCCCTTTTAAATAATCCTTGTTACATATGTAAACAAAAATTGTTATTTATGCAAAATATGTGATGTGGGCATGAGAGGGTTAACTCATTATAGGGTTCATTTTTTTCTGAGTGTATTTAGTACACAGGTTTTCTACATACATTCAGTTTTTCGTTTGGTTACATTTTCTAAAAATTTATTTAAAAATTTCTACCCATCAGTTAATGTCAATATGAGTATCAAATGAAAGAGGACAATCTCGTATGTGACCGCTGGTACTAATATGAACCCTGATTTAAGTCAAACATACATTCGTTGCGAAAGTTCTGACGAGATGGGGTAGCGCCCATCGAAACTGCGCAGTCAACTTTTAGCTGCAACAATAAAGGTCTCACTCAGGGCCTTGCGCAGGGGGGGTTTTGGGGGTTCAAACCCCCCAGAGAGGTTTCGAACATATACTTTTTAAAACCTTCTAGACTTTCTGAATCAATAAAATATAGAATTTTTAAGGTCTTTTTAAAATAACTCGACTGAAATGGTAATTTTGCAGTAAAATCATGAAAAACACGAGAAATTACACAAAAAATCGTGGACACTTTCTTGAATTTCGGACAGAGGTTATGAAAAATACAAACAAACTAAACGATTTCTGCCAATTTCAAGATTGTGTAATGCTAATTTCGCTAATGGACACCAAATTGTTCGGAAAATTTTCATTTTTATTACCGATACCACTTCTTGACATTCGATTAAAGCTATATCTTATAAAGTTTTAATTGTGTACTGCAATATAAGTTTGGAAATTTAATAACAAAATCGTTTAGTAATTTTAAAAAAGTGTAGATAATAATCACTATGATATCATAATAAAATCTAAAATATTCTTAATAAAAGCAAATAATTTGCTAGATGCTTGTAGAGTACATATGTAACAAGTATTATTCAAAAGAGAAACAACAAATTCAGTAACTTGGATCTACGTAGGAAAACGAAACTCCAAAATACCAATTATTTGGTTTTTTGAAATTAAAATCTCTAGTTGTTTCTTCTTGCATTTCACCGAACACAAAAAAAAACTGTATTTGTTATTCGAATTTATACATATTTAGGATTATAAAAATGAAGAAACATTTCCAAATATTTTTTATTTAATCGGAATATGCGTATAAATATTTTGAGTAAACATCCTGTTACTCATGTCATATATAAATTAAAAACCCCAAAACTCTTTAGACATCCTATTTAGACCCATACTTTGTCAAAAAGTATATCCAATCATAGAAAAAATTCGGGACTGAAGATTTTATCGCCGAGAAATTTGATCGTTTTTTGTGTAATATTTCTTCAAAATATATATCGAGGGCTTATGAACCATTTTCTCGAAAATGAGTTTTTGATGCCAAACTATTCTCAGATTTGGATGTCATCTGCCATAAAAATTTAGAAAAGATTTTTTTTCTAAAGCCATTTTTTTTATACCCTCCACCTCCAGGATGGGGGTATATTCACTTTGTCATTCCGTTTGTAACACCTTGAAATATTCATCGGAGACCCCATAAAGTATATATATTATGGATCGCGGTAAAATTCTAAGATGATATAGCCATGTCCGTCTGTCCGTCTGTCTGTCTGTTGAAAGCACGATAGCGGCCGAACGAAATGAGCTAGGTGGTTCAAATTTTTCCTAAATATGTTTTATGGTTGTAGATCGGTTGGGATTGAAAGTGGACGAAATCGGCCAAGAGGGAAACATTTTTCCCTCACAAGGACTGAAAATACCCCTAATATTTAGAGTGTTTCAGCATGTTTTTTGAACATATTAGCTTGTATTTACTTGATTTTTGCAATGCGCATTCCCTTTATAGCATAAAAGGGCACCATAGAGTGGTTTTTATGTGTCGGGGGCGAAATGGGACAAAAAGGGATAAAAATGGTACCTTTCAAACGACAACAGATAGAAACACGAAATTTGGCATGTACATTCCTCTAATAGAGTAGATACATAATATAAAAGTATTTTTTCCAAATTCGTGCTTTTAAGGGGTTAAATGGGGATAGAGGGATAAAAATAGTACCAAACTAACGGCTATACATTCCTCTGATTGAGTAGACACGTAAAATAAAAGAACTTTCCAAAATTCGTACTTTTTGGGGTTCAAATGGAAAAAGGGGATAAAAATAGTACCTACCAAATGACAGCAGCTAGAATCATGAAATTCGGAGTATACATTCCTCTGACTGCCTAGACACGAAAAATAAAACGTTGTTTCCAAATTCGTACTTTCAAGGGATACAATGGCTACAGGGATAAAAATAGTACCAACTAAACGAATACAGCTAGAATGATGAAATTCAGTTTGTACATCCCTCTAATTGTGTAGATACGTAAAATAAAGAGATTTTAGATAGTCGTACTCTTGAGGGGGCAAAATTGGAAAAAGGGGATAAAAATGGTACCAACAAAATGGCCGCTGATAGAATCATGGAATTCGGTGTATACATTCATTTCCAAATTCGTACTTTATTTTGTTGCTTTTACGATAAAAAGTTGTAGAATCATGAAGTTGCCTTATACTGCGTGCGTGAGAGATAAGGCATTTTCAAAATTTATACTCTTGAAATTAAAATAGGATGGAAATACAACCAACCAAACGACTGTAGCTGAAAATACACTCTCTATTTAGGATATTTATGATTGCTCCCTTATATTTACTTTATGAATTGAAGTATTATTTCCATTATATATAGTATACAAATATTGGTAGCCTTGGCTTATTAATTAAATTTCTTACAGTTAAAATTTGTTGCGGACATTCCTGTTGTAGCTTGGAAGCACCACAAAGAAAATAAAAGTTTTAGCGGGCGAAATGGGACAAAAAGGGATAAAATATGGTATCAGTGAAACGACAACAGCTAGAATCATGAATTTGGTGTGTACATCGCTCTAATTGCATATACACGTAAAATAGAGGGATTTTTCGAAATTCATACTTTTAAGGGATATAATTAAAAAGAGGGATAAAAATGGGACCTACCAAACCGCTGAAGTTGAAATCATGAAATTCGGTGTATACATTCTGACTATGAAGACTCGAAAAAGGTTTATTTTTTTTCGAAATTTGTACATTTGGGCGGAGAATGGGGTGAATGGGCATATCTTAAAATTTATACTTTTCTTATCACTTTGCCTGTATCTGCAAATGCTTCTTTCTAATGGCGACTGACAATCGCCTAATATTTAGGCATGTTCACTTTCACAATTACATCATTGTATTTATATATAATATAGTTTGAAATAGTAAACAAATAAAGTAATGTGCATAAAAATATCACAATTTTCGTAATATGGTTCTGTGCTTCTATGTAAAGTCGACATCCTTTAATCTTCTGGTAATACTGTGGAATGCACTCCGTGGTGGAGGGTATATAAGATTCGGCCCGGCCGAACTTAACGCCTTCTTACTTGTTATTTTTATATTTATATTTTGCTGTTATTCCTTTATCTAAAAGTTTATTAAGTTTTCACCATCTCCTGCAAATATGTGCCACTGTCCATAGTATGTTATCAATAGAGGTTTATGTAAACACAAACTACGAGGGAAAAACTATAACAATAGAGTGGAAATGGTGGAAACAGCCTGGACGTGAAGTATGTGAACTGAAAATGCATCGATAGAGCGAAAGGCCTCTGATTTTAAATAGTATTTAAATCTGACACCTAACACCTCACAGCTGACAATCACATAGAGCTTAGGAAGGATTCCACCTACCATTCTAGAATACCCGCCTATAGTGGCCGCCTGTGTCCACATACTTCTGTTACTTGCTGTTTGCTGCCCAGCAATTTTCCGATGAATTCAGCAAAGAACACACAATAAATCTGGGAAACGAACACAATCAGAGGCTGTATTTTTTACACACTTCCATTATTCTACGCCATGACCATGGTTCATTCTCTCATCTATATTTTTTTCTAGCTCAACGTCCATGAAGCAACAATCATTGAAGTCCTGTGGGGGTAGGCTTAGAATTTGTTCCGGACATTACAACCCCCCCCCCCACCAAAAAAAAACTGAATGAAAGGGACATATGTGTCCAGGCAAAGAAGAGGCTTTTTCGAACTGGACTTCTGAACAAATGCCGCTTATTCAGGCGTTAGAATCCGCTTAATTAAAAAAGAATATTCGCAGCAATCCCCATGGGTCAGGCGGCAACAGTGACGTAACGCTGCGTAGGGGGCGTGTGGTGGACTCCTACAAAGATGTCCCCAAAATGTTGTTGCATAAATGACACACTTGATTAATTCATTGCATTATTTGGTGGCAGGGGTGGGTCAATGTTGCCACGTCATGGCGGTGTCAACGTTATTAAAAACTTAATGGCAAATTCGCACTGCCACATTTGTATTCCAACGGGCATCGGTCGTCGTCGAGTTGCTGTTTACTTGTTGTGATGATGGATGCGATACGGGGGCAACATCAACACCTCTCTGTCTAATTGTCAACCATGTCATCTTCATCTTCATCTTCATCATCGCCATTACCATCCCGACCGTAGCTTGGCGAGCCATTGCCATGGCCACCAAAATACTCGTGCGCCCCTCACTCATGTCATATGTATGTGTGGGTGTGTGTGTGGGAATGGATGAGCAGCATGTGTGTACCGAACAGCAGAGCACAGCTCAGCATAGGGCACAGGTGTCAACATGATGTTGGATAACAATTGTCGCAGTCACGTCACAGGATCAAAGGACATCGTGTTCGTACCATCCCAGACGTAAGCGTCAATGATAAAATAAATAGCACAACATCAGAGGCAAACAACGGGGCACAGTGGTTCAAAACAAAATAAGTCGGCCGGGCCGACTTAACGCCGTTCCACAGAGGCTGTCGATTTTCGTGGAAGTGCAGTAACCATTTTAGCCCCATATTTATTTGTTTGATTCATGTTTAAATTTCAAGGGTGACAATTTGAAATGGCTGTTAATGCTAAACTAATACAGTTAGAATCATGAAGTTTGAACTATTTTTAACAGATATTCTCCCCTTTCATTTGATACTAATATCGGCCTAGTGTGGCTGCCATAAGTGCGAAAATAAATTATTAAAATATAGGAATCTTTGTAAAATAAAAGTCCTGTACCGATTATGCAGTTTTACTACGGGTGGTCTTCAGTTTCATGTGTATGTGGTCGTGTTCATGTCCAATAAATACTGTCGCAAGGTGTTTCTCAGAAGATGAAGGTGAACACGAAGTTTTTACTCGACCTTTTTTAGTCCTTGTATGGAGAAAATCCTTTAATCCTTAACCGATTTTGACGAATTCCATACCAACCGTGGCAGGACAATAATACATGTTTCTGCAAAACATGTATTATTGTATTCTAAGACTAGATCGTCTTAGAATTTGAAGTCGATTTCCGTGGGCCAGGAATTGATTTCAGACCCATGGTTTCTTCGTTTTTGCCTGACGCTTTGTGCGAAAAAATCGAAGTTCCCTAATGTTTATACTATATATATCGAAATAATACTTCAAGTCAATTCAAAAGGTAAATATAAGACAGCAATTAAAAAAAAAAACATAAATGTCCTAAAAATTGGGTGACACAGTGGGTGAATTTTCAGCTACATCCGTTTGGTTGGTTGTATTTCCTTCATATTTTATTTCGAAAAGTAAACATTTTGAAAATCTATTATCTCACGTACATAGTGCAAAATAGCCTAACTTCATGATTAAAACAATTTTTGCCGTAAAAGTAAGAAGTACGAATTTGGAAAACTCTTTTTATTTTGCGTGTTTGTGCAGTCGGGTGAATGTATACACCGAATTTCATGATTCTTGGTGCGGCCATTTAGTTGGTACCATTTTTATCCCCATTTTCCCTGGTTATCCCCTTAAAAGTACGAATTTCGAAAATCTTTTTTTATGTGTCTACGCAATTAGAGGGATGCCCACACGTAATTTCATCATTCTAGCTGTATGCGTTTGTTGGTACCATTTTTATTCCTCTTTTCCCATTGTATTCCTTGGAAGTACGAATTTGGAAAAACCTTTTTATTTTCGTGTCTACGCAGTCAGGGGAATGTATTATCTGAATTTCATGACTCTAACTGCGGCCATTTGGTTGGTACAATTTGTATCTCCTTTTTCTATTTTAACCCCAAAAAGTTCTTTTATTTTACGTGTCTACGCAATTAGTGGGATGTACACACCGAATTTCATTATTGGTACCATTTTTATCCCTCTATTCCCATTTCCCCTGAAAAGTACGAATTTGGAAAAATACGTTTATATTATGTATTTACCCAATTAGAGGAATGTACACAGTGAATTTCGTGTTTCTAGCTGTTGTCGTTTGATAGGTACCTTTTGTGCCCCATTTCACCCCCTACGAATAGGAATCAGGTTATGGTGCACGAATTTCGAAAATCTTTTTTTTACTTGTCTACTCAATTAGAGGGATGTACACATCTAATTTCTTCATTCTAACTGTAGCCGTTTAGTTGGTACCATTTTTATCCCTCTGTTCCCATTGTATCCTTTGAAAGTACGAATTTGGAGAAATCTTTTTATTTTTCGTGTTTACGCAGTCAGAGAATGTATATTCGGTATTTCATGATTCTAACTGCCGGCATTTGGTTGGTACAATTGTTATCCCCTTCTTCCATTTTACCTCTACAAAAGTACGAATTTGAGAAAATCCCTTTATTTTACGTATCTACGCAATTAGTGGGATGTACACACCAAATTTCATTATTCTATGTGCAGCCATTTAGTTTGTACCATTGTTATCCCTCTATTCCCATTTTATCCCTTAAAAGTACGAAATTGGAAAAATAATTTTATATTATGTATCTACTCAATTCGAGCAATGTACACACCGAATTTTTTGCTTCTAGCTGTTGTCGTTTGATAGGTACCATTTTTATCCCTTTTGGCGAATAAGAATTACTTTATGGTGCACGAATTTCGAATCTTTTTTTACTTGTCTACGCGATTAGAGTGATGTACCTACCTAATTTCACCACTCAAGCTGTATCCGTTTAGTTGGTACCTTTTTTATCCCCCTATTCATATTGTATCCCTTGGAAGTACGAATTTGGAAAAACCTTTTTTATTTTTCGTGTCTATGCAGTCAGAGGAATCTATATGGGAATGCGAATTTCATGGCTCTAACTGCGGCCATTTCATTGGTACAATTTTTATCTCCCTTTTCCATTTTACCGCCAAAAGGTACGAATTTTGAAAAATCCCTTTATTTTACCTGTCTACGCAATCTAAGGTATGTATACACCGAATGTAATTGTTCGAGATGCAGCCGTTTGGTTGGTACCTTTTTTATTCCTTATTCCTATTTTACCCCTTAAAAGTACGAAATTAAAAAAAAATACGTTTATATTATGTATCTTCTCAATTAGAGGAATGTACACAGTGAGTTTCGTGTTTCTAGCAGTTGTCGTTTGATAGGTACCATTTTTATCCCTTTTTTCCCCATTTCACCCTCTACGAATAAGAATCATAGCCAATATCAAGCTGACATATTGAAAAACATGCTGATATACTCTAAATATATTTTCAATTCTTGTGAGGAATTTTTTTTTCCCTTGTTACCGATTTCCCCCAGTTGCTCCTAGCTCCTTTCGTTTAGATGCTAAATCCCTTGTTCCGCTAGATGGCAGCACATATGGCTCAATGACAGACCCATATATATATATACTAGCTTTTTGTACCCGGCGTTGCACGGGTTTTCGTCTTCCTTATGTATATAACTTTGTATGCTCGCAATTTTTGTTGTGTATATTTTTACTTCTGTAAATTAGTTTAAACTAATACTTATTTATTTAAATTCATATGTTACATTTTTAAAATGTAAAAACTTCATGAAAATTTAAATAATTTTTTCAGTGTTTCTTTAAAGAAAATGAAACATTTATTAGAGAGTTAATTAATTATGGTAATTATTTCTAAGAATGTATTTTGTGTCTATTAGTTAAGTTAGTCAGTATTTCATTGGAGTGCTTCGGGATACACGATATTTAAAATTTTTCCACCTTGTTCAAGTAAATTAAAGTTTTAGGGTTTGAGAGCAAGCAACATATAACTGACCATGTGAAAAACATGGATTTTGCAAATTCAATCCACAAACTTCAAGTGATTGTCCTGTGCTTTGATTAGCAAGCAATGACGTTGGGCATTAGTCGCTTATATTAATAACATCGTTGTTTTTTTCAGCCGATATAGCACGGACGTAAAACCACTCCTTGTTTCCATAGTTTGTGGTAATTTGTGGGAAGACTTTCTCTATTGTTGAATTGATTCCTGAATGACATTTTTTGAAAATGTAATACTCCTTTTCACTGCATCAACTGATACTTTTCCATTACCAACATCCAGTAGATATTTCGAAAATATAGCTGCTAAGTCATTGTGATGCAGATGTACACACATATTGGTGGTCAGATTAATTTTTTGTACATATCGCCAGAGATGCGGGTGCTGATTTTGGAATTACTGGAAGGGTCTGTGGGAAGTCTCCAGCTAGTAAAATAAGAGTTCCACATAATGGTTGTGTATTTGATCTAAAATCTTGAAGTGTCCGATTAAGCGCTTGTAGGGATTTCTTATTTGCCATGGTGCAGTCATCCCACACAATCAGCTTGCATGTTTTCAGCATTTTCGCCATGCCTGAACTTTTGCAATAATACAGGTTGGAGAATCAACAAATTCCATAATACATGGTAATTTCAACGCAGAATGTGCCGTTCGTCCTCCATCCAATAATGTAGCAGCAATACCGGGGGAAGCAATATCTAAAGCTATCCCATTTTGAGAGCGGATGTGCGCTAATACCAAAGTGATGAGAAAGGTTATAACTGTGCCTCCTGGTGCATCGAGAAAAAAAGGCCGCCGCTGTCATTTGTTACTGCAGTTATAATTTTATCAAAGGCCACAATTTGAAATTAATAGAGGTTTTTGTTGCGACAAACAAACGCAAGTCTTCAACATTGAATTGCCGTTCTCTTAGCAAATCTCAATCAGTAATGTCAACTGTAGAACTTTCAGGCACCATCAATCCATGTTGATTAAAAGTTTTGTTGCTGATGGCCAGGAATATGTCTTAAATTAATCGCAAATGATATAGAATCGTAACGGTGCGATAATGATGCAAAATGTCCTCACTCATACCCTCTTTGAATTTTTCCCACAGGTCTTTTGGGTTAGATGGCGAGCAAGTTCTTAATATTGTCGCAAACAAAGTTCGTATCTGGAGAGGATGGCAGCTGACAGAAGCATACATTAATGTGGTCCCCAGTTTCTGACACGCCTCTCTCAACTGCTCTTAAATTTTAAACTGAAGTGGGTCCTCGCACGTTAACTTATAACATTCTGCGTTGTTTGGGTGTACGGTATAAACACGGCCCAATGCATATGAAGCGTAAACAATTTGATACCCATCTACTGGAACACCTTGCTTGGTTCGAGTAAGAGGAAACGCGCCAATTGTTCATACCTCTTATATTCAAGAACCAAACCCTTACCTGAACGTAGCGGCAGAAAAAAATCGGCACGTGTTACTTTATAGTCCCTCTTTGTAGCATGACCTTTTTATAGTCATGGGTCATCCTCTGTTCGTTACAAAAAAATATTGAAGTGAATCAATGTATTTTGTTATAGTTTTAAAATATAGTTTTTGTGATGCCCATTGGTCGTGTCTTCCCCTATTATAGCCAGAAAACATCCCCTTTCCACAGGCTAGATACAGTAAAATTTTCAAGAGAATCCGTTATTCGTTACTTGTTTTGTAATAATTTTTATATATTGTTCGTGTGGGCAGTCTCACGTCCATTTATATCATGACCATTGTATAGTCACCATTCAGAAACTATCCTCAGTTCATAAGTTAGTCACACTAAAATTTTCAAAAGAATCCGCACTTCGGAACTGATAGTTTTAAAATATAGTTTGTGTGGGCGGTGCCACGCCTCTTTTTCGTATAATGACCTAGTATATCCTGGAACCATCCCTTGTCCAGAAGTTAGCTACAGTAAAATTATTGAGCGAATCCACCCATCGGTATGCCTGTTGTGATAGTTTTAAAATATTTTTTGTGTGGGAGGTACCAGCCCCCCTTTGTCCTATCGTGACCTAGACTATCCAGGAACCATCCTCTGTCCAAAAGATAGATACAGTAAATTTTTCAGGCGAATCGGTCCACAGGTTTGGCGTCCTATACGCAACATACAGACATACAGACACACATTGATTTTTATATATATAGATATATATATATTTTGGCTCTTCTTCCCGATTATGATGAACGTTTGCGGAAATTATATCATCCATTTTTGCATTTTTTGGCCCAATTGTTGTTTTGGGTGATTTTTCAATGGCCAATTTTCATGTCAGTTCACTTGGTTTCAGGAAAATTTAACTAGAATCAAGTTCAAAATTTCTTTTCGAAATTTGTCATTTTGGAAACACTGTGCGACAGCAACAACGTTGACGAGGACATCTATCTATGACAGTAACTCAGTTTTTTTATGCTTCCAAACAACAACGACAACAACAATCCGATTGCTGAACTTTAGCATCGGGTAACTCTGTTGTTTGCCCAACCGGAAGGACGGCGGCAAGGTGTTCGCGCTCCGTAAACATATCTAAAGCATCTGAAAATCTGTGAGGTGGTGACGGTGACGGTGGTGCTGTTGGCACGTGGACCTGGACGTGTTATGTCACCTTCAGTGCAAATGTCATTCCACAGAAATGAAATTTGCAAACAAAATAGCGGGCGGATGATGTAGAAGAAATATGTAACTGGCCCTGAAAAAAAAAGATGGTCAGCAGTTGCGACCTCCGCCAGAGGAAGTACCTACCTACCAGCACAACTTCATATTCAGAAATTAAATGCTAAAAGCAGCCCATCACCATGATGATGCATCCGTTGTCACACGTATTCAATTTGAGGTGTTTAAAATTCAAAAAAGGGTTAGACATTTTGAAGGTATTCATTAGACTGCCGGCTGTTTTCCTAAAATGAGGTGGCACACCACTCTCATGTGACTAAGCTGTAGATGTTGGTGGTGTTCCTCTCCGACTGAGTGTCTGTGGCTTTGTTACAAAATTAAAATTTGAATTGGATTCGTTTCTTGTGACACATTAGGTTTGTGATCGTAGAATATTCAACATAAAAATAAAAAAATATGATAGTTGTTTTTTCGGTATGAATGCATGTGAATGCCCTCGATATATTATATAGTATTCGTTTTTATTGTACGTTTTTTTCTCTTCATACCCAGAATGGGGGTATACCATAGAATGGGGGTATAATAAGTTTGTCATTCCATTTGTAACACCTTGAAATATCGACCTGCGACCATATAAAGTATATATATTTTGATCGTCATAAATCTCTAATAAACGTAAACTTAAAAGATTTTTCGAAAATCGAACTTTTAAGGAGTAAAATGTGGAAAAAGGCTTAAAATTGGTACCAACCAAATGGCTGCTGCTACATTTCCCTAACTGTTTGGACGTGAAAAATAAAAAATAAATATTTTGTACTTTTAGGTAGAAAACGGGGAAATTTGGGGATAAAAATGGTACCAATCAAACGCCTGCAGCTAGAGTAATGAAAATCGATGTATACATCGCTCTGGTTTCGAGTAGACTCCAAAAATAAAGCAATATTTTTATATTCGTGCTTTTGGGTCAAATTGGTCAAAAGAAATAAAATTGGTACCGACAAAACCTACCAAATAAAGAAAAATTTCAAAAACAGATACTCTTAGGGGAAAACGGGGAGAATGGGGATTGAAATAGTACCAAGCAAACGATGTATACTTCGCTCTGGCTGCGTGGACACAAAAATAAAGCGTTTTTGTATTTGGACTTGTAAGGTCAATATAGGCAAAAGGGGACAAAATTGGTACGGACCAAATGACATCAGTCATAATCACAAAATGCCGAGTTTACAAAATTCTGACTGTGTAGACGGGCAATAAAAAGGATTTTTTGAAATTTTTATCTTCTAGAGAAAGCGGGGCGAAAGGGGATAAAGATGGTACCAAACAAACGGCAGCAGCTAAATTCAAACTGGTACCGAGCAAATGGAAGAAAGGGTCGAGAGGGGATAAAGATGGTAAAAACAAACAGTAGATTCGATATAAAAACACACTGGAAAGAGTTCTGTATAAAATCGAATAGAAATGAGGCTATTCCAAACTAACAAATAGTTAAATATCTAGGGATTTACCTAGATACATTTTTATACTTCAATCACCATATCAACTCTCAATTAATAAAGGCGAAAAACGCATTTTTTTATATACAAATCATTATTTTTTTCTCAACATATCAATATGAAGGTCAAACTCATTTTATAACAATCTTTAATACGACCAATCTTAACATATGGTTGCCAAATTTGGTTTAATATTTCACCATCCTATATGGAAAAAATACGTATTTTCGAAAGGAAATGTCTGAGAGCATGCACATCCCTTTATAGATCTCCTAGTAGTAACTATACGAAATACATATCAAATAGAAAACTGTACAATATATCTAAAATAGGTGGAATTGATAATTTCATTATCCATCTTATTAGGAACCATATAGTGAGAAGCATACAATGTACGGAAAATAATTTAATTTTGGCTCCATATTATGCCAGTGCTGATAGCAAAGGATTTATTCAGAACGAACATGGCGTTCCTATAATTTACCATAATTATAGGAGAGCCAATATTAAAGCTATACATTGTAATGAACTTAACATAGACAATATAAGATTTGATACAAGCATTTATTACGGAGATGTAAACATACTTCCAAACATAAATAATAAAAAATATTGGTGGCTTACTGAATAACAAGATTTCCACACTTTTTTTATCCTCTTGACTGTAGCTTTGATCACATCCTTTCAATACTAAATGTTTTTATCACTTTTTGTTACATGAATTATAATTATATACGTATTTATTGTATAGCAAAATTGAATACAAAACTCCAAAAAATATATATATCATAATAAGTATACTAGAGAGCCCGCTTATGAGACAGTGTATACAAAAACATTTATATTATATACTGGTTGTTTATTTATAGTTTAAGCTTATATATTTTGTACAAATAAACGAATAAAAAAAAAACAAACAGTAGCAGCTAAATTCAAACTGAATCTTCAGAATCGTAAAGTTAAATTGTATTGTTAAATTAGTATTGTTTGTATAAAAGTGGAGCCAGCGAATCGGCTGTGCATGCTACTCTGACTGTGTGAATGGTTAGAACTGAAAATGGGCGAAATCGAAATCTTCCTTAACAACGAAAATACCGCCAATAATATTTAAGCGTAATTTTTTTAAACTTGCTGCATTTTTGAATGCACATGAAGTAGTATTTTGATGTGTAATCAAGGACTATCACGCCATAAAGATTTTTTTCGTCCTATAAATTGGCGTGATCTTTAAATTAATTAATTAATTCTTATTCAAAATTATTATAAGAAAACATCCGAATTTTTTTAATACATATCGAATTTAGCAAAAATATGATAATTTCCGTAATATAGGGTCCGCCAAATAACTTTTTTTTTGAAAATGCTATAAAAAAACTACTGAATATTTTCTCAAATTTCCTTTTTTATTTGAAAGTACAATCCTTCCGGTTAATAATGGGAAATAATTTCATTCAAATGGCTGCCTCGGGCACCCCACAAATAATAGTCCAACGGTTGAATAGTTGAAAAAAAAACGTTAGATGGCGGACCCGCTCTAGAAACCACATATTTCAACAAATAACTTTTTATACACTCCACGAGAGTATTATGTCTTTGTGCATTTGTTTGTAACACCCAAAAGGAAACGAGTTAGACCCAGCGTTTATTATACAGATGGGCATAGAATCACTTTCTGAGTCGATTTAGCAATGTCCGTCTGTCTGTCCATCTATTGTTGTAATCAAATTACAGGTCGCAATTATAGTCCGATCTTAACAAAAATTGGCACAAATAAGTTTTGTGGATCAAGGACGAACGCTATTTCATTTGATGTAAATTGGTTCAGATATATATTTGACTTTTTGCGTTCTAGAAACCACATTTTTTAACAGATTTTCTTCAAAATTCGCAAAACACCTTATATTTCAACTGGAAATACTAGTGGTAAAAATGTGTTAGATCGGTTCAGATTTGTATATAGCTCCCATACAAATTTCGTTTCCTCTCCACATATTTTAACAGATTTTCTTCAAAATTGGCAAAAAACCTTATATTTTAACTGTAAACGCCTGTGGTAAAAATGTGTTAGATCGGTTCAGATTTATATATGGTTCCCATACAAATTTCGCTCCCAATTTGAACTTTTCCGCTCAAGAATCCACATATTTTAACAGATTTTCTTCAAAATTGGCAAAAAAAACCTTTCAACTGGAAACACCTGTGGTAAAAATGTGTTAGATCGGTTCAGATTTATATATAGCTCCAATACAAATTTCGTTCCCAATTTGAATTTTTCCGCTCTAGAATCCACATATTTTAACAGATTTTCTTAAAAATTCACAAAACACCTTATATTTCAACTGGAAACACTTGTGGTAAAAATGTGTTAGATCGGTTCAGATATATATATATATAGCTCCCATACAAATTTCGCTCCCAATTTGAATTTTTCAGCTTTAGAAACCACATATTTTAACAGATTTTTCTCTAAATTCGCAAAACACCTTATATTTCAACTGTAAACACCTGTGGTAAAAATGTGTTAGATCGGTTCAGATTTATATATAGCTCCCAATTTGAACTTTTCCGCTCAAGAATCCACATATTTTAACAGATTTTCTTCTAAATTCGCAAAAAAACCTTATATTTCAACTGTAAACACCTGTGGTAAAAATTTGTTAGATCGGTTCAGATTTATATATAGCTCCCATAAAAATTTCTTTCCACCAGAAACCGTGTATTTTCAGAGAATTTCTTAAAATTGAGCATAACACGTTATACTTCAACTAGAAGAACTTATTGTGAAAGTTAGTCACTGCATTCCATGTTTGGATATAGCCCCGATACAAACATTATTCTCGATTTGACAAATTAGACCAGGTCATATTAGCCAGTGATTACGAAACATACAAAAAAATTCCCGTTTTCACTTTTTTACTGAATTGAATTGTATTCCGATAGGAAGTGGAGTGTATCATATAGTCGGCCCCGCCCGACTTTAGCCTTTCCTTACTTGTTTTTGTTTTTTTTGAAAATGCTAGAAAAAAACTACTGAATATTTTCTCAAATTTCTTTTTTTATTTGAAAGTACAATCCTTCCGGTTAATAATGGAAAATAATTTCATTCAAATGGCTGCCTCGGCTCCCCACAAATAATAGTAGAATAGTTGAAAAAAAAACGTTAGATGGCGGACCCTATATGTTACAGCACATCTATATGAAGTTGACAGTCTCTGCCGTACTACTGTGGAATGCACCAGATGGTGGGGGCATGTAAGAGTAGGCCCAGCCGTATTTAACGACTTTTTACTTGTTTTCTGTAATATTTGTTCAGGGGAGAACTCGAATACGCTTTTCCAACTAAAAAACGTCATACTTTAAATTGAATATCACATAAGCAAATATCATAATCGAGAAAATTTTCAGAATGATAATAACATATTATTTTGGTGACCGGTCCGTGCGAAAGTATTAACAAGTGTTCTTATTTATATAAAGAGTCCCATTTCAATTTATTTATCAATCACTAGCTTTTTTTATCCGGCGTTGCGCGAGTTCATTTGCCGCATTCCCCTACTTCATATGCTGTTGATGATAAAGGATTACTAATTGATAATTTTAAAGTATAGTTTGCGTGGGCAGTACCACGCCCGTTTGTCCCATCATGACCTTATATAGCCAGAAACCATTCTCAGTCCACTGGTTAGCTATAGTAAAATTTTCAGGAGAATCGGTCCACCGGTTTGGCGTCCTATGCGGAACATACAGACACACAGACACACAGGCATATATTGGTTTTTATATTTATCAAACATGTTTATTATACCCTCCACCTCCAGGATGGGGGTATATTCACTTTGTCATTCCGTTTGTAACACCTTGAAATATTTATCGGAGACCCCATAAAGTATATATATTCTGGGTCGTGGTAAAATTCTAAGACGATATAGCCATGTCCGTCTGTCCGTCTGTCTGTTGAAAGCACGATAGCGGCCGAACGAAATGAGCTAGAAGGTTCAAATTTTTCCTAAATGTGTCTTATGGTTGTAGATCGCTTGGGATTGAAAGTGGACGAAATCGGTCCAGAGGGAAAAATTTTTCCCTCACAAGTACTGAAAATACCCCTAATATTTAGAGTATTTCAGCATGTTTTTTGAACATATTAGCTTGTATTTACTTGATATTTGCAATTCGCATTCCCTCGACATTCTTTAATCTACTGGTAATACTGTGGAATGCACTCCGTGGTGGAGGGTATATAAGATTCGGCCCGGCCGAACTTAACGCCTTCTTACTTGTTTTTTTTTTTTTCAAATCATCCATTCTTTTAATTAAGAAACAAATTCTGACCCCTTCTCACTCACCAATTTAAGGATTACCATGCAGCAAGTCGTCCTTGCAATGAGTATGTCCACTTGATACGTATACAAAAGACCGGGTTAGTTTACGTCTATAAAAGTAATTCAGAGGGTGAGAGTAAAAATGGGATATATAGGGTGGGCCAAGTAACATTTTAAATTTGAACTACCGATTACTTTGACTTTGAAAGGTAGAATAACCAGTTTTATTTATATTTTCAGGTTTATGTTTAACAATTTCAAAATGGGGCGCTATACGCTCGAACAAAATTAGAAAATATTAAAAACTTACTTCCGAAGTAGTGAGTCTTTAACACAAACTGTAAGAAATTTACGTGGAAAATTTTAATGGATAGATCGGCCTTCATGAAGCTCATTTTTATATCGGTGGCTATGCCAATAAGCAAAGTTGCTGCATATGGGGTTCAGAGAACTCACAAGGGACTATTGAGAAGCCAATGCATCCACAACGAGTTACTGTTTGGTGTTGATTTTGGGTTGTACTGAAAAATTGGGTTGATCGGAAGAGGTACTTCCGAGTCAGTCGTGGTTGTCATATGAATGATATTGTGTTCCATTATTAAATGACAAAGTTCAACCTTTCCAATAAAATCAGAAATTTCAACAAATAATCAGTACTTTTTTCTAGCCCAATCTAATTTAAAATTTTGCCTTCTAAGAACAAAAAATTTCAAGCGAAATCCCATGAATTTGTTTTTGCAATTGAAAGTAAAAACATTGGGCTACGTCTAGAGAAAAATATTAAAATTGAAGTTGACATTAGTTCATAGGAAATAAATATATTATTTGTATACCCTCATTCAACATAGTAGGGCAGTACAAAACAAGTGTAACGCATTAAAGAGTGACTTAAGCGCCCAAGTATCCGTTTCACTACTTTTTAAGTTGTTTGAGCCATGTCCGTCCTCTTGGCTGGCTGGTGTACACGATAACTCTCTAGAGGAGCTAAGGAATTAATTCAAACTTTGCAGATGTTAATATTTTTTCCAAACTTAATTTTAGTTCCAAGATGGGAGAAATTGCCACTGACCTTCTGCTGCATCCCGCACAAATGATTTTGAATGAATTTCTACCTTAAATTAAGACCAATGTAACTTCCACATGGATATTCAGAATCTGATATATGTTGGTATCGGATAATGTTTTTAGAATCACTTTAAGCTCACAAAATATGGCGAGTTTTCCTTACTCCTTCTAGTAACTCATGCACCAATCACCCTAGCCTTTTCGTAAAACATTTTAATTCTTAAATGTCCTTTTTGAAAGGATTTTTTATTTTCCGAGAAAAATGTCAAATTGACCCCTAAAGAGAGGAGCTAGAGGGTTAAGATCTTCCACAAAAATGATCCTCGTTTTGACAATAAGAATTCTTTCAAACATTAATTTCACTTAGTAATGCTCCCTTCGGCCTAAAAATGAAAATTTTGACCCACTTTGGAAAGAAACTCAGACCAGTCTATAAGTTTATTCTGCAAAAATTGTCTACTCAACATTCCCTTTATTGGGTCGCTATTCCAAGCAAATGATGTTGGACAGTAAAATGCTGAAAATAAAAAAAATTTTAGTTTCTAAAAGCTGGCATCCGATGGAAAAAAGTAATTTCGAAACCTTTTATTAGATAGCTCTAATACACAGTCAAAGGAATGTGATTGTCGAACCGCACTCAACTCGCTTCGTATGCATAATTTTTATCATTTTCTACCCGGTTTCGAACAAAAAATTACAACCACAGTTATGTTATAACTTTTTGCACTTCTTTCCCAAAAAGTACACATTTTGAGAAATCGCTATAGGTAACACGTGTTCTCGCTTCTCCTCTAAGAACATGTACTTTCCTTTCTTTCCATCCCTCATCCTCCTTATAAGTACAAATTTTGAAATATTCATTTATGTTGCGAGTTTACGCAATTAAAGGGCTTTACATCATTTTCAATTCTTTGTCCCGCGCACCCCTTAAAAATACAATTTTCGAAAAAGCAACTTTACTGCACTTCTTCGTGGTCAGAGGAATTTACATACCAAAATTCACGATTCTAAAGGGTGATTTTTTAAAAGCTATAGGAAAGTTAAAAAACACATAAAATTCAGAAAAATGCATGAAATCTTTATTTGAATCGATAGTACGGTCCATATAATTTAATGTTTGAAGATTATTTCATGCAAATGTTGACCTTGACTGCGCCTCAAATGGTCCATCCGCTTAGTCCAATTTTGGCATTTCCACGTTTTTGAGTAACAGAGGCCCAATTGCTGCGAACGGCGACGAATCGATAATTGATGGTCATCATTAACACTGGCCTATGCAGCTGCGATATTTTCTTCAGTTCGCACTTTACGTAAGCGTGTTGGTGGTTTAATGTCCAACAATGTAAATCTGGTGCGAAATTTAGTCACAATAGCCCGAATAGCCGCTATTGTGACCATACAATGGAAACGCGCGATGAACTTTCTTAAGAGATTTCAATAATTTGCAAGCGTTGTTCGTTTGTAAGACGATTCATGGTTAAATTATAGACCAAACTGAAGATGTTTGGCAGTGAAACAAAACACGAAACGTGCGTCAACTGTTTAAACCAGTGTTGCCAAAAAGATAATAGCTAAAAAATCACCCTTTAATTGCAATACTTTTGTTGGTACCATTTTTATACCTTTTTGTGCCGCTCACCCCTCAAAAGTACAAAAATGCATTTATGTTGCGCTTCTATGTGGTGAGTGAAATTTACATACCAAATTACACGATTCTGGTTGCAATACTTTAGTTGGTACCATTTTTATCCCTTTTTGTCTCGCACACCAGGGCCGTGCGCAGGGGGGGGGTTTTGGGGGTTCAAACCCCCCCAGAGAGGTTTTGAACATATACTTTTTAAAACCTTCTAGACTTTAAATTATAGAACTTTTAAGATTTTTTTAAAATAACTCGTCTGAAATGGTAATTTTGCAGTAAAATCATGAAAACACGAAAATTACATAGAAAAATCGTGGACATTTTCTTGAATTTCGGACAAAGGTTATGAGAAATACAAACAAACTAAACGAATTGTGCCAATTTCAAGATTGTGTAGTGCTAGTTTTGCTAATGGACACCCAATTGTTCGGAAATTTTAAATTTTTATTAACCGATACCACTTCTTGACATTCGACTAGAGCTATATCTTATGAACTTTTAATTATGTACTGCAATACAAATTTGGAAATTTAATAACAAAATCGTTTAGTAATTTTAAAAAAGTGTAGATAAGAATCATAATGAAATCTAAAATATTCTTAATAAAAGCAAATAATTTTTTGATGCTTGTAGAGCGCTAGAGCGATGTAACATTTGCGATTGGACATTTTTATGGAGCTGTATCTAAATATGAACCGATGTGTCCTATTTTCATCACAGATGCAACAACAACGGTTTCTGTTACTTCCAATGTTTTGGGAGTTTGCAATTATAGTACAAATCCATTTCGACAAATGAAGAAATGAGTTTTAACTTACTAAAATTTTTGTTATATTTATCACTTATGTCAAATATATTTTGTACATATGTAATAAGTATTATTCAAAAGAGAAACAACAAATTCAGTAACTTGGATCTACGTAGGAAAACGAAACTCTGAAATACCAGTTATTTGGTTTTTTGGAATTAAAATTTCTAGTTGTTTCTTCTTGCATTTCATCGAATACAGAAAACTGTATTTGTTAATTGAATTTATACATATTTAAGATTTTAAAAATGAAGAAACATTTCCAAATATTTTTTATTTAATCGGAATATGCGTATAAAGATTTTGAGTAAACACCCTGTTACGCATGTCATGTATAAATTAAAACCCCCCTCTTTAGACATCCTATTTAAACCCATACTTTGTCAAAAAGCATATCCAATTTTCTGCATTTATCATAGAAAAATGCGGGACTGAAGGGTTTATCGCCGAGGAATTTGATCGTTTTTTTGTGTAATATTTCTTCAAAATATATATCGAGGGCTTATATTCAAAAGTGGATATGAACCATTTTCTCGAAAATGAGTTTTTGATGCCAAACTATTCTCAGATTTGGATGTCATCTGGAAAATTTGCAAAAGATTTTTTCTAAAGCCATTTTTTTAATTTTCTGATTTGGCTATCCTCTCGCGCGTTAGTTTGTTACTGCATAAGTGGCAATGAACTTAAAAATAATAGAAACAAAATATTTCAACAAAGGAGAGCAAAAAACCGAAGGTTATAATTCGCTACAACGATTTTGTTTAAAACATTTTTCTAGATTTAGGGCATATCGTACTATCAAATCACCATCATTTCGCGTTAATAGCATTTTGATACCCCAGTTATCTGGCTAAAATAGGAAAAATGGTGGCTGTAAAGTCAAAAATTGTGAAAAGTATATTTAGAAAAACCGGCGTAACTTTTTTATATATTGAGAATACCAAAATATTTCTTTGGCATGTGATTGCTGACTTCATGGGGAATATTTGTGTATGCAAAGTTTCAGAAATATGAATGAAGAATGTTAAAATATAAGGAATTGCAACGGCGAATTTTGGATTTTTCATCAATTGCAGCGATTTTTCATATATGATACAGGCGACCAATCTGACGGATGAAGCTGGAATCTTTAAATTCGCTGTGTACATCACAGAAAATGCGTTTTCTATACAACATTGTCAAGATTTCATGCAACAAGTTATGGAGTTTACAATAAATCTTATACTTATTTCAACATTCAATTTTAAACATACAAAAGTGGCTATGAACCTTGGAAACGCGAATAATAGGAAATTTCGAAAACTTTTTAATCGTAGCAATTAGTAATCATTTTTAGATTAAAATTAAGAAGAAAATCAGTTTTTTCGCTCTCCTGAAAAGTTATGTTTTTATTTCATAGCCACTTACGAATATAAGCCCTCGATATGTATGTATGTAATTTCAAGCAACTATTTAAAAAAGTTCTACACTTAGGGAACAAGTCTGTTAATAATAGCAGCGATTGTCTGTTGTCTATCAGCAGGCAGTTTCTGCTATTACAGCAGTTTTTTGACATAACAGCAGTTTTCTACAATCTTACATCACCATTCACACTTTTAAAGAGTTTGCAGTCTGCTAAAATTGGCTGTTGTTAATTAAAATATAAAAAGATAAGCGTTCATAAGCGAGTTTAGGTCGAATTTTCTTTTATATTAGCTTGGGACAAAATGTATTGCTAAAAACAGCAAACGGCTGTTTACCATCTCAACAGATACAACTCTGCTGTGTCTTTTTTAACTGCAGAAAATGTGCTCTTTCAGTTGACTTTCTGTTTTGTTTTACTGACATATTCCTTTGAATGTACTGATAGATGGACTACTGAAATGCTATTTTGCCGACAATGAGAAAAGTAAAAAAATCTGAAACTTTTTGTATGGAAAAATTAAAATTTACTTTAACTTAAAAATGTGTTTTTTCCTAAAATGAAGTTAAAATGTTTACTGAAATTTATGCCGAATTCTTCATACATTTAAGTATTAATGAACTTAAAAAAAACATTTGAAATTGTTAAGAAAATCTTCAATATTAATCTAAGAAGATATTCTCGTTCGTTTGCAGAGACTTATTTCTTAAATACTTTATTAATTATTCTAAACAACCACTGTGAAGGCGCCTATCTTGCCTTCGTAACAATCATGGAGTAATAGCTCAACTCTTTATGGCAGAGGTATCATGAAACTTTTGAGAAATATTTCATGTTGTCATTTTTTGTATCAGTTTTGCATACTCTGAAGCAAAACTATTTGTTTGATTTTTTAGTTAAAAAGAACTTATTTTAATTTCACCTTTTTTCTTGTATAAAATTAAATTTTCCTCAGTTTAAGTAAAAATTTACTCGTTTTGAGGAAAAAAATCAGCAAAATTGTCCTCAGTTTGAGTAAAAATTTACTTGATTTGAGTAAACATTCACTTAGTTTTAGGAAATTTTTTTTCAGCAAAATTTTACTAACATTTACTTAGTTTTAGGAAAATTTTACTTGTTTTTAGGAAAAATTTACTTAGATTTAGGAAAATTTCAGCAACACTCTACTTATTTAGTAAAAATGTACTTGGTTTCCTAAATTTTACTAAATTTTTACTCATTATAGGGAACATTTTTTTGAGTGTAGATGAAAAACCCCCCCAGAGGAAAATCCTGCGCACGGGCCTGTCGCACACCCCTTACAAAATTTGGAAAAAAATCGAAAAATCAATTTAAATTATGCTTCAACGTTTTGAGAGGACTTTACACTCCAAATTTCACTACTACAGCTGCAATACTTAAATTGGTACCCTTTTTGTCCTTCTCGCCCCTCAAAAGTACCAATTTCGAAAAATACATTTATGTTGCAAGTCTACGTTGTCAGAGAAATGTACGTACCGATTTTCATGAATATAGTCGCATTACTGAAATTGGTACCATTTTTATCCCTTTCCTCCCTTAAAAGTACAGATTTCGAAAAATCGCTTTTTGTAGCTCGTCTGCATGGTCTGTACAAGGCACACATGTTTATAGCTACTGCCGTTCAAGGTTCGATGTTTATCCCTTTTTGTCCCATTTTACTTCCTAAAAGTACGAATTCGCCATATTTGAGAACTACCCTAAAAATGTCATGACCCTGGCTTCAGCCGTTTGGTCAGGGCACTGGGCACTATTATTCGTCAAAATATTTTTTCCGTTGTTCTTGTCTTTTTTATGATTTTTTCGTGCCAACAAAACCACTTTTTTTAATTTTTTTAATTTGCATTTTTGTAGTATTCATATTTGCCTTTAACGTATAAGCGTATAAGTATACGTATTGGAGGTCTATTCTACAATAAGTGATTCAGGAGAGGGATTTAATATTATATTCAGATATAACATATAGGATAACTGTAGCTTTTGTCAAACAATGGTTTGACGCTCGAATCGAACACACTTTGTCGCCAGGTCTTCGAAGTACAGCACAACAGTACTTTACAAAGAATGGTGAGCCATGACAGCCTTAACTATATTTCCTGACCCACTCTAATGTACATTCAGATTCGCCGGATATCACATCACATCGACAAATCATGACCATGCATTATTTATGAGTCATTTTATACTTCCACTTGGCATAATTTTGAACATCCTGCAACACACATGCACACTCACAGAATTTATTTTCGGACACTTCAGTCCTTCCAACTCTTTAGGTATTGAAGAGGCAGTGAGTTCACATCAATACTCGTATCACAACCAGTAGGGGCAGCATCAGCGCCATCGTCACCAACCCCCACCCTCCCAAAAAACAGACACAATGCAACAGCTAGGGGGAATTGCATCCGCACTTATGTAGCCACTCTGGCCGCCCCAAATGTGGAACAGATGGGCTGTGGCGGTGCACAAAGTTCCGTGGGAAAAAAGGTTAACGTTTATTTACTCTCCATATGAGTATGAAACAATGTGGACGAGTTTATGCTTAAAATCCGAAGAATGAATGGTACTTAAGCAAAAGTGTGCACAGAGTGCAGTTTATTGCCCTTTGGAGGAAATCAAGTAACCACAAAACAGAAAAAACCACCCGAAAAATGTTAATGGAGTGGAAAAACTGAGTGAAGATGATGGAGACGACCAGATCGTGTGGTACACATTCCAGTGGGAAAAGAGAAAAGTGGACAACACAAATGGGGGGACCGAATTAAAATGCCAATTTTATTCTCATTCATTGATTGCAATTTCAGCAGCTGATATTTCTTGCAATTTGGTGATTTAATGGCATACCCTACACAAGTCCTTACATAAAACCATGCACCTCTATTGTCTACCTCCTTCGATCAGTTAAATATACTATACATTTCATCTCTGTATTATTTTAGAATTAAAACCCTTTTCAAGTTTCCCCCTTTAAAGCTGAAAACTGTTTTCAACGATTTACGTCCACTGTGTCTGGATGAATACTTCTGCCCCGCATATACTTATATCACAAAAAGTCCTTGGATCTCTGACTTTTGATCTCTTACATAAAACCATGCACCTCTATTGTCTACCTCCTTCGATCAGTTAAATATACTATACATTTCATCTCTGTATTATTTTAGAATTAAAACCCTTTTCAAGTTTCCCCCTTTAAAGTTGAAAACTGTTTTCAACGATTTACGTCCACTGTGTCTGGATGAATACTTCTGCCCCGCATATACTTATATCACAAAAAGTCCTTGGATCTCTGACTTTTGATCTCTTTGGTTCCTTTATTACCTTTGTTCCCTAGCCCTGTGACCTTTAACCTCTACCTTTTGAACTTTGACCTTTAATTCCTTGGAAGTTTGACCTCTGTCCTTTGATCCATTTGACCTCTGTCCACGGATTCCCTTGTTCCCTTTGGACTGTGACCTTTGACCTCTGACCATTTACCTTTGATCCCACTGATCCCTTTCACCTCTGACCTTTGATCCCTTTGACTTTCGGGCATCTAACTTCGCTCATCGAACTTCGTTTGACCTTTAACCCCTTTGACATTGTACCTTTAAACTTTGACCTTTGGTTCCCTTTGATTTCCTTGATCCCTTTGACCTTTGGCATCTAACCATTGACCTTTGAACATTGACCTTTGAACCCTTTGCTTTCGGACATCGAATTTCGAACTTCTTTTGACCCACTTTGACCTCTGATCCTATTTGATCACTTGGATCACTTTGATCCCTTGGATCACTTTGTTCCCTTGGATTACCTTGATCCCCTTGATCTCTTTAACCTATGAGCTTTTATCCCATTGACCTTTGATCCCTATGAGTTTTAAGCGTCGAACTTCCTTTGATCATTGACCTCTTTAACATTTGAACTTTGACCCCTGTGATCCTTTTGATACATTCAACCTTTGGCTTCT
Source organism: Polietes domitor (assembly GCA_947397865.1). NCBI lineage: Eukaryota > Metazoa > Arthropoda > Insecta > Diptera > Muscidae > Polietes > Polietes domitor. Next base: position 193,284,726 of record OX377618.1, on the reverse strand, counting down.
GGCCATTGACCTCGGACCTTTGATACCCCTGATCCCCTTGTTTCCAATTGACCTTCGATCCGTTTGTCTTTAGGCCATCGAAGTTCCTTTGACCTTTTATCTCCTTGATCACCTTGTTCCCTTGATCCCATTTATTCCAATTGACCTTTGATCCCTTTGTCTTCAGGGCATCGAACTTCGAACATCGAACTTCGAAAATTAAACTTCCTTCGATCTTTGGCCTATGACCTTTGACCTTTTTACTTTGTCCTTTGACATTTCAGCTTTGATCCACCATCTGATCCATTTGACCTCTGACATATCACCATTGATCCCTTTGACCTTCTGGCATCGAACATTGAACTTCCTTTAATTTTGATCCCCTTTATTCCAATTGACCTTTGATTTAGGCATCGAACATCAAACATCGAACTCCATTTGACCTTTGATCCACTTGATCCTTTTATCACATTGATCCCCTTGATCCTTTTAGAACCTTGATCCCGTTGATGCCCTTGACCCCATCGACCTTTGATCTCTGACCTCTTTACTTTGTCATTTGACATTTGATCCTCTTTATCCATCTGATCCCATTGACCTCTAACATATGACATTTGATCCCTTTGACTTTCTGGCATCGAACATCGAACTTCCTTCCTTTAATTTTTATCCTAGTCCCATTGACCTAGAGGATAAGGTCAATGGGACCTTTGGCCTCCGACCTTTGAACCCTTTGACCTCCACACATCGAACTTAGGCCTTTGACCTCTGACTTTTGATCCCCTTAATTCCTTTGACCTGTGGACATCGAACATTAAACATTTTCAACATTTCTTTCATTTCTTGTGAAAATTTATTGAATTATGTCCGTTGGAATATGAAATATGGACCACTGTGCGACTTAAAAAGTGGCTAAAGCAGTAGACAAATTGGAAATAGGAAAGATCTATTAAAACTTAAAACAGACATCATCACTGTCATATAATTAAGACTACGTAACCTCATACTAGTTGTTTTTGGCAAAAATAATGCGAAATTTTCAATTAAATTTTAATTTTGGGGAAAATTGCCATAACCGCTGCTTTCATGTTGTCTTTTCCGATTTGAAGATGTCATAAGAAACTTTTGTAATTATAAGTTGACGAGAAAAAATCTGTTTAACATAATCATTTCGTACGAGTTGCTTGCTATGATGAACCGGCGAAGTCTTAAGTTTCATTCTGTTAACTTTTTCCGTTTGGCTGGGCTGATGAGCCGAGCAAAAAAGAACAACAACAAACCCGAAACTGAAACTGCAACTGGCGGAATGAAGAAATTAAACAGAGTGAGAAATTAAGTTGGATTTTCAATTACAACATACCCGAAGAAAACAATAATAGTAACAGCAACAGCACCAGCAGTGGCAACATCACCAGCAGCAGCAGTAGCAATTCAACAATTATCCTGAACAGAAGCTGCAGGATGTCTTTGCGATTATCCACAGACGTAAAAAACCCAACCGAACTCGAAATTGAAATGTAAGAAACAAAAGGCTACATAGTCTCTCGCTATGGCATGCACTCGAAACATAATATTTTGGGGAAAATTAAAACCATCGCGCAAGGATAAAAGGAGTGGGGGTGGAAAAAGTCGAATGGGTGAAAGCCACATACAATTACACGAACGAAACTATGGAAATTGGGGAAGATGAGCGAGAGGATGGTACTCTCCGTATTCGTTCAAGGGAGCTGCAATATTTGGAAACAATTATTATTAATTAAAATCTTCAAGGAAAGTGCAATAAGCATCTGCTTTTTGCACTTGATGTGATGTGAACTTATTTCCGATTGTATCATAATAAATATCATTAACGGGGTTACAATGTAGAATGAAGAGATCCTTGGAAACATTGATTTTCTTTCTCTCTTGCCAGAGAGGTGTATTTTTTTAATTAAACATTTTACAATGAATTGAAGTGATATGTAATCAATTGCGTTATTTAATCAGTTTTTTTTGCCTAAAATCCACTGTACAGTTGGATGATTGTGTGGTTCCCAAATTCCACTTAACAAAAAATACCTTAAATTCATCGAAATAGATCGACAAGTAAGGAAAGGCTAAAGTCGGACGGGGCCGACTATATAATACCCAACACCACTCCCTGCGTATATACCTCGCTTTGATTACTAAACACAGGTATTTCATGGGAGCAATTTTATGTAGTTCATATAAATTATATTCATCTTTAGTCAAATTTAATGAATATGGTAAATAATAAAGTAATTGATCCAATTTTCCAGCAGATATTCCGAGTAAAGTAAATATAACATGATCTGGAAAAATTGATCAAGATCCAAAGACAAATACAGATTATACAGCGGTAATAGGATGAATCGGACGGACATTTGAAGTGGGCCTATAACAACACTTGAGGCTTGTGCCATAACATGCGCCAATATATTTCTCATTCACGGTACGCATTCCTAGTTGAAACATAGAATGATCTGCAAAATTTGATGAAGATCCGATGTAAGATGTAGTTTCTAGAGCAGAATGGGGCCCAATTTGGGTTATACCAAAGTATAAACATATGGGCATCTCCCAAAACAAGTAAGGAAAGACTAAAGTCGGGCGGAGCCGACTATATGATACATCCCACTTTCTCTCTCATTACAATTCAATTCGGTAAAAAAGTGAAATCGGGAAGGATTTTTGAATTATGTAAATGTATGTGTTTGCAAAAAATGTTAAATCGGAAAGGACATTTGTATGGAGGCTATATCTAAATCTGAACCGATCTTACCCACTTTCAGCATAGGTGTTTCTAGTTCGATTATAAAATGTTGTGCCAATTTTAAAGAAAATCGGGTACAATATGTGGTTTCTAAAGCGGAAAAAGTGAAAAGTGAAAATTTGTATGGGGGCTATATCTAAATCTGAACCGATTTCCTCCAAATTCGATACCGATCGTCCTTGGCCAAAAAAGTAAATTCTGCCAAATTTCATGATAATCGGACAGAAATTGCGACCTGTAGTGTGCGATCAAGCTTAGATGGAAAGCAGACGGACAGACGAACGGACAGACAGACATCGTTAAATCGATTCAGCTTTTGATTCTAAGTCGATCCGTATACTTAAATGTGGGTCTAGCTCAATTTTTTATTGGTGTTACAAACATTTGGCGGAAAACTAACTTATAATACCCATTTGCACCGTCTTGTTGCAACCAAATGTCGTCTTGTTGTCGTTGAAGTTTAGCTGATTGATTAGTGGAAGCAAAAATTCTGTTAGCATTTCACGATAACGCACGCCATTCCCCGTGACGGCAGCTCCTTCCTCATTTCGTAAGAAATAAGGACCGATGATTCCTCAGGCGTGCAAATTGTGTAATGGATGTAATGGTGATTCATTAACATCTTGCCTTCGCTCCAAATACGGCAATTTTGCTTATTGACGTAGCCATTTAACCAGAAATGAGTTTCATCACTAAAAACATTTCTTTGGACGAAGGGCTCTATGAACTACTTGAGCAGATTTTTTCAGTAAAATAAATTTCCATAATTCCAGCTATTCGATTAAGTTATTTCTTCTTATGAAGGACATTTTTGTTTTAACTAAACAAAGGACGAATTACATTTAAAATACAAAAAAAATCAATGGATTTGATGTTGATCACAAATCAAGCAAGACAAAAACTAAAGAAAATACATTTTATTTAAAGAATTTTAAGACATACGCCTATCCTATATGGCCCAAATCTGCAAAAACTTATTTTAACAAATTGCCCTTAATTCAAAATAAATATTTAAAAGTTGTAAACAATAAGCACGGCGTATTCACTTTAATGGTTGATCTGGTTGATGAGATCATAAGACATTTAGATGTTAGAATAATTGTAGTCTTGGTTTGAACTAGTCACGAGGTTTTGCTCAATAATTTGTTCCAAACCTTCCGATTTTCTTTGGGAATATGTCGCTTTATAAAATTATTTCTCTTCGGCCGAACTCAATATGTGTAGCGTAATGACCTCAGATTTGCATTACGTACTATATTTCGTGGCTTTCTACCAGATCCAATTTTGTTACTCATGTTATTCTCAATTTATATAAATAAAAGTCATGTTTTATTAGCAAATCATTTCCAAAGGCCATCTCTACGCGGCTGTAAAATAGGCTAGGTCGCCGTCCATACAAATGGAAAAATAATTTCCAGTCACCCCACGAAAATAAAATTTGGATTGTTTAATGATGATTTGGCAAATATTTCGACCCTAGATCAAGCTGTATAACCGTGAGCTAAACGCTCCTGAAAATACCACTTAAAATTGCAATTTCTTCGTGCTGCATTTTTGCCAATATATACAACAAAAAAAATTACTTTTCGACTTCCGACTTTCTCAAAATTTAAAAAAGCGATTTTCGACTTGTAATCAAACTGCAGGTCGCAATTCTTCACCGATTCAAATGAAACGCTATTTAATATTAAGCAAATCGGTTCAAATGTAGCATTTATACAAATATCACTTCCGGTGTGTCTTCATATTTAACCGATAGGGGTCCAATTTGGCATTATATTTCATCCGCCCATGTTTTCATATAGACCCCATACAAATACCCAATATGATTGATCTACGCTCTAGAAGACATATATTTGTGATAATTTCCCGATGCTACAAAGTGTATAATTAATTATAAACAGTGGAAGTAGGGAACACCTGTATTATTTAGACATTTACGCCCATCCAAGACCCTATATTTATCGGCTACTCCTATTTGTGTACGGTGTACAAATCCAATACTTATAGGGAATGGAACAAACAAATATTTAACTTCTCTTACTTTGTGACCAAAATATTTATCATACCCTTAAAAATTTATTCAGAAATTGAAAATCTTACACGTCCGACACCCATTCCTGAAGGCCTTCTACGAAAAGGCATTTTAGAAGACCTTCCCATTAGATGTTACACGATCCATAACTCATGCTTGCTTGCCTTCTTCGGATAAGCCTTGCGAGAGAAGGCAGCGCGGAAGGTGTTCGATTTACCGATGGGTATTTTCTACACACTTTTTTTGTAAACGCATAACTAATTTTTTGGCCGCAGGCCTTCCAGAAGGTCTTTCGTAGGAGGCCTTCTACTTGGCCTTTTGTCAGAGTCCTTCTAGAAGGGCTGCCTGGGATGGCCTTGCTCTCCAATCTTACCCTGTGTTCATTTTAAATGAGTATAGAATGCAGCAAGCATGCCTTGCGCATCCCTAAGAAGACCTTTGAGAACAGAGATACAAGCCGACCGATTTTAAGCCGGCAAGACGCCGCCGCCGCATGTTTCTGCAAGAGCCACGCCGCCGCCGATTTCATCGGCTCACATCAACTTTAATCACGCCGCTCATTTCATCGGTTCATGTCGACTACAACCACGCCGCCGATATATGACAAAGTTCTAACTCCGTCAAATCTTACTACCAAAAAAGACAACCCACTTAAAATTACAAAAGAAAATATAACTGTCTATTTAGACAACCTACTACTGTGAAATATATGAATCTTTCTTTGAATTTGGTGTCCCACTATGCGATGACGTCTATAGAAAGTGAATGATTGTATTTTGATTTGAAAGTGACATTTATAAATATAAGTCAATTCCAATATGAGTGGCCAATCAACAACATCTACTCTATTGTGTCAAAGTAGGTAGAGCTTTACCCTTCTTTGGAAGGATTATGATATTCAAGATGTCCGGTCAGATATGAGTAGCTGTAATTGCAATTTTGAGAATGGATTCACACTCCCAAAAAATAATTGTATGAGATAATAATATGACTAATAAAGTAACGAATATTGAATTACTTGCCAACAAATTAAAAAAGTTATTAAAAACCAATACATTGTTCCTTCTCTTTTCCCAAAATTGTCAAATAAATAGGGGTGATCGAATAACAGAACGAGCCGGCAAATCAGCCGAAAACTCAGTTTGAGAAGGCCTTGCGTACGCCTTGTTTTCCCGCTGGGTATATAAAAAATCTGTATGTCTGTATGTTTTCGGCTGAAAATTTTGCTATAGCTAACCAGAGGACAGTGATAGGACAAAGGCCGCAGTACTGCCCGCACAAACTATACTTTAAAATTATTAATTTGTACTCACTTTATCTTCCAAAGCTACGAAGTAGGGGAATAGGGAAGAATGAACACGTGTTGGGTACAAAATACTAGTAAACTATAAAAAGTGGGGATTTGTTACATGACGTTATATTTCTCATAGGAATATCTGAATTTATATAAATGTAATAAATGTCACCATACTGTCGTTTATTCGACTTTATGTGCTATCAAAAAGTCGAAAGGTCGACTTCTCTTTATTACACTTAAAAGTCGATTAGTCAACTCGTTGAAAGTTTCAATTTGATTTTAATGTTTTTTTTTAATTTTAAATAATATTTGTAATCTGAGCTATTCTGAAAGTATGTCAAGTATACAATTCGATTTTTTCCACCCTTATAGAACGTGACACCCTAGACCACTTCCATTAAAATGACCTATTATAATTCAATATTAAACTATTGAATACAAATGTGTGGTTTTCTCCTAATCCCAACCCCCTAACACAGACATGGTTACATAGGATTAGAATTTTATTAGAGTCGAATATTTTAATATGTTGACTATTAACACACCCACTTCTAGGACGGTGCCACACAAATTTATCAATATAATTGTAAACATGTATTCAATTAGATAACACGGAGGAGAAGTATTTGCCCTTGTAATCCCCCCTGGACAATACCAACCGCTCTAAAACTATTAGGCATATGTGAAAAAATTTGACATCCTAGCTTCATTCGTTTACATCTTAGTTTGCCTTCAACAGAGAGACGGATGAGCAGGAGTATTTTTTATTTTCATCTACATAAATGAAATAAAAATAAAAACAAAGTTAATGTATATATTTTTATATTTATAATGTCTCGGATTCCTTGTTACACGGTAAGCAATTTTCGTAGTTTTCGTCTAAACTATGTTCTGAATTTAATTAATTGCATTGCTCTCAATTTCGATAGGCAAGTCTTAATAACGGTGTGTACTCATAAAATGCATCTACATGTTTACATACTCGTATATACACATTTTTACTTCATACATAAATGTATACCTGTATATTAAATATACATATAAATACAAGAGCTTAGGATTTGTTGTTGTCCTCCTTTCAGTTCAGCATGGAAGTCCAAATTTGTTGTTTTCCTGGCGCCGGTATAGCATGAAAACTGAAATTAATAATTAAAGTGTAAAGGAGTTCATAAAGTACTTGAACTTTAATTTAAGTTTATATAAATTCTCGACAATGGTTTTACTTGAAACTGTATATCTGTATGTTCATATTACTTAGCTGCAGAGAAATACATATAAATATTTATACCTATACATACAATGTCTGTATGTAATCTACAATATAGTGATATAACCAATTACTTATGTATGTTATTTTATGTAAATATTTTTTGCCTTTAAATAAAATTCAATTAATTTTTACACTCATAAGTTTTCATGGAGTGTCTCAACAAGTTTACAATATCTCAACAGGATAAATCTTGAAAATGAAAAGGATTTGCCTCAAAAGTATACTTCATGTTGCTCACAATTCAAAATGCACCCAAATGCATGATTTGATCTTTAATTTTTCGTTTTTAATTTTTTGTTTTAGGGAGGCAACGACGAAGGTAATATCGAATGAAGTGCAGAACGAATATAACAGTGGGATATCGTCCTATTATTTTTAATGGCGTTAACTAAGGTGTGGGATGGTGTTGGAGTCTTTTTCCCAAAAATATAATTTTACATCAATAATAGTTGGATGCTATTCAGTGAATAACGAATGTTGTTTGAGTCTGAAAAGCCAAATAGAGAAAAATGAAAAATATTGGCGGAAGAAGTCCGCTTAGTCTTGATCCTCTTATTTTGCTTTTTACTGCGTAGTGCAAATAAATAATATCTTAACCATTCCGCTGTGGCGCCCCACTGTACACTTCTTATTACCCTTCAATGTTTTCACCTATAAGTATGCTTATGTTTTTTCAATTCCCCCATTGTTTGCTTGTGTATAATTGGCTTAATTGATTTTCACAAAAAAAGAGAACTCCTTAAAGTATGCCATTATTTCTTTATACTTTCAGCACCTAAAAATATGCAAGATGTTCTCAAGTGCAATTACTGTGTTACCCTGTGCTACCACCACCACCACTACCACCAAACTCTTTTCAAATTCGTTCTGCTATGAAAATCTTTTAATTTTCATTAAACTTGATGAAGAGAGTAGCACTTATTACAAGGTTTTTTTGTTTGGGTACCAAATAATACTTGGGCAAACTCTTTGGGTCCTTTCGCAATTCATGTCGTTCTGCTGATTTCTCAATTCACTTCACAACTTTTGTGATTTCTGTTGTTTCAAGTATTTCTGTACTGCTCCTTCTCTTCTCCGTTCTGTGTCCTTTCCATTGTTGTTGGCATTTCTTCGGGTTGGTTCGTCTTCTGGCTCAAAGCATTTAGTTTCTAACATTAGCTCTGCAGTTCGCTCTTTGTCTTCATTTCCACTTCAGTTCTAACGCTAAGATTGCAGCTAGTGTTACTGCTGCTGGTGGTGCAAGTAAATGCTGGTGGCTGGTGTCTTTGCTGCTGTTGCTGTAGTTCATTGTTTAGCCATTGTGTTCGTTGCTTATTTGACACTCTTTCCTGCAGTTTTTCTTTATTACCGAACATTGTGAAATTGTCTTGATGCCACTTGTTTCCTTGCTCGGCCCGGCTTTGCTACTGGTCTTTATGTTTTTCTTTTTCTGAAAGGAATGCGTCCCTGTCTCCACCTCGTAAATCGAGCCAGTACACATTGGGACCGGCATGCACTACACTTAGGCAAGAATTAATTGATTTTACTATTTTCTTCGAAGATTGGTATTTACAGCCCTTCAGCGTAGTCCTAAGGATAGGACTAGGGTATGACTTATGAAATCTGTGTGATTTTGCCCAACAAACAAAATTAAAAAAAAATTTAACCAGTTTTCAATTTTAACAATGTTTTTGCACATTAATTAGGAATTGGAATTCACTCATTATTTTATGAATTGACGTCCAATAAAAATACATAAAATTCATCAAAACAGATAGGAATGGTAAACAAAACATGTAGGACCATTTTAATAAAAATCCCAATTTTGGAACACATTTTCCCACTTTGGTAATTCGGGATTTTTTTGGAAAAAATGGAAAATTTAGTATTTTTTGAATAATATCACCTACCAGCGTTTTTGGACTGTCGCACAGTGTAGTCCACATCCACAATCAAAAACAAGTAATTAAGTTTCAGTCGGTTAAACCTCACTCTCAGAGAACATTTGTATGAAAGGACGTAAATTTTACTTAGTGGCGGATTATGTGCGTGGGAGCTACTGGAAGTTTGTGGCAATGGGATACAGCTTCCACATTCGTAAATAATTGTAAAAACATGATAAAATATGAAGTCATGATGAATTTCAGGCACCAGTATAGGAGTTATAAAGGATTTTATATAAGGTAGAGACAATTGTGAGGGAGGTTCCAAAATGGGGCGTGGCTAAAGCATAAATATTTTTAGGTGTAATGCGATTATAAATATCAAATTGCATCTTATTTTGAATACCCGTATGGAAATTATATCGGTTTTATGTTAACCAAGGCTTTTGCCACTTTGTGTGGGAGGTAGTAGAAGGAGTGTGGCAATATCGCCCATATTTCAAGTGTATCAAAAGTCCACAAAAGCATTGCCAAAGGACAAATTTCAGAGTATTCCGACCATCCGTATATATGTTATAACAGCTTTACTTTTAGGTAGGTTTGTTTGATTTGTGTGGGAGGTACCAGAAAGGGCGTGGCAAAACCCACGCTTTAAGTTCTTCGAAAAACTTTATCATATACCAAAATATAGCTATCCGTGTGGAAGTTTCATTGGTTTTTATTTAACATAGGAATATGGTACATTTGTGTGGGAGGTACCAGAAGGGGCGTGTTAATTTCGCTCATCTTCGCACTTAAACTAAGTTTGGGAAAAATATCAACATGTACAAAGTTTGAATTGATTCCTTAAGTCATTTCTAGAGTTATCGTGTGCCTGGTGTACAGACAGACGGACGGACGGACGGACATGGCTCAAACATCTTAAAATGTTGTGAAACGGGTTTGGTCCAAACATACTTAGGGTCTTAAGTCACTCCTTCAATGCGTTACACTTTTTTTCTCTCCCAAATGAGTGAGGGTATAATAAATCATCGCACAACAATTTTCACGAGTAAATTCCATTTTTGCTGACATAATTTTAAATAGCAGTAAATACTACAGATCTCCCATAAATTATAAAAAGGTTTACAATAACATCATTGTATGGAAATATAATTTTTCATAGAAAATATCAGCTGACATAGGTTGCCAAAGCGCTGAATATATATATTGATTGTCGGATATGATATAGTCAAATAAGGAATGTTTTAGCTTTGTAAAGGGTGATTTTTTAAGAGCTTGATAACTTTTTTTTTAAAAAAAACGCATAAAATTTGCAAAATCTCATCGGTTCTTTATTTGAAACGTTAGATTGGTCCATGACATTTACTTTTTGAAGATAATTTCATTTAAATGTTGACCGCGGCTGCGTCTTAGGTGGTCCATCCGCTTAGTCCAATTTTGGCATTTCCACGTTTTTGAGTAACAGAGACCCAATTGGTGCGAACGGCGACGAATCGAAAATTGGTGGTCATCATTAACACTGGCCGATACAGCTGCGATATTTTCTTCAGTTCGCACTCTACGTAAGCGTGTTGGTGGTTTAATGTCCAACAATGTAAATTTGGTGCGAAATTTAGTCACAATAGCCCGAATAGCCGCTTCAGTGGGTCGATTAAACTGACCATAAAATGGAAGCGCGCAATGAACTTTCTTAACAGAGCACGCATTTTGATAATAAAATTAAATAATTTGCAAGCGTTGTTCGTTTGTAAGACGATTCATGATGAAATGTCAAAGCATACTGAGCATCTTTCTCTTTGACACCATGTCTGAAATCCCACGTGATCTGTCAAATACTAATGCATGAAAATCCTAACTTCAAAAAAATCACTCTATAGATCTACAAAGCTGAAATATTCTTACCATTGCAATTTATATATCATTCATTTGCATAATTATATTTGGTAGCCTTTTATCACCTTTTTACTACTTCGCCATTACAAGTGCAAATTTCAACAAAATACATTAATGTTGTGTGGCTACGTAGCCAAAGAAATGTATATACTGAATTTCTGGATTACAGCAACTATAGTGTGACATAGTTGGTACCAATTTTATCCCTTTCTGCCCCGCTTTCCCATTAAAAGTTTAAATTTCAAAAAATCAATTTTTGTTGCGTGGCTACGTAGCCAGTAAAATTTTCATACTAAATTTCAGGACTCCAGCTTTCACACTTTAATTGGTACCATTTTAATCCCTTTTGTCATGATTTCCCATTAAAAGTGCAAATTTCGAAAAATCAAATTATACTTGACGGTCTTCATAATTCTAACTGCCTTTTGGATGCGTGTTTAAGTAACCAGAGGAATATATACATACTGAATATCAGGATTCTAGCTGTCATACATTTGCCGGTAGCATTTTTATTCCGTTTTGTCCCACATTCACTTCAAAGGTGAAGATTTCGAAAAATCCATTGAAAATGTGCTTCTAAATTTTCAGAGAAACGTACACACGATGCACAACATTGTTTGGTACTATTTTTATCCCACTTTTCGCCTTAAAGTAAAAATTAAAAACAAACATTTTACGTTGCCAGAGAAAATATATATGGAATTTTTCTATTCCAAATGCAATACATTGGTTGGTACCATTGTCACCCCTTTTTGTCCCACTATTCCCCTTAAAGTAAACAATTTCGAAAAATTCTTTTAATTTATGAGTCTACGTTGTCAGAGAAAATGCATACGAATTTTTCGATTCCACATGCAACACCATTATCCCTATCCCTTTTTGTCCTTAACAGCTAAAATTTCGAAAAATTAATTTTGGTTGCGTGTCTACGTTGTTAGAGAAAAATACACACAGAATTTCACGATTTTAAATGTTACATTATTGTTGGTACTTCGAGTTTGAAAAAATTGCTTTATGTTTTGCTATTACACTGTCAAAGGAATATAAGCATCGAATTTCCTGATTTAAATGTCAGTCGTTTTGCTGGAACAATTTTCAACACTTTCCCCTAAAAGAAAATTATTTTGAAAAATTTCTTTAATTTCTGCGTGTACGTTGCCAGATAAAATATATGCGGAATTCCAAATGCAACACATTTGTTGGTATCATTTTCATCCCTTCGAAATTTCGAAAAATTAATTTTGGTTGCGTGCTTACGTTGTCAAAGGAAAATACAATTTCACGATTTCAAGTGCTACATTATGGTTGGTACCATTTTTATCCCTTTTCGTTCCACATCTCTTTTAGAAGTTCGAATATGGAAAAATCTCTTTATGTTTTGCGTCTACACTGTAAAAGGAATATTTACACCGAATTATTGATTTCGTACTCAGTTGTTTTGTTGGTACAATTTTCATCCCTTTTTGTCCCACTCTTCCCCTAAAAGTAAAAAATTTTCAAAAGTTGCATCTACATTGTCAGAGGAAAATACACACAGAAACTAACTATTCCACCCGATGCACTTTGTTTCGTACCATCTTTACCCTGTTTTTTTCCTCTAGCCCCTTAAAGATATAAATTTGGCAACATTTTTTAAAATTGTAAGTCTACGTACTCAGAGATACGTATACTCTGAATTTGAGGAATATAGCTGCATCACTTTGGCTGGTACTATTTTTCTCCCTTTTCGTATCACCGCCCTCTTAAAAGTACAATTTGCGAAAAGTCAATTAAATTTGAGCGTCTACTCAGCCAGAGAAATATATACACCGAATATCATGATTCTAACTTCCGTCGTTTTATTGTTACCGTTTTCATCCCTTCTACTCTATTTACCCTTTGAAAGAACGAATTTTGAATAATTTCGTACGAATGTATAAAATGTCAAATGGGACAAAAAGAGATAAAAATTGTACCAATCAAACGATAACAGCTAGAAACATGAAATCTGGTTTTTACATACCTCTAATTGCGTAGACTTGTAAAATAAATGGATATTTCGAAATGTGTACTTTCAATGGAAAAGGGGGATACAAATTGTAACAATCAAACGGCTGAAGTTGGAATTATGAAATTTGATTTATATAATACTCTGACATATAGATTGATTTATACAATACGCAACAAAAATGAGTTTTTTTCGAAATTTGTAAATTTTGGGGGGAAACGGTCGAAGGGGGATAAAAATGGTACCAACCAAACGGCTACACCCAGAGTCATAAAATGTGCTATATACAACGTTAGACCAACTATTTTTGTGTGGAGCCATGAAATCTAAAAAGATACTTCTCTGACAATGAATGTTTTCCGATTACTCTATCAATATCCGCTGTCGATCTAAACCATGTCAAACTACCTCTAAATATGGTATTTTTACTCAAGGTAGAATTCGCTATCCCAAATTTTGATAGAGCCGAAATATTTTAGGAACGAACTGAAAACATATCAATCTTCGTTTGAGAGGAGTAACGTAATTTTTTTCCATGAGTCGCTTTAATATACGCTCCTCTGACTGTGTAGACGCACAAAACTAAAGGATTTTACCAAATTCGTACTTTTAGGTTCGATTGGCGAACAGAGTTAAAAAAGGTACCAACCAAACGGCTGTAGAAATATGAAATAGAGTCTGCAGATTCCTCTGGCTTTGTGGACGGTTGAGATTGTAAATGGAAAATTGGTCGAGAGGGTCCTTAATATTTAGGGTAGTTAAACAGATTTTTTGATTGCTGTCTTATATCAAATTGTTGTAGACACTTGATGTATTATATAGTTGAGGGATATTACGCTGGATAAACATTTTGACAGACTCTCCCTATAAGCGGGAGTTGTCTTTAACAGTTTATATTTGGTATTCGTTTTGAATTTTCTTTAATTAGTCGTATTTTAACTGACCCATTGTGCACCGTTTCTTGGCCGTATTGTCTGTTGTTATCTTTAGTTTTGGCAACGGTTTCTGTTGCTGCTGCTATGGCGGCAACATATGATGCAGTCACTGGCTGGCCGGCTAGTTGACTGGTGGTTGCTTGTGTGATGCGATAGTGTTGCATGTAATTTGTTACTGCAACCATGCTGCTGGTGGTAAGACAATATGAGTAAGTGCGAGTGTGTTTGTGTACTTATGCATGTGTGTGCATGTTTTTGGGGGAAATTTATTTCATCTGGTTTTTACTGTGACCATGTAAATAAGGAGTCGGTTGGTTGTCTGGCTGGGTTTTCATATTTATGAATATAAATTATTACCCACCCGAGCTAAGGATGTCTTTCTACTTACTTACTTACTATCTCACTTACTTACGTATGATGTTGTTGTTGTTCAACTTGTTGTACGATATGTTTGGTTATTGCTGTTGTTGTTGCTTGGTGGTCATGTTTTCGAAGACATTTTTCAATAATGAAGATTTCTTAATTAACTTAATCTCATTAATGGATTATTTTCATAGAGTAGAGATGAGGTACAGCCAGTGTTAGACTTTGCCCAAATTTAAGTGGAGTACTTAAATAAAACTAGTGTAAAGAGTGAGAAAGAGGCATATTATTCAGGTTGTAGATCGAAATAGTCTGAAATGAGTAATTAAATAAATAAATAATAAGCCCTAAGCTCTGAAATATTGTAAAAAGGAAAGGATTAAGTATATCAATTGTTTATATGCTTTCGTACGTCATGTCACACTCTGATTTAAAGGAAAAATATGACTAAAATGAAAACTATATAAAGAAACAATGGGGTAAAAATTGAAAAAATATAAAATTATTAGATAATTTAAAATAAATTAGAAAATTCAATAAAATTGAAATTGGGAAATAAAATACAGAAATTGTATTTTTTCTGAATAATCAACAAATATGTTGTAGGAGGTAACTAGAATCATGCAATGGTCTGTGACTTTCCCTTATAGTGTAGACGTCTTATATGAAGGGATTTTTCGAATTTCGTACTTTTAACTACTAAAAGGGCCTGGAATCTTTTCATTCCATGCTCTTATAGCATGAAAGTCACCATCATACTTATGCATGTGTGTGCATGTTTTTGGGGGAAATTTATTTCATCTGGTTTTTACTGTGACCATGTAAATAAGGAGTCGGTTGGTTGTCTGGCTGGGTTTTCATATTTATGAATATAAATTATTACCCACCCGAGCTAAGGATGTCTTTCTACTTACTTACTTACTATCTCACTTACTTACGTATGATGTTGTTGTTGTTCAACTTGTTGTACGATATGTTTGGTTATTGCTGTTGTTGTTGCTTGGTGGTCATGTTTTCGAAGACATTTTTCAATAATGAAGATTTCTTAATTAACTTAATCTCATTAATGGATTATTTTCATAGAGTAGAGATGAGGTACAGCCAGTGTTAGACTTTGCCCAAATTTAAGTGGAGTACTTAAATAAAACTAGTGTAAAGAGTGAGAAAGAGGCATATTATTCAGGTTGTAGATCGAAATAGTCTGAAATGAGTAATTAAATAA
Organism: Polietes domitor; assembly: GCA_947397865.1. NCBI lineage: Eukaryota > Metazoa > Arthropoda > Insecta > Diptera > Muscidae > Polietes > Polietes domitor. The sequence continues at coordinate 193,269,107 of OX377618.1, read as the reverse complement.
ATAAATAATAAGCCCTAAGCTCTGAAATATTGTAAAAAGGAAAGGATTAAGTATATCAATTGTTTATATGCTTTCGTACGTCATGTCACACTCTGATTTAAAGGAAAAATATGACTAAAATGAAAACTATATAAAGAAACAATGGGGTAAAAATTGAAAAAATATAAAATTATTAGATAATTTAAAATAAATTAGAAAATTCAATAAAATTGAAATTGGGAAATAAAATACAGAAATTGTATTTTTTCTGAATAATCAACAAATATGTTGTAGGAGGTAACTAGAATCATGCAATGGTCTGTGACTTTCCCTTATAGTGTAGACGTCTTATATGAAGGGATTTTTCGAATTTCGTACTTTTAACTACTAAAAGGGCCTGGAATCTTTTCATTCCATGCTCTTATAGCATGAAAGTCACCAAAATAATATATACGTACTTTTTGAGGGTGAAAATACTTAAAAATGGATTAAAATGGTACCAATGAAACGGGCGAAGTCCGTTGTGCGGACTTGTATAGACATAGACGCAAAACATAAAAGTATTTTTCAAAATGTATACCTTTTAGGAGGAAACGGGATTAAAAAGGGCAAAAAAAAGGATCAATCAAAATGTTAAACAGATCCGGGAATGATCGGTATGCACATTCCTCTCACTACGTAGACGTAGGCAACCTAAATGGATTTTTCGAAATTTCAACTTTCAAGGGGGAAGCGGGACAAAAGGTATAAAAATGTTACCAATTTTGAAATCGGCGAACTCGAGATATACATTTCTCTGAGTTCATAGATGAGCAACATAAATTGTCATTGCGTTTGTAACATCTTGAAATATCGATCTGATACCTCATAAAGTATATGAGTCATTCCAAGTTAAGCGGTACGGTTTTTGACCTCGATAGCTGCGATTGTTTTGAAAGTCTGTGTATGTATTCTTCTCACAAAAATAATGTATACGTATTTTTGGAAAAAATTTGAATTTTTTTCACGAATTATGACTAATTTTTTCAAAGAGGTGTGTTCATTCAATCGACTGTAGCTCCTGAAATACTTAACCGATTTTAATGTACTATACCTTGTTTTGAAGAGAATTTCAACTACTTTTTAAATATTGAAGTGTAATCATATAGTAATTTTTTAAAGTTTTTACAATTTTATTTTTTTTATTTTGATTTTCGAAATGACTACATTAGGAGACACGCAGCAGTATTGGAAGTTTGTGATTCTTATATGGAAGCAAGATGAAAATTGATAAATACGATACCAAAGTTTTGCAGCTGAAATAGTGAAAATTTGGTGTACACTTCATTTTTATACCCTCCACAGCCAGGATGGGGCTACACTAACTTTGTCATTCCGTTTGTAACACCTTGAAATATCGATTTGATACCTCATAAAGTATATGAGTCATTCCAAGTTAAGCGGTACGGTTTCTGACCTCGATAGCTGCGATTGTTTTGAAAGTCTGTGTATGTATTCTTCTCACAAAAATATTGTATACGTATTTTTGGAAAAAATTTGAATTTTTTCACGAATTATGACTAATTTTTTCAAAGAGGTGTGTTCATTCAATCGACTGTAGTAATTTTTTAAAGTTTTCAGCCAAGTAATAAATGTCACCATGCCATTTGTAAATAAATTTGCATTCTATTAAATATAGAAGCAAAATGGTCTTGAGCCAGGACAATATCCCAGTTCAAATCAAATATTGATTACAGACCAAAAAAATGCAAACGAAAAAACTAAATCAAATGAGCGTTGGCACGGCAGAAGTATTGCTGGGTAACTATACCTGCGTATACACATACTTACATATGCAACTCAATGAGATGCTTGTAAGATGGCATGTGTGCTTTATTACTTGGTGCGATTTTTTAAACGCAAATTCGGCAAGTGAGTTGTGATTCTCGTTCGTTTGTGAGAATCATCTCCTTATAGAGGCCGGGTTTGATGTTGAAAAGTCGCTGCGAAGCCACTTGAAAAGACTTTTGACATGGTCGAAATCATGATCGTGGTAGTCTGCAGCCAAGTAATAAATGTCACCATGCCATTTGTAAATAAATTTGCATTCTATTAAATATAGAAGCAAAATGGTCTTGAGCCAGGACAATATCCCAGTTCAAATCAAATATTGATTACAGACCAAAAAAAAAATGCAAACGAAAAAACTAAAAGTTTTTACAATTTTATTTTTTTTTATTTTGATTTTCGAAATGACTACATTAATCCATTTTTTTGAAACTTTAAAGTAGTGATATACGATTTATGTTTTAGTGACTGTGTGAGATTTGAAGTGGTGAAATGATGGCTTCTATTTTTTACGAATTATTTTTATTTTTGCTTGCAAAATCGACCAGAATTTAATTGAAAAATCTTCAGAATGATTTTTTTCAGTAGTTTATTAACACTGTGTTTAAAGAGAATGAAAAATCAAAGAAAAAGTAGATGATGGACAAAAATATTTTTTCTTTATTTTTTGTAGCGTGCAATTGCACCATCAGAAAAATAAAAATATATCTTTTTTTGTTAGTGGTATGTATGGTTGACCTTTTGATGTGTTGCGTTTTGTCTTTTGTTCGGTTTGAGGTCAGTTTTTTCATATAATAAACCAAAAATTACTATTTTATTATTTTCCTGTTTTTTTTTTTTTATTTCCCAATATTTCGACCAACTCCTTTGGTCATCTTCAGGGGTCTAGTACAAAAAAACACAAATTATTCAATTACAAGTTACAAGCATTAACAATCAAAAAATATCACAATATTTATATTTACATTTTTAAAAAAGTTTTTCACAATAGAAAATTCTCCTGCCACTCTCTGCAAGCTTTTGTCAACTACTGTCTAATTTGGCGTCTATGTTTTTCCACCGTGTTTCTATATATTTGAGCAGAACGGTCTGTGTCTCTCTTATAATTAAGACTTTTTCCAGGGGAGACGTCAATTATATTTAGCATTTCCAATGTGTATCTCCCTGTATAATTATTCTCTTCCGCTAATATTTCGACGTCATTAAAGTTTGGTTTATGTCCCGTCAAGGTACAGTGGGCTGCGAGGGCAGTTTTTTGCTCAATGGATTTGTCAAGAGATTTGTGTTCGGTTTTATGTGACGAAAGTCTGGTTTTCAATTTATTTTTCGTAGTGCCGACATATACTTTCTGGCATATGTCGGACTTGTCACCATTGCATTTTATCTTGCACACGACGATTGGTTTCTCCTCTTTCTTGATTTTGTCCTACTAAATAGTTGGTTGACGGTCCTGTGTGTTTTATATGCCAACTCAAATTTTTCCTTGTCGTAAATATTAGAATGTTTTAGTCTTTCTGATAGTCCTGGAATGTATGTTGTGGATTTATACATTTTGCTTGGTCATTTTTGTTAAGTTTTTCTTCCGTCGTTCGCTTGATTAGATTCTTTATTAATTTTTCGGGAAAGTCGTTCACACGCAGTATATTTCTAATTTTGGATTTGTTTGTTTCGAGAAATTCCTTATCACTGGTTTGTAGGACCCTGTTTATAAAATTGGTCGCGGTATTTATGATTGTTCGTCTCGGGTGCTTAGAATAAAAATTAATTAGACTTCCGGAAGCCGTTTGCTTTGGGTACCAGTCAACTTTCAGCAGATTCCCTTGTCTAATTATCACCGAATCCAAATATGGTAGTTTATTGTCCAATTCTTTTTCCATCGTAAATTGTAGTTGTCGGTTGAAAGAATTTAATGCGTTAAGTATGGCTTCTACTTCACTACGCATTACAATTGCGAATAAGTTGTCTACATATTTGGTCAGAACTCTTGGTTTTTCTTTTATCTCTTCCATCGTGTCGTCCAGCAATTCTTCCATAATGATGTCAGCAATTACAGGTGAGGCAGGTGACCCCATTGGCATCCCCTTTTTCTGTTCATATACTTTGTCTTCGTACTTGATATAGCGTGTCTCTTTAATGCAGAAGGTCAATAATTCTATGAAGAGGTCCCGAGGTATTCTTGTATGTTGTTCAATTTGATTCAATTTCTTTTCTATTGTCATTATGGCTAAGTTTATGGGAATACTTGGGAACAAATGAAATCAATATTTCGTCATTATTTATCGTCATGTTGCTTATCCTAGCTTTGATCTGGTCGTCAAGTTTTTCAAAATGTCAAGTAGATATTTGCAGAGTCCATACGCAGGTGCATTTATTGATGAGCAGATGGGCCGTAATGGCGTTCCCTCCTTGTGGATTTTGGGTAATCCGTAGATTCTAGGGCCTGTGGCGATTTTATTTGTAAATTTATTCTTTTCCATTAAGTCAATAAGATTTTCGTTAAATAATTTGTCAACTAAACGGTTGTTTTTAATTTGTAGACTTGACGTTGGGTCTCTTTTTATTCGTTTATATGTAATCATGTCCCGTAGTTTATGCCCATTTTCTGTTTGTAATCTTCTTTGTCCATAGCTACAGTTTTTCCGCCTTTGTCCGCACTTAATATTAGTATGTCATCATTGTCCTTCAAATATTTTCTCGTTTCCCACTGTGTCCAGTATTACTTTATCTCTTTGGTTTAGTTTGCATTTTTCATTACTTATCATTGTTCTTAATAAACTTCTGAAAAAATAATCATTCTGAAGATTTTTCAATTAAATTCTGGTTGATTTTGCAAGAAAAAAATTCGTCAAAAATAGAAGCCATCATTTCACCACTTCCAATCTCACACAGGCAATATTTACGGTATTTAAGCTTTTTGAAGATTGCTGTCTTATATATACTTTTTGAACTGATTTGAAGTATTATTTCGATATTTATAGTAAAAACATTAGAGTGGCTTCTTTTGTGAGGAAGGAAAAAATGTTGTTGATGTTCCCGACTAATATGTTTCAACTAGGAATACCTACCGTGAATGAGAACTATATAGACACATGTTTTGCCTTTTGCATTTATAATAATTTTCAAAAATTAGCTTTTTTAAGACTAGAATGTGTTTACGATGCAAATAACTCCATATTTCAGTATTTATATCACATTTAACCCACTGAGAACCAAAGTAAGAAAAAAAATTGTCGGCCCTTAGTGGGTTAGGAAGTTCTAAAAATTGCAGTTGGTGATTGGTACCTCTTCAACGATCCAACAAAAACACAAATCGAACTAAAAATATGGAAGTTATTGCGGTTTTTATAAAAAATGCAGCAAAAATTGCACAAAAATGTTCAAATTCTACCCTCTATTCTGGGTTAAATGTAAGTTTTTGATATGGTTTGATAAGGCTCGGACCAGATTTTAGTTTCTAACACTTTTTTCTAAATACCATTCTCACCGTCAATTTTATTCAAGAAAAACTTGATTTATAGAGGAACGCGTCCAGCTCACAAACGGACAATGATAAAAGCGAAATATTTTGGGAGAATACATAAAACAAACCAATCTTTCATTTTAGACGGGAACATCCACTACTTTTATTTTGAAGCCACTCTAATATATACATATATGGTAAATGATTCAATTTTCCGGTAGATATTCCGAGTATAGTAAATATAACATGATGTGGAATAATTTATCAAGATCCAATGACAAATACGGATTATACTACGGGGCCTATGAAGGGGGCCTATAAAAACACTTGGGGCCTGTGCCAAAACAAGGGCCTATATAGTTCTCATTCACGGTAGGTATTCCTAGTTGAAATATATCATGATCTTCAAAATTTGATCAAGATCCGATGTAAGTTGTAGTTTCTAGAGTTGTTAGAGAGTAGAGTTATACCAAAGTATGGAATAGATGATGATCTGCAAAATTTTTAAAACGTCCGATGTAAAATGTTGGTGCAAGAGGGGTAATACTCAAAATGGAGGGCCATTTGTAAGGGCGCTACATTAAAAAGTGGGCCCATATAGATCACTTTCAAAGTAGTTGTTCTTAGTTGAAATATAAAATGATCTGCAGAACTGTATCGAGATCCTATGCACGATGGGGCCCAATTTGTGTGGGGGTTACACCAAAATATGGTCCCGTATATTTGACTTTCATAGTATGTATTCTTAGTTGAAATGTAATATAATCTGCAAAATTACAAAAAATTCCAATGTAAACTGTGGGTCCTAGAGAGGTAATAATATAAATGGGGGCCATTTGTAAGGGCACATCAATTGAAAGTGAGCTCTTATAAATCACTTTCAAAGTAGGTATTTTTCACATTATTGAAATATAACATGATCTGCAAAATTTTATCAAGATCCAATGTAAGATGTGGGTTCTAGAGCGATAATAGTGTAAACTGGGGCACATTTGTTTGGGGCCAAAACAAAACATTGACCTACATAGCTGGCTTTCAAAATAGGTATTTCTAGTCCAAATGTAACATTGTGCGGTAAATTTGAGCAGTAATATTTTTAATCAGAGGTACATTTGTATGGGGGCTATATCAAAACTAGAGCTGTTAAATTTCGATTACTATTAGTAATCAAATACATTACTTTTTAAAAAGAATCGTAATGATAATATAATCCACTATTCAACAATTTCTGATTAATAATTGATTACGATTACAAATAATCAAAAAATAATCAGGATTACTTGCGATTACCGTTACCTTTCGGTTTTAGCTGGCAAAAGAACGAGAACAGAAAAAATCAAAACTGACATATATTGAAAAGTCAAAAGTTTTGACATACAGACTACTATGACTCTCATACCGATTTCGCGAGAATCAAAAGTAATCACAAAAAATCAAAAGTAATCTAAAATAGTCAAAAGTAATCTTTTAAAGTAGTCGAACTCATTTTTGATTACTTTTGATTATTTTTGATTATTTTTCAGTAATCGCAAGTAATCCTGATTATTTGTTGATTACTTGTAATCGTAATCAATTACTAATCGTATAAAACTGAATGTAATCGTATTGTAATCATTACTTCTACTTTAAAAAAAAAGTAATCTAATTACTAATGATTACGATTACTAATCATTACTTAACAGCTCTGATCAAAACACAATTTTTAGTTCAAATATAACTCGATCCTGAAAATTTTGTCATGATCCCATGTAAAATGTATGTGTAAATTATAGGGATATTTGTATGGTGGCTACATCTAAATTTGAACCGATTTTCTACAAATTCAATACCGATCGTCCTTGGCCAAAAAAAAATCGTCCAAATTGTATGGCAATCAGATAACAATTGCGACCTATAGAGTGCGGACAAACATAGATGGACAGCAGACGGACGGATAGGCAGACGTTAAATCGATTCAGCTGGTGATTCTAAGGCGATCCGTATATCCGTATCTAGCTCGATTATTTCTTGGTGTTACAAACATTTGTCGAAAAACTAACTTATCTTAATCCGCGAAGTGGGGTTTTGGTAAAAAATGTTATCTCAATTTCAAATTAATTGATCATAAATATGCTGAATTAATATATTAATTATATTTCAGATTTTTCAATATTCATTGATTGATTACTTTCAATTTAGTCCATTATTTTTTAAATTTAATTAAATAAAAAAATGTTCTTGGTCATTGTCATTTTTTGCACATTGTCCTTGCGCGATACGTGGCAAAATTAAAAATAAACCCCTTGACATAAAGGGAATATAATATGGACAAACACCGTATACTTTAAACAATACATCCTACACACTTCTATACGTACATATATATACATTAATACATGTGTGTATGTGTAATAATTAAACTGACCGTATTTGAGAAAGATATTCGAAACAAAAACTCAACTAAGAACCGATTATTCTCTTAGAATTCAAACAAAAGCAGAATAAATTTGGCATGAAATGAGATTTGGCAAAGCGCAAATACCCGTGCGCAATAATGCCACAGGACTCATCTGAACTGGATGTCATCTGTGTTTCAGTCTGTCTGTCTGTGTGTGTGTCCAAGGATGTGTCTGTCGATGCCCGTTTTGAAAAAGGTTTCTTCGGGTATTTAACGATTTGACAGCAACAGTAACAGAAAAGGAAAACTTTTCCCCATTTCTTTTTTTTTTCTGGAAACCTGTTACATGCTGACAAATCTGTTAATTAAATTGCAAAACCAATTAAAACTTCAATTTTTTAACCCCTCCACCACCATCCACGGCACGTTGGTTGGCAGAGCGAAAAAACAAAAGCGAAAAAACAACGGATTTTCATCTTCATCTATGCCATGATTATGTTGTCAACGATGTTGCCGTATTGCCGTGCGACAAGCATTGTCGTGCGGGTGTAACCTGAGTGCTGCAGGTGGGAAAAAGAGCAAAACTTCTTTGTTATCATCGTGACGTGGTCGTGTGTGTGGCATTGTCGAGGATTCTACAGCATTTAATGGAAAAAATATTGAGGAAAAAATCGAAAATGTGACATGGTTGTTGCTGAAAGGGGGATGGGGGATTTTTAATTTTTAAGACAGAAAAATTAACAAAATATAAAACTTAAACAAAATTCTAACCGTCCCCATTAGCAGACCCTTTACACCTCAATTGTTATCGTTAAACTTGTCTCCCCCACACTTGCGTTTGCATACTACACCACTGCCCATTATTACTCCTCCGAGCTTTGCCATGGATGCATGTGTGGGTGTGTGTGAGTGTTTGCAAATCGAAAGTTTTACGTTTCAATCTGGGGTTTTGTGCGGCAGAGGGTTTCACATAAAATTGCACATGTTTTTAACACGTGCATTATTCTCGGACTTTTTAAACCATTTTATGGAAAAATCGAATCGAACAAATAAATTTCCCTGGTGTTGTGTTCTGTGGCTTACCGTGCAGAACAAAGCTAAAAAATATTACACTTGTTATACATATGCGGCGAAAAATCCTCAACAGTCCAGGATAAAAAGGGAATTGTAAAGCTATAATGTTGATTTTAATTAAATAAATTAAAAAGTTGACGTTTCATACGTTTAGATTGAATACCCAATTAACATTAATTTATGTGGCCCTTAATAAAATAAAATTCATAAACATGATCTCCAAAATTTTAAAAACGTCAGATGTAAAATGTTGGTGCTAGAAGGGTAACACTAAAAATGGAGGGCCATTTGTAAGGGCGCTACATTAAAAAGTGGGTCCATATAGATCACTTTCAAAGTAGGTATTCTTAGTTGAAATATAAAATGATCTGCAGAACTGTATCGAGATCCAATGTACGATGTGGGTTCTAGAGCTGTAATAAAGTAGAATGGGGGCTCAATTTGTATGGGGGTTACACCAAAATATGGACCCGTATATTTGACTTTCATAGTATGTATTCTTAGTTGAAATATAATATAACTAGCAAATACCCGCTACTTCGTATGCGGTGTAAGGTTATTTATTTCAGGGTAAATCGCTTGTAAATGCTCACAAAATTTGAAAACATGCTTTTTGTTTCCCAAATACGTATTCCCAGCAAATTCTCGATTTCAGATCCTACGTAGCTGGAGGAATTTATACACCGAATTTGTGTCCCCCTTGTACAAATTAAACAAAAAATAATTTATATTGAGCCATCAATTTATTAATTTAAATTGAAACAATTTTCATAAAAAACAGAGCTAATTATGCACTCACTCTACGGAGTAGATATATATGCATTTGAGATAGAAAAAAGTGTAACTCAGAGTGATTTGATACCCCAAGTATGTAATAAATCCCTTTCAAATTCGGAGATGGATGAAATTGATATAACCGTTATGGTACCCCCACACATATAGTCCATATTCCTAGTAAAATATTCGGAACCAGTTGTATTTTGATATTTTTATAATTACTTTGAGTGTACGAAATATGCATGAATTTGCAGTGTTCATTTTTGTACCTGTCACACAAATTACCACTTCATACGTAAAATTAAACATTTTATAAACTCTATACGGATGATCGGAATCTTTGCCACAATCGCTGCACACACCTTTGGTCAACATAAAACTGATAAAACTTCCATACGGATAGTCGAAATCAGTTGCCATTTTAGATTTAAAAATGCTTTTATAATCACTTTAAACCTATAAAATTTGTATGCTTTGCCACGCCCTTTGTCAAATTAAATAATTTACATTTAACTTCTATACTTCTATTCTATTGCAATATTTTGGTAGGTACTATTTGTACACCCACATAAAGGGTGCTATTTTTAGCACTTTTTGTGCCCCCATTAAACGTACACATTTAGAAATATTATTTTATGTTGCTCATCTACTTACTCGGAGAAATGTACACAACAAATTTCTAACATTCTTTTCATATTCCAGCTAAAAACTTTGATTAGTACCATCTTTATCCCAATTTCCTAATTTGGTTTATTCGATTTTGTTTAGTCGCATTCGTGCTGTAATGTTCCGAATTTCATGATTCTAGGCCCTGTTGTTTGGTCTGGGCTGTTTATCCCATTTAATCCCATAATATTACAAATTTCGAAAAGGATGTACACACCGAATTTTATGGTTTCAGCTCCATCCATTTAATTGGTACTATTTTTATCCCTTTTTACCCGATTTCACTGCCAAAAAGTACGAATTAAAAAAAAAAATCTTGAGCTTCAACTATAAAGGATTTTTTTACCAAATTTGAAAATTCTAGTCCTAGCCGTTTGGTCATTGCGGTGGTAGAATTTGTATCCCTCTTTAACCCATTTTACCCCTCAAAAGTACGAATTACGAAAAACTCCGTTCAAATCTGATCTCTTCACTGTAAGCGAAATGTAAAAAACAAAATTTTATGATTCTAGCTTCAGCCATCATGGTTGGTACAATTTTTGTCCCATTTGACCTCCCAAAGTTACGAATTTTACAAATAACATTTTTTGGGATGTCTTGCTGCAAGAGGAATGTCCATACCAAATGTCAAGATTCTAGGCCCCGTCGTTTGGTAATTGCGGTGGTACTATTTTTATCCCTTTCTACCCGATTTCACCCCCAAAAAGTACTAATTACGAAAAAATCCCTTCAAGTCTGATATATACGCTGTAAGTGAAATGTACATACCAAATACCATGATTCTAGCTTCAGCGGTATTGTTGGTACCATTTTTGTCCCTTTTTGCCCCATTTTACTCCTCAAAAGTACGAATTTTGCAAATGCCACTTTTTGGGATACCTTCATGCCGCAAGAGGATTTTCCATACCAAATTTCAAGATTCTAGGCCCAGCCGTTTGGTCATTGCGGTGGTACCATTTTTATCCCTTTTTACCCCTTAAAAGTGAGAATTTCCAAAAAATCCCGTCTTATCACACCTCTATACGGTACACACCAAATTTCATGATTCTAGCTTTAGCCGTTTGGTCTGGGGAGTGATCAGGCAGTCACTCAATCATGCAACTCTTTTATATATATATAGATCAACAGCACGTATACGCTACCTACACACACTACAGCCTATAAGATCTGGGGCCTAATTACGGCATCCGTTAACGAAATCGTTTTCGTGACGGAAAAAATATCGAAGCAACGACATACTTGGATCACCGGCATCGATCGACAATTTTAATTGTGTCTCATCAATTTGTGATTAATAGTAATATCAAGTGGTGAAGAAGAAAAAAAATTTAACTAACTAATAATGCGCAAAGTAATAAGAGACAAAAATAATCCACTGTCCTTGTCAGAATTCGAGTTACTTACTTAAAAAATTATCAAAATTATTCTAAAAAATTATGTTTTGCAGATTTAAGAGGTGTAGAAGTCATATCCAATTTAAACATTTATGTAATACTAGCAGACCCGGCAAACGTTATTTTGCCTCAAATTTTATTTATTTATCGGTGCAGGTAATTCATATTTATTAAAAAAAATGTGAATAGTATATGAACTATTAAATTATAAACAAGTAAGGAAAGGCTAAAGTCGGGCGGGGCCGACTATATAATACCCTACACCACTCCCTGCGTATATACCTCGCTTTGATTGCTAAACCCTGATATTTCATGGGAGCAATTTTATGTAGTTCATATAAATTATATTCATCTTTAGTCAAATTTAATGAATATGGTAAATAATAAAGTAATTGATCCAATTTTCCAGCAGATATTCCGAGTAAAGTAAATATAACATGATCTGGAAAAAATGATCAAGATCCAAAGTCAAATACCGATTATACAGCGGTAATAGGATGAATCGGACGGACATTTGAAGGGAGCCTTTAACAACACTTGAGACCTGTGCCAAAACATGCGCCAATATATTTCTCATTCACGGTAGGCATTTCTAGTTGAAACATAGAATGATCTGCAAAATTTGATGAAGATCCGATGTAAGATGTAGTTTCTAGAACTGTAATAGAGCAGAATGGGGCCCAATTTGGGTTATACCAAAGTATAAACATATGGGCATCTCCCAAACAAGTAAGGAAAGACTAAAGTCGGACGGAGCCGACTATATGATACACTCATTACAATTCAATTCGGCAAAAAAGTGAAATCGGGAAAGATTTCTGAATTATGTAAATGTATGTGTTTGACAAAAAATGTTAAATCGGAAAGGACATTTGTATGGGGGTATATTGAAACCTGTAATGATGTAACCCGCTTTTACCATGTATGTTTATTGGTGAAATATAATATGTAAAGTTTGGCCAAAATTGGTTAAACATTAGGGAGCAACTTTTTTATTGGGGATATATCTAAATCTGAACCGATCTTACCCACTTTTACCAAAGGTGTTTTTAGCTGGATTATAAGATATTGTGTTAATTTTAAAGAAAATCGGGAACAATATGCGGTTTCTAGAGCGGAAAAAGTCAAATCGGGAGCGACATTTGTATGGGGCTATATCTAAATCTGAACCGATCTTATACACTATCAGCATAGGTGTTTTTAGCTGGATTATAAGATATTGTGCCAATTTAGTGCCAGGTGGATAGTCGCTTAACCAACGATTTGGTTTTGAATTGTTCAGTTTAAGTGATCCACATCCTTGTTCTTTTCCAATTGTTTGAAACAATTGGCTTAATAATGCATTTGTTTCGCATTCACGTTCACGCTGCAATCCTAGTTCGAAAGGGTCCTATGCTCGACGATCTGCCAATGGCATTCCCAAGCTGACTAACAAACTGCTGCACATGAGGTAACACATGCCTTCTGTCAAAACCAAAGCCTGGTTGTGCACCTCTTCATTCATCTCATTATGGGGATTCTCTGAATGGATACGACCTCGATGAAAAATGTCTTCTGACATATCATCCTTGTACTTGTCCCACAATTAACGTGGATTTGATGGAAAACATGTGGCAAAAAGATCGCAAATAATGTGCGTATTTTACTTGGAAATGCAGAAACAGTTGCTTCAGCGATTGACGTATCCCAATGCGTATAGTTTTCAAGCAAATTCAGCTCCTGACACGCAGCACGAAATGTTGGCAAAACTACACCATGAATATTTCGAAGTGACTCAAATTCTGAGTCGCAAGTAAAAGCATTCATCATTCTTTGGGTGAACGGTAAAAATACGGCCAAGAGCTTCAGTAGAACGCAAATCCGAATGACCAGGAACTACAACGCCTTGCTTTCGACGTTGAAATTTTCCAGAAGAAACTGGACAATGTTGTCGCTGGTGGGTTTTGAGCACATAGAGCAGCATTTGCTGTAGTGAAATAAATTCGTTGACCGTTCTCCAGATGCACTGCCAAATGAGTAAGAGTCGGATAGCGTTCGTAAATGGGAATACGCTAAATCTGCGCTCCGTTTCTCGGAATCATCAAACGGCACGCGTAAAAATTCATTGCGCTGGTGATTTCATTGTGCCGACCTTCTTGGATTGAATCTGCGTTCATCAATAATATCTGCTCCAAATGAAGTCATTTGAAAGCATCCGTTATATTTCTGAGTGTTCGATAAAAAAAATTGATTCTGGTCTTTCGCCATGAAGCAAAGAATGTGATGGCTCTGGTGGTAAAGACAATGGTGGTAATTTAACCTTGCCACTGATATAGCACAATCCTGGCGTTTCTACAGTGAACTTCAATTTACCGTAAACATATACGTCATCTATCATGAAGATGGCGTCCTGAAATCACTCCATACAAATCGGGGATATTTCGGAAATTTTCTTAGGCATTAATCTTGCTTGGCCGGCGACCAATCCGAATTAGTGCGAATCATCGAAATCGGTTCTTGAGTTATAAGCGTAGTAACTAACGCCATATATATATATATATATATATATATATATATATATATATATATATATATATATATATATATATTAGACCGGTCCTTATTTATATGGACAAATTTATTTTCTCGAATATATGTTACGGCAAGCGCTAAAAATATTCGTTTTAGTCCCAAAAAGCATAAACAAAATTTGACCACGATTGGATAATTTTTAGCCGTGCCCCAAGCACCTTGTTGTTTTTATTATGAGAAATAAGGCAAAAATATATATATTTTTTATTTTATTTACATTTATTTGAAAATTAAGAATAAACTTAAATATTTTTATTAATTACATACTCATAGTAACATTAATATTATTTTAATTTAATAGTGAAGTCTTTTTAAAAGTGGGATAATTCATGTTATATTCTTTAACCACCTGAAAAAGGAATTGTTTCTCCTCTTCGTTGTGGGTTAATTTATTATTATAATCTGTAATGAATTTGGCGCCTCTTTCAGCTGCATCATTCACTACAGATAGGTTTTTACAAATTTGTGATCCGTGAGCGTAGTCAAATTTTTCATTCCAATCCGATGGATCGACTTGCAAAAATTCTTTTGAAATTTCTAAACGATCAAAGAATGCGTGTGTATTGGAATTTACAAAATCGCTTAAATCTTTTTGCGCAAATGTGCCGATATTTGTTGGATTAGTTATTATTCGCTTGCATTTTTCTGTATTTGCTTCAACATTAATTGCCTGAACCATTTTTTTTAATTGCAACACTTACATTAGGATCGAAGAATGAAAGACCGACTGCTTCTTCCGACAAATACCACAAATGATTGCTGATTTTTTGTAGCAAAGCAAGAGCTATATCCCTTTCAGGATAAGCCATAATATTTTTAATTAAATTTAAGTCTTGATTTGGTGCTTCAATTGCTTTAGTGCATCCAAACCAGGCTTTTACATAAATACGAACTACGAACAGACAGACACTACGTATACCGTTTAACTCTTGGTTGGTCATATTGAATTCATTACGAAACAAATACATTTTAAGTGCATAAATACATTTTGACATCCATCGAGCATGAGAAGTTGCACCAGGTATACGAAAGGTGTTAAAATTCGGCACCGTACCACCAAGAAAAGTGACAACTAATTGCAATAATTCTTTGTAGTCGCGTCTGCTATGAGCTTGTTTTAAGTTATCTAAACAGTAATTTAAAATTGTTCCACGTTCTTCAGCAGTCAATACTGTAATAATGTGTTCATCTTCTAAACAACTCTTGTAATTTAATTTGTCAATATTAATCCAGTATTTGCTAAAGCGATTAAAAATTAGCACTTCTGGACCGGCTGTAGTAGCCACTCTAATTTCAAACACTTTACGGATCAACAACTCGTAAATATGGTGTCTGCAGGGAAAATATAATAAATCGCGACCTAGTTTTCCTTCAAGCAGAGCAGCAGCACCGCTTTGAACTCCTGTATTATGAGCAGTTGTGTCGAAGCAGATTATTTGAACTAGATCAAGCATTTCATATTCATTTATTGAATTAAACACGGCATCTGATATTTCTTTTCCACTCGAAGATTTTAACTTTGGAATGCCAAGTAGTTTATCAATACCTTGAGATGAGACTATGATTGGCAAGCGGTCAACTTTTTCCATGCCACTAATTTCTGGTAACATTGTACCATCCCAGTGCAAAACAAAACTACGTGGAATCTGGAAATAAAAACTCAAGTTTCTTTATTTATACTCAAAACATAAAAAAAGAAGCATAGGGAAAACCCACATTACAGTACTTACATCAAAGTTTGCTGCACTGTTTTGTGCTGTTGTTGCACGATGGTTCTGACGCATTCGACGAATTGATGATCTATTTAGTATAAGATCTTCGATATCATAGCCCAACGCGTCAGCAGTTGCGCTTAGGATATGAACTGCAGCACCATCAGTGATTTTCCACTTATCCAAAGTTGAAAGCAGTCTTGGTGTAAAAAAAAATGTTTTACCTCTGGAGATACCTGATGTACCTGGATTTGGATTTGATACAGATGTTGATGTTGATGCTACAACTTCAATATCGTTTTCGTCGTCAATGTCAATCATACCTGTTTTACAACAATAATTCTGATTTTCTTAAAAGATAGAATATTTAATTGTATACCTCTTTGAATCTGTTGTTCATATAACTCTTTTCGTTCATCTTCTTTTATTCGACGCTGGTTTTCTTGTTCTTTCTGGACTGCCTTTCGCTTTTCTTTCTGCATTACAATTTTATCCGTTCCTAGCATACAACCTGGTCTTCCTTTTTCTCGTTGCTTTTTTAAGAACTCTTTGTCTTTTTGTATTTTAATTAATTCAAACGCGTTTGCATGTGCGATATCGAATAAATCATCTAATTTATCTTGAAATTCAGTTTCTTTCCTGTTTTGACATTCTGTTTTTCGACCATGATGCTTTGTAATATCTCTCCACTTGTTGTATAATTTTTCCAGCTTCTCAATTCAGTGTTTTTCATGGTGTGTTGGAATTCGTGCTTTTTGCCAAAACGTGCTGACCTCAGCAACAACTAATCTAGAACTTTCTCTTAAATTTAAGCCAACTATTCTTAAATTATAAAATAAAACTTGTAGCACTTGTTTTCTTCCTGGTAATTTAGCTCCAGTAATTTGGTGGTCCATTACGCCAATTAACATAATGTCATCATCCGATCGAAGTCTTTTGGTTGTCATCGCTTTAGATTTTTAATTTTAAAATGTATTTGTTCGTTTTGGATTTTCTATGAATTTAAAAAATAAAAAATATTAATATTTTAGGCAAAAAATATTTATTTTCTTCATACATTTATTTTTACCGGCTAAACTGTTGATTATATAGAAAAACGCTATATATACACATTTTAAAGGAATTCTAATTCTTAATTATTTTTCAATTTATTTAAACAAAATCGGACTAGTGGTTCTCGAGTTATGTCAAAAAAAGAGCACCAAAGGTGATAATTTCCCCTATATGATAGTAACTAACTTTAATGACAAACAATTGTTGGCGGGGGCACGCCTAAAAATTGTCCAATCAAGCTCAAATTTTTGTGTATTTTTAGGTTCAAATAGAGTAGTTTTAGCGCTTGCCGTCATACGAATTCAAAAAAAAAAAAGAAATAAGGACCGGTCTAATATATATGAATATATATATATATATAGATAGAAGATGCTGTTGTAAGGATTCCAACTCCAAAGTTTTAATTTGTAGGTCTATTTTCTTTGTGACCATGTTGCACTTGTGCTCAGCTTCTTTTATCAATAGATAAAAGCTTTTAAAGCTATTATTTTGTCTAGTTTGTTATTGCTTTCTTCCATCACTTTTATATTCACTTTTCACCTTTAACTCTATATTTGGGCCATTTTATTACTGATATCTGTATGCCCTTATTTGTCCGGCGTTCAGGTGTATTACGCGGTTCAGGGTCGCCGACACTACCAAAACTATCGACATCCTTCAAACCTTCCACTGCGGCAGTAAGAACGGCTACTTTTAAAATTTGTAGACGACTACCGTTGTCACCGTTGTTCTTCAATGAAGCTTTGTTGAAAGATAACTTCTTTTTGACAGTATGTTTTGTTTTATATTATAACCGTTTTCAAACCAAATGTTTCTTTGTCGTGGTTTCGTACCGCATACCATAAAGAATTGGCATTGAAACTTTTTGCGGCATTTGGAATGCATAAAAAACAGTGTGGCTTGAAAATAAATTCCACGATGCGCGAACTATAATTTTACATTCTTCCCGACATTAAAATTCTTACAAGGAGGACCTGATGCATTTAGCTTAAATGTCTATTCATCCCACAACCTTTTCGACGTTGCCCTTGCCTCTGGACAATTTATAAGACGGGTTTTCGCCAAATCCGTAAGCGCGGTCATAAAATCGCCAAGTATTAGTTTCTGTTACCCATTGATTCGGCTAACATTGGTCCTAGAAATTAGTAAAACGTTATATTTTGTATTAAAATAACACAAAAACTTACATTTTTCGGGGTGTCCTAATTTAAAAGTGAAACACAAGCAAACGGCCACTCAGAAGCAATAAAAAACCAGTAAGGAAAGGCTAAAGTCGGGCGGGGCCGACTATATGATACACTCCACTTTCTATCAGAATACAATTCAATTCGGAAAAAAGTGAAAACGGGAAGAATATGTGTATGTTTCCTAATCATAGGCTAATATGTTCTGGTTCAATTTGTCAAATCGAAAAGAATATTTGTATCACGGCTATATCCAAACATGGAATGAAGTGACCCATTTCACAATAGGTTCTTCCAGTCCTCAATTTTAAGTAATTCGATGAAAATACGTGGTTTCTGGGGCGGAAAAAGCAAGTCGGGAGCGAAATTTTTATAGGAGCTATATATAAATCTGAACCGATCTGACTCATTTTCATCCTGGGTGTTTCTCATGTATATGTAAGATATTTGCCAAATTTGAAGAAAATCTGTTAAAATATGTGGTTTCTGGAGCGGAAAACTCAAATCGGGAGTGAAATTCGTATGGGGGCTATATCTAAATCTGAACCGATCTGACCAATTTTCACCATAGGTGTTTCTAGTTGAAATGTAAGATGTTTTGCCAAGTTTGAGGAAAATCTGTTTTAATATGTGGTATCTAGCGGGAAAAGAGTCAAATCGGGAGTGAAATTCGTATGGGGGCTATATCTAAATCTGAACCGATCTGGCTCATTTTCACCGTGGGTGTTTCTAGTTGAAATATAAGATGTTTTGCCAATTTTGAAGCACATGTGTTAAAATATGTGGTTTCTACAGCAGAAAAAGTCAAATCAGGAGTGAAATTCGTATGGGGGCTATATCTAAATCTGAACCGATCTGGCTAATTTTCACCGTGGGTGTTTCTAGTTGAAATATAAGATGTTTTGCCAATTTTGAAGCACATCTGTTAAAACATGTGGTTTCTACAGCAGAAAGGAAAATCAGTTTTAATATGTGGTATCTAGCGTGAAAAGAGTCAAATCGGGAGTGAAATTCGTATGGGGGCTATATCCAAATCTGAACCGATTTTCTTCAAATTAAATAGCGTTCGTCCTTATCCCGAAAAACTTTGTTGTGCAAAGTTTCATTTGGTTCTGGCTACAATTGCGACCTGTACTTTGATTACAAGAATAGATGGACAGACGGACGGACGGACATCGTTAAATCGATTCAAAAAGTGATTCTAAGTCGATCGGTATAATTAACAATGGGTCTATCTCGCTTCCTTTTGGGTGTTACAAACAAATGCACAAAGACATAATACTCTCGTGGAGTGTATAATGAGATTTCGATTATTGAGAGATCTCTAGAAATTTCTCGCAAATATTTTTTCGATAACGATTGCGATGATCCCAATCATAGAGATTTTGACCCGAATGAAGATGAAGGTTTTTGATTTTATATTTTCACAATTGTTCTTTATGACAAGAGCTACAACTTTGCTTCAGAGAGTAAATCAAAATTCCAAACGGTTTGCAAGATATGAGTCTGAAAAAATGCTCACTTTTTTGCAAAAATGACACCGAGGCCCCAGATCTTTGGGGGCCGTTAAAAAGTGCACGACAGTGGGCAAAACTGGGAGACACGGGTGTTTTATCTCGGACATATTTCCGTGACTTAAAAAATTGCACACAGTGTAATTTTATGTTTTAAGCTGGAAGCAATTTCCATGAAATTCGTCAAAAAATATATATTCCTTTTTCCTTCCAGAAAAAAACTACGATTTTTTTAAATTACCTAAAATTTTATATTTTTGAAAATCTTGTAATGCTGTTCTATTTCCCTTATTCTGAAGTACAAAAACAAAAATCCTCTGTTTAGCAGTTGGACAGTCGAGGAATTACTCTCCACATGCGTGTATGATGTAGATATGGATACGTATGTACTCGAATGTTCAAGTTTATTTTTTAAAACAATTTTTGAAAAGTGCCAAAAAAGTTTGTTAACGTTTTGTGTCTGAGGCATTCTGTTTTTCTTTAGTTTACGGTATTTTTGTTTGGCTCCGCCAGACTAGACTACGACGACTCCAATTCCGTTACACGGCGGTATGCACCTCAGTACCATTCCACACCACAACATAACTCTGGCACTCTGAGCCACTCTAATGTTTATTCAGCTGGCTTTTATCTCGGAAAAGTTGTGCGATATCTTTGAAGCAGACATTGTAACATGCACATATGCACAGTAGTTCGCAACATCTAGGAAATTATGTGTACATATTAAGGGAGTGAGAAGATTGCAATGAAACGCGGAAGTTTTCAAACTAACGAAGTATATGGTGTTTATGGTTTATTGGAAAATTATAATTGTATCCGATATTTTGGAGTACCATCCAATTTTATTAAACGTTTAGATGTTCCATTTGCCTTAAAACTTTTACGAAAAGTGGGTTTCTTCATGAGGGAATTCAATTCAAATCCATCCAATTATTTTCCACTTTTCAATACCTTTGTTTATCATCTTTGAGCCTTTATTTTTCATAATGTTTTTTAAGGTTACAAATATTGTAGACAACTTAAAGGTCCTCGGCGGTTTTTGGTCTGACGACTCCAAAGTTTCCCTCCAGTATACAGTAGTTATAACGAAGAAAACATATGATCACAACTCCCAACATGAATCGAAAACTCCGAAAAGGTAGCTACTGACTACTAACTGATTTTTGCCCGATCGCATGCAATTAAAAATAATGTGATAGCTGAAAATGTACTGAATTTCACGTTCACATTGAATTAGTCAAGAAATAAAAAAACTCTTTATTCCCAAAATCGTTTTTACTGGCAGGAGCGACCAATAAAACTCTTACAAAATAGAAAACATTTATTTTGATTTTTTAATAGATAGATTTCTAATAATCAAATTTGTAAAAATCTACAAATATCTATATAGATCTATAAATATTAAAGTTTCTACACAAGAGAATCTGTATAATTGTTATTTAAATAGCGCGGGAAAACATTTTAGAAAGTAGATAACAAGTAGATAATAAATAACTGGCATTTTAACGAAGAAAACCTATTGATAAATGTAGAGGTTAAGCAACTATTAGAAAATAAAGCAAACCTGATATCTATTTTATAAAGGGTTTTCTAGCTCTTTTCAAAAAAACATTGTTTTCTTCGTTAAGACTCCAGCTATTCTTTAAAAATATCAAAAAATATAATTTTGTAGCCAAAAATACTTACAAGACAAATAATAATAGATAGATAAGATAAATTTTTATGAATATGACAGTTGGTGTTTATAAAGCTAAGACACATATAGAAAATTTGTAAAGTAGTGCTATCTGGAGGAGGTTCACCTTAACCGTATGAGTAATATTAACCTAAGACTAATATAACTTATACGTCCCAGTGTGGCGATTGAATAATTTATAGCACTTAAATCAATTGTGTTATAGTCGATAAATAACTAACATACATCGGAAAAAAGGTTCAGATGAATATAAACAAGTAAAAACGGCGTTAAGTTCGGCCGGGTCGAACTTTATATACCCTCCACCATGGATTGCATTCCACAGATGTTGTCGGTTTTCGTAGAAGTGTAGTAATATTACAGGAAAATATAAATTTTTTAATATAGCCAAACCAAAACAAATACAAATATTAAAAAAAAATAATTTTATAAATAAATATAAAATATTTATTATTTCAAACCACGCTTATAAGGCAAGGCTACCAATACGTCAATTTAAAAAATAAATATTCTTATATTTATATTTTCAAAAAGCTTAAATACCATAAATATTGGTAGATAGTGGGTGCTACAGTTGGTTGTATTTCCATTCTATTTTAATTACAAAAATACAAATTTTGAAAATCCATTATCAGACGTACATAGTGCAAACTAACCTAACTTGACTCAACCAATTTTTGCCGTAAAAGAAAGAGTACGAATTTGGAAAAAAACTTTTTATTTTGCGTGTTTATGCAATCAGAGGAATGTATACACCGAATTCCATGATTCCAGCTGCGTCCATTTGATTGGTATCATTTTTACCCTCCTGACGTTTCTACGCAATTACAATTTCATCATTCTAGCTGTAGTCGTTTAGTTGGTACTATTTTTATCCCTCTGTACCATTGTATCCATTGAAAGTACAAATTTCGAAAAAATCGTCTATTTTACGTGTCTACGCAGTCAGAGGAATGTATACGCCGAATTTCATGACTCTAGGTGGGGTCATTTGATTGGTACTATTTTTATCCCCTTTTTTCATTTTAACCCCTTCTCTTTTCCCAAAATTGTCAAATAAATAGGGGTGATCGAATAACAGAACGAGCCGGCAAATCAGCCGAAAGCCGCCGCCGCCGACCCATTTTGAGTAGCGCCGCTGCCGCCGATTCTGGGTCGGCTTGTAACTCTGATTCTTAGGTGTTGATGTTTCAGTCACGAAACCACTGTGTATGATATGCTGGGACATACTCCACAACGCGACTCCAAATGTGTTGAGATGTGTATGTATTCATTTATACATACATATGTATATGTTAATACGCAGTCATCAGCATTCATTGAATGTAAGCCTGGGCATGCAACATACTTGTGTACATGTAAGTGCGTGTGTGTTTGTGAAACGGAGTATGATGAAGTGTGCGAATGTTTGTGTAATCTACGGAAAATTGAATTATTCATTTTGTGGGCGTATAAGTCGTTAATTCATTTATTTTACCCTATTTCATATGCATTTGTATATGTTTGTGTGGTTAGGTGTGAGTGTGTGGATGTGCGGCATGTAAAAGTAAAAGGACTCGGCAATACAAATGTGTCGGCGTGTGTCTCCTCTACTCCGGCATTTTAAAACAATTTCCAGTGTAAATTCATTTTTAATCGTTTGACTCAACTTCGCTGTCTGTCCTCCTGGCATGGCATGCCATGGTCTGGCCTGACCTGGCCTGATGAGTGAGTGAGCTGATGCTCACCCAACAGGGGATGGCAAATTTGTACATTGGTCTGTCATAGTGTCACAAATGAATTTCCCCATGAAATATTTAGTTGGTATGTTCTCTGTGCCATGTTCATAAAAATAATGGAATTTATATTTACATACATTTATACTTGCATCGCTCATACCTCTTTCTCTCCAACTCTGTCTCTACATACATACATTTCCATATCACAATTCGCGCTTGTTTGTTGTAATCGTGGTGGCCGACTTCAGCAAATGCACAATGCTGAATGGGTGGTGGCAGAGGGGGTAGGGTTGCCCACTGAAAATAGCTTACAATTTAGGGAAATTAAAAATGTATGGTGAGCATTAATTGATAATGGAAATGGAGAAGAACACCGAACACAGAGAAATACATACATATTTAATTGCTGCAATTTTTAATTCGACAATTATTTAATCGCTCTCTCGGACCAGTTATTAGTGCAACATTAATTTGGCAGTTAATTTTTCACAGAACAATGGTTGTTGCTTTGGTGGTGTTGCCGACGTTTTCTTTCATCCGTAACATTTTGCGTTTGTTTGTCAAAAAGTGTGGCGATACCTCCGTGGAACTTGCAGCCCTTCTAAATAACAGGGTTGACTATTATGACGTGGAATAAAATTAAAACGCAGATGAGTTAGGTTTTAGAATTAATTGCCAGGAAGGACAAATGCAATATTAATGTAGTTTAATATTAAAGCAATACGTCTTTCGTCACTGATTTTTAGGTAGATATGTTTTAATTAACTGTTATTATAAAGGGCGATTTTTTAAAAACTATAGGAAAGTTTTTCAAAAAAAATCACATAAAATTCAGAAAAATGCATGAAATCTTTATTTGAATCGATAGTACGGTCCATATAATTTAATGTTTGAAGATTATTTCATGAAAATGTTGACCTTGACTGCGCCTTAAATGGTCCATCCGCTTAGTCCAATTTTGGCATACTCTTTCCAACATTTCGGCCGGTATCTCACGAATAAATGCTTCAATGTTGTCTTCCAATGCGTCAATTGAAACGGGCTTGTCTGTATAGACATGAGCTTTAACATAGCCCCACAAAAAATAGTCTAAGGCGTCAAATCGCACGATCTAGGCGGCCAATTGACTGGTCCCGAACGTGAAATAAAATGTTCACCGAACTCGCCTCTCAATAAGTCCATTGTAGCGCGTGCTGTGTGGAATGTGGCGCCGTCTTGTTGAAACCACATGTCATGCAAGTCAAGCTCTTGCATTGTGGGCAAAAAAAAGTTGGATATCATCTCACGGTAGGGCTCACCATTAACAGTTATGTTACGATTCTCATCATCTTTGAAGAAGTACGGTCCAATGGATGCCACCAGCCCATAAACCGCACCAAACTGTGACTTTTTCTGGATGCATTGGTAGCTCTTGCAATGCTTCTGGCTGATATTCACTCCAAAATCGACAATTCTGCTTATTTACATTGAGCCCAAAATGAGCTTCGTCGCTGAACACAATTTTTCGGTAAAAAAGTGGATCTTCGGCTTTCTTGAACTTTCTTAACAGAGCATGCATTTTGATAATAAAATTCAATAATTTGCAAGCGTTGTTCGTTGGTAAGACGATTCATGGTTAAATAGACCAAACTGAAGATGTTTGACAGTGAAAAAACAAAAAACAGTTTTGCCAAAAAGATAATAGCTAAAAAATCACCCTTTAGAACACATTTCTGTTTTCATGTATAAACAAGTATGTAAAGAATAAAGTCGGGCGGGCCGACTATATGATACCCTCCACTTTCCATACAATACAATCTCCATTACAATACAATCCAGCGAAAAAAAGTGAAATCGGGAAGGATATTTGTATGGGCACTATTTATGGTTTACATTTTCTCGAACTTTCCATTTCCCGGAACTGGGCGGAAAATCGACAATATACTGTGTGCTATATAAAGACATATATCATTTTTTATTTCTCTTAAGGGCGATTCCATTGGAACGGGTGTGACACTTTTCTTAAATATATTAGAGATATACAACAAACTAGAGCGTCACGGGTGTGACCTTAGCTTTGAAGAAAATGTAGAAGTTTTACTTATTTGGTTGAATTCCGCAATGTTCTTCCATTACATGACTCTATTCACTTTTACTATTCAAAAGAGTAGTTCATACACTTTCTTCCAAAGTATACGTTACCGACATCACTTTATGAATATAGGAAATATAGGACATTTAAATTGTAACGGGCGTGACATTTAGACGGAAATTCTGTTACGACACCAGCCTTTATCTGAAAAAGGAAATGAACAGACCTTTTGTAGTCATTATTTTTTTGAAATACAATCAATATTATGTATCAACATTGCAAATGTTTTGTTTTTGGTATTTTTATAAATTATAAATTTTTTTGAAATTTTGACGAAAAAAGGGTCACTTTACGTGGAATCACCCTTAACAAAACATATAGATTCATATATTCATGTATTTTAAATTAAGAGTTTTGTTTGAAATATAAATGCCTTTTAAAACAATCAAGGCACTGAAGGGTGTGAAGATAAATTCGTAAGTTAAATACGTCCCACACCCAAGACACAAACCAATTTAGCTTGTGGAACGTATTAAAAAATATATTTTTCATAAAAACACTTAAAACAATAAAAACAAAAGAAATTATGTAATTATTTTTTAACAATATTTTCCGTTCCAATTATTTGAATGCATCGAATCAGTCAAAAGTTCGAAAACTATACAAAATAGGTCATTTTAGGCCATGTATTGATGTGGCATTGAAAAGCCGATATCTCGAAAACTAGAATACATGAATCGGGTATTCCAAAGACAATTATTTAGCCATAGACAAGTAGAATATTTTCCAACAAAGAGTTGGTTCAAATTCCGTTTGAGATCGGAGATATATACCCTTTCAGATATCGGTTATATATATATATATATAGAATATTGATTGTCCGATATCTCGAAAACTAGAATACATGAATATGCGAATAGAATATTTTCCAAAAAAGTCCTGATCCAAATTCTGTTTGAGATCGGAGATATATAGGTTTTTCAGATATCGGGAATATTGATTGTACGATATCTCGAAAACTAGAATACATGAATCGGGTATTCCAAAGGCAATTATTTATCCATAGATGAGTATAATATTTTCCAAAAGAGTTCTGGTCCAAAATAAAAAAATATTCCTTTTGCCAAGGACTAAATAATTGCCTTTGGAATACCCGATTCATGTATTCTAGTTTTCGAAATATCGTCTATTCTATCAATACATGGGCTAATATGACCTATTTTTATACACTCCACGAGAGTATTATGTCTTTGTGCATTTGTTTGTAACACCCAAAAGGAAGCGAGATAGACCCATTGTTAATTATACCGATCGACTTAGAATCACTTTTTGAATCGATTTAACGATGTCCGTCCGTCCGTCCGTCTGTCCATCTATTCTTGTAATCAAAGTACAGGTCGCAATTGTAGCCAGAACCAAATGAAACTTTGCACAACAAAGTTTTTCGGGATAAGGACGAACGCTATTTAATTTGAAGAAAATCGGTTCAGATTTGGATATAGCCCCCATACGAATTTCACTCCCGATTTGACTCTTTTCACGCTAGATACCACATATTAAAAGTGATTTTCCTCAAACTTGGAAAAACATCTTACATTTCAACTAGAAACACCTGTGGTGAAAATTGGTCAGATCGGTTCAGATTTAGATATAGCCCCCATACGAATTTCACTCCCGATTTGACTTTTTCTGCTGTAGAAACCACATATTTTAACAGATGTGCTTCGAAATTGGCAAAACATCTTATATTTCAACTAGAAACACCCACGGTGAAAATGAGCCAGATCGGTTCAGATTTAGATATAGCCCCCATACGAATTTCACTCCCGATTTGACTTTTTCTGCTGTAGAAACCACATATTTTAATAGATGTGCTTCAAAATTGGCAAAATATCTTATATTTCAACTAGAAACACCCACGGTGAAAATTAGCCAGATCGGTTCAGATTTAGATATAGCCCTCATACGAATTTCACTCCCAATTTGACTCTTTTCACTCTAGATACCACATAATAATACAACAGATTTTCTTCAAACTTGGCGAAACATCTTACATTTCAACTAGAAACACCTATGGTGAAAATTGGTCAGATCGGTTCAGATTTAGATATAGCCCACATACGAATTTCACTCCCGATTGAGTTTTCCGCTCCAGAAACCACATATTTGAACAGATTTTCTTCAAATTTGGCAAAACATCTTATATTTGCATGAGAAACACCCAGGATGAAAATGAGTCAGATCGGTTCAGATTTATATATAGCTCCTATACAAATTTCGCTCCCGACTTGATTTTTCCGCCCCAGAAACCACGTATTTTCATCGAATTACTTAAAATTGAGAACTGGAAGAACCTATTGTGAAATGGGTCACTTCATTCCATGTTTGAAAATAGCCGTGATACAAATATTCTTTTCGATTTGACAAATTGAACCAGGGCATATTAGCCTATGATTAGGAAACATACAAAAATTCTTCCCGTTTTCACTTTTTTCCGAATTGAAGTGTATTCTGATAGAAAGTGGAGTGTATCATATAGTCGGCCCCGCCCGACTTTAACCTTTCCTTAATGGTATATAGTTAAATTGGTTTGTGTCTTGGGTGTGACGAATTTAACTTACTAATTTATCTTCACACCCTCAAGGCATTGTTGAGTCTATAACATATTTCAGCACAAAAAGACCATCCCAAGAAGTAATATATATCCCCACCCAAAAAGAGAGCACTCAAAAGAAGTGAAAAAGCTGATCATCTTGTGATTCGGAAGTTGTGAAAATAGAATCGTCACCAATGAATTAACATTTATTTTGAAAGATTTAAAAGTTATTTTAAAGTGATCCAAAGGAACCACTTTTTTCACTAGTTTCCATTTCTGTTTTAAAAGATCTGCTGGGGGTAGAACAGCGAACCTTCTGGTTGCTACTACGGCACTATAACCATCTCATCTTCCAAAAACATGGAGCAATTTTAACTGTAGTAATTTTGTTGTTTATGCTGGCGTGCGATTCTACTATTTAAGCGGGAAGAGCATTAGTTACAACTTTGGTGTCTTCGGTGACCCCGAACATTTTAATCCTTAAATGTCCTTTTTGAAATGCATTTTTTTGATTTTCTCGACAAAAAGCGTCAAATTGACCCATAGAGAGGGGTGGTAGAGAGTTTCGATCTTCCACAAAAATGATCCTCATAAAATTCCACAATATAGTTTTGACAACAAGAGTTCTCTCAGACATTAATTTATAGCACTTTTCTCCCTTAATATAATGCTCCCTTCGACCAAAAAATGAAAACTTTGATCCGCTATAAAAAGAAACTGAGACCAGCTGGACTATAAGTTTATTCTACAAAAATTGTATACTCAACATTCCCTTTCAGAATTGTAGGATCGCTATTCTGTTTCATTCAAATAGTCTTAATTAGTTAGATTAGTTTAAGTTTTTCAGAGTCCAAAATTTCAAACTCTTTTTACAAAAATGCCAAAACATCCGAAAGCTATTGATTTTTTTAGCAAATACGAAAAAGTTGACAGTACTCACACAACTTACACAAAAAAATACTATAAACGTCCTATAACACCGTGTGACAAATTTACATTTTTTTCTATTGGACCTAAACAAGACCCTGTGAAACTAGAGATCGTATGTAGAAAGAACTGTGTACTCCGTTTTCCATTTGGTGATCTTTTCTCCTTTTTACAGGACTTTTAATTCGCAAAGGATACATAGGTTTAAATAATTTAGTTTCGTACTTTTGCGGGAGAAGAACATCTCTTAAAAATTCTTAAAATTCCATGGCTCTATCTTTATTAGTTTAGCATTACCAAATGATTTTTTCTTCTTAGTTTATTTAGTTATTCATGTTTTACTTTTTAAGGGGGAAACTTGAAATCGTTGTTAATGCTAAACTAATGTAGATAGAGGAATGAAATTCAGAGAATTTTTGACATATATTCTTCTCTTTCATTTGATAATCATAACGAATTGTATGTCTCGCAAAAGTATGAAAAAAATAATAAAACAATTATGTCCTCTAGAAATGTAAAGCCCTGTGAAAGGGAGAAAAGATCACCAAATAAAAAACTGAGGACACAGTTTTTCTACATACGACCTCTAGTTTATTGTGTATATGGTCTTGTTCAGGATGATCTTGTTTATGAGGATCATTTTTGTGGAATATCGTAACTCTCTAGCTTCCCTCTTTATGGGCCAATTTGATAAAATCCAAAAAATACATATCGAAAAGGACATTTAAGCATTCAAATATTTTACGAAAAAAAAATTGTCGGAATATTTAAATTGGGGTCACCGAGTTGTAACTAATGCTCTTCCCACTTAAATAGGAAAATTGCACGCCAGCATAAACAACAAAATTACTAGGGTTAAAATTGGTCCATGTTTTTTTGGAAGATTGATCTCTTTCTACAAAGAATTTCGGTATTTTGGGTAGAGCACAGTAAACAAAAATATAAATTGGATATTTGTGCAAAATTTTCATTTTCGCTGGTAATATGGCTAAAATGATTTTCATGCATGACAATTTTGTTTTGTTGTTTTCCAACGGTGGATCCTTTGCAACACTTTAAATAACTTTTAAGTCTTTCTATGACTCATACTTCTTGGCAACAGTTTATAAGAGGTGTTATAACTAGTAAATCAAAAAAAAAATTTTTCAAATCCATGCTTTATGCAAGCAGAATTCTATTGGGCCTAGAAATTCTTTTTTAGTTATCTTTTGTAGAAGGAAAAATTACTGCGTTATCAGGAACAGAAATAATAGATTTTTAATTTGTGGTTTGTATGGGAGGTGCCACGCCCACTTTTGCATTACCGCCCATTTTAGGCGCAACTACGCACATTGATGCTAGATGCACTTACACAAAATTTGAGCACTATACGTGTCATAGAACTGACACTATTCGATAATATGTTTTAACTTCGTATGGGAGGTGGTACGCCCACTATTCCAATACCGCCCATTTTTGGCAGAACTACGCACATTGATGGTAGATGCACTTACACAAAATTTCAGCACTCTAGGTGTCATAGAACTGACAATATTCAATAATAGGTTTTAACTTCGTATGGGAGGTGCCACGCCCACTTTTCCAATACCGCCCATTTTTGGCACAACTATGCACATTGATGCTAGATGCACTTACACAAAATTACAGCACTCTAGGTGTCATAGAACTGACTATATTCAATAATAGGTTTTAACTTCGTATGGGAGGTGCCACGCCCACTTTTCCAATACCGCCCATTTCTGGCACAACTATGCGAATTGATGCTAGATGCACTTACACAAAATTTCAGCACTCTAGGTGTCATAGAACTGGCAATATTCAATAATAGGTTTTAACTTCGTATGGGAGGTGCCACGCCCACTTTTCCAATACCGCCCCTTTTTGGCACAACTATGCGAATTGATGCTAGATGCACTTACACAAAATTTCAGCACTCTAGGTGTCATAGAACTGACAATATTCAATAAAAGGTTTTAACTTCGTATGGGAGATTCCACGCCCACTTTTCCAATACCGCCCATTTTTGGCACAACTATGCGAATTGATGCTAGATGCACTTACACAAAATTTCAGCACTCTAGGTGTCATAGAACTGACAATATTCAATAATAGGTTTTAACTTCGTATGGGAGGTTCCACGCCCACTTTTCCAATACCGCCCATTTTTGGCACAACTATGCACATTGATGCTAGATGCACTTACACAAAATTACAGCACTCTAGGTGTCATAGAACTGACAATATTCGATAATAGGTTTTAACTTCGTATGGGAGGTGCCACGCCCACTTTTCCAATACCGCCCCTTTTTGGCACAACTATGCACATTGATGGTATATGCACTTACACAAAATTTCAGCACTCTAGGTGTCATAGAACTGACAATATTCAATAATAAATTTTAACTTCGTATGGGAGATGCCACGCCCACTTTTCCAATACCGCCCATTTTTGGCACAACTATGCGAATTGATGCTAGATGCACTTACACAAAATTTCAGCATGCTAGGTGTCATAGAACTGACAATATTCAATAATAGGTTTTAACTTCGTATGGGAGGTTCCACGCCCACTTTTCCAATACCGCCCATTTTTGGCACAGCTATGCACATTGATGCTAGATGCACTTACACAAAATTTCAGCACTCTAGGTGTCACAGAACTGACAATATTCAATAATAGGTTTTAACTTTGTATGGGAGGTGCCACGCCCCTTTGTCCAATTGGTCAAATTTTTCCATTTCCTTGTATTGTCATCGAAAATGATTAAGTGTGCAAAATTTGAGCAAAATTGGTTGAGAAAAAAGCTTTCAAAAATTGATTTCAAATTTTGTGGCACACAAACATATATAGAAAGTAACCTTATATAAAGTATGGAAAAAATAAATAGAAGAAATCGATAACTTTCGAATGAGGCCTAACGGATAGAAAATTACGTCGCTGACTCCATTTTTGTGATATAATTTAATACAGGTGATGTATTTTTAGAGCCAACATTTTCTAACTCTTTTTAAAAAATGATCTCAGCGGCGTCACTTCCCTTCCGATGTTCATCATTTAGACATCAA
Source organism: Polietes domitor (assembly GCA_947397865.1). Lineage (NCBI taxonomy): Eukaryota > Metazoa > Arthropoda > Insecta > Diptera > Muscidae > Polietes > Polietes domitor. The sequence goes on along the minus strand of OX377618.1, from coordinate 193,237,445 downwards.
TCGAAAGATATTGACTGCCGCTATTTATTTATTTTTATAAAATTATAATACTAAATACGAACAAATTTTCAGTTAATACTATGAAAAAAAAAAACAAAATAATACTATAAAGTTTCAATAATTCGACCCATAATTTACTCTATGGCAAGATTAGAGTGATCAAAAACCAGGTATTTTCTATGATGGTGGGTTTTCGGGTTTCTCGAAAACCGTGATTTTGAAAAAACCGGTTGCCCGATTTCTTGTTTGAAAAAACCTGCTCCAACCGGTTTCATTCGGGTTTTTCATAAAACAGTAAAAATAGGAAATTTTGATTTGTTTGTCGAAAATCTTAAGTAACAATGTCTTCAATTTATTATTTAAACTTAACGAAATTACAAATATTTCATTTTAAGGATATATGTATATTTTTTTACTTAGAACTTTCGAAAGTGCTAGCAGTCATACAGGGCTCATGTTTTGACATTTATGATCAGAAATTCTGGAAAATCATCATGAATAGATTAACGTGTGAGCAACACTACCAAATAATACGAATATACTTTTAAAAATAAGTTATCAATTCGCGAAATTTATAGACGTATTCGTCATTTTATGGCACACATAATTAGTACGTGAACATTTTGGCGCAAAGATCTTGGCCTACCCATTAAGATATATTTGGTGCAGAAATTAAAAGCACGAGACCATGATATGCGTGATTCTTTCGCCGATTGGGCTCTACATAGAGTGTCATAAAATTCACGAATCGCGTCTATTAGTTTTGCGAATCGATGACCGATAGTTTTTAAAAGTAATCAATCATTTCTGATAGGGGGGATATACATAGGTGAATTTTTATGTTTGTAAGTCATTTCGATTTCATATAGCCGAAATACATTTAGTCATATGTACGTCACCCCAAATGAATTTTGATTACATAGCACCCTAAAAACGAGGACGAACTCCGCCAACGTAGTTTTTGACTTCGGCTAAACACTGGATTAAGTTTTTCTGAAAAGTGTCACCTAATCAAAAGCGTTCCGTGAAGCGTGCGATAATATAAAAAACCGGTTGGCCCGGTTTTCGGGTTCGATCACTCTAGGCCAGATTCAAAATTTATATTTAAAGCACAAAAAAATTACACGGGAAAACATGATTTTTAGGGGTATTTTCAAGAGCGTTTAGCTCACAGATGGGTTGATCTAGGACCGAAATATTTTGCTAATCGTCGTTAAACAATTCAAACTTTTTTCCGTGGGGTGCTTGGAATTTTTTTTTTCATTTGTATGGATCGCGACCCAGCCTAATGTATATATTATTGAAAAAGTAATGAAATGTTTTACGATAAAAATTACCTGAAAATTTCAGTGAAGGTAAGACACCAAAGTTATACTCTTCACACTTAAATAGGAAAATTACACGCCAACCTATTCAAAAAAATTCGCCTTCCTTTTATTTTTGGAAAATCGATCTTTTCGACAAAAATACAGGTTTTGCGGTAGAGCGCGGTAAATAACAAATGCAAATATTTTTTTAAAAAATTTTCATTATCGCGGGACATATGTCTAAAATGTTTTGTATGCATGAAAAAACGCAGTGCTACAGAAAACAATGAAGTGGAAAACTCTGGATAGTGATAATATTTTCCTGGATGGTATTCACGAGTAAAACAAGAATTTGACTTGAGGAATCTCTGTGTATTTGTCCTGCAAACACATTTTGTTTCAATTTCTTTCGAAGTTAAAATATATGACCGTCATATTTGGCGTATTAATAAAACAAACCAACGCCAATATAGGTCAAATGACCCATGTCACTGGCCAAAAGTAAAAAAAAAAAAACAAAATGTACAATCGCTTTTATGCTGATATAATTTAATAAAAAACACATCAATGTAAATAAAAATGAATTTGGGTTTTCCAAAAAAATATTCCCGTTGTGTTACATGACTTCAAAGTTGAAAATATTAAAGTGGCAGTATAAAACTGTTTACGCGGCATTTTTGTTTATCTATTTTGGAATGTGCGTTGTTATATTTGACCAAAAGAATAATATGAAGTATAAATGTAGAATATGCAATTCTAAGTATATATTCAATATTTTTAATAAAAAACATTTGAAATTTGTCTTGGTGTGTAAAAAATTAAGGAAGTTCAGTGCAGCCTTAGAGTGATTATAGTTAATTGCAAATATAGTAATTATGTAAGCTTTAAAACGGAAAATAAGATGTCGATTTGTTATGAATGTATTTAAACACATGTGGATTTGCGCTTTTGTGCTCTCAGTCTAATCCATCCTAAAAGACTTGCAATTAGAAAACGATTTAGTCTTAAGTTAAATACATTATATGTAAGTAAAGCAAATAAATAAGGCTAAAGTAGGGTAGAACAGATTGCATGGTAAACCATACCACCCACACGTGGACCTACATCTAGATTAACCCTCTCATGCCCGAATTTTCTTCTTATTAAATATATAAAACTTACTATGCTTTTTGATGAGGTATGGGTCTAAATATGATTTCTATAGAGTCTTGGGGTTCTAATTCATGCAGGACATGAGTAACAGGATGTTTCTTAAAATCATTATACTGCTGATATCGGTTAAACAAAAACATATTTTTAAATAGTTTCTTCATTTTAAAAATCTTTGATATATATCTCTTCGAATAACAAAGACAGTTTTTCTTGTACTCGAAGAAATCCAATCAAAATAAGAAGAATTTCTAAACAATTTCGAATTACAAGAAACTCAAACAATTGAAATTGGACACTTCACTTTTGTTTTCACCTTCCTACGCAAACCCAAGTTACCGAATTTATTGGTTCCCTTTTAAATATTCCTTGTTACATATGTAAACAAAAATAAAAGTTATTAATTCTGCAAAAAATGTGATTTTAAAGATTTTATAGGACTAACTCGCAATGTTGCCTATATGCAACTATGAAACTGTAAACTCCCAAGCTAATCTTATATCGCACAAGAGCCTCATATCACAATCTATATTCGGAATCACAATTCAACAAGGAGAAATTATGGCTATAGTGGAAAACTGTGGTAAATTTCTCTTCCGATTTGAATTCTTTATAACACAAGAAAAATATAGAAAAAATTTGATAAAAATTTCATAATAGATACATTAAACTTCACTATTGCAAAAATGAATCATGTTTTCGCGAATTTCAATGATGCAGGGGCTTAGAATGTTGTGTAGGGTATAATATAGTGACCTACGTTTCAATTCAGACTTTTTTTGTTATTTATACACCTCACAAGAGTATTATGTCTTTGTGCATTTGTTTGTAACACCCAAAAGGAAGAGTGATAGACCCATTGTTAATTATAACGATCGGCTTAGAATCACTTTCTGAGTCGATTTAGCAATGTCCGTCTGTCTGTCCATCTATTGTTGTAATCACGATACAGGTCGCAATTGTAGCCAGAACTAAACGAAACTTTGCACAACGAAGTTTTTCGGGACAAGGACGAACGCTATTTAATCTGAAGAAAATCGGTTCAGATTTAGATATAGCCCCCATACGAATTTCACTCTCGATTTGACTCTTTTCACTCTAGATACCTCATATGACAACCGATTTTCTTCAAAATTGGCAAAACATCTTATAGTTCAACTAGAAACACCTGTGGTAAAAATGGGTCAGATCGGTTCAGATTTATATATAGCTCCCATACAAATTCCGTTCCCAATTTGAATTTTCCGCTCTACAATCCACATATTTTCTTCAAAATTCGCAAAACACCTTATATTTAAACTAGAAACATCTGTGGAAATAATGTGTTAGATCGGTCCAGATTTATATATAGCTCCCATAAAAATTTCGCTCCCAATTTGAAATTTTCCGCTCTAAAATCCACATATTTTAACATATTTTCTTCAAAATTGCCAAAACACCTATGGTGAAAATAAGTCAGATCGGTTCAGATTTATATATAGCTCCCATACAAATTTCGCTCCCAATTTCAATTTTTCCGCTCTAGAATCCACATATTTTAACAGATTTTCTTCAAAATTCGCAAAACACCTTATACCCTTACACCTAGATCGGTTCAGATTTATATATAGCTCCCATAAAAATTCCGTTCCCAATTTGAATTTTTCCGCCTCGAATCCACATATTTTAAGAGATTTTCTTCTAAATTCACAAAAAACCTTATATTTAATCTAGAAACAGCTGTGGTAAAAATGTGTTAGATCGGTTCAGATTTATATATAGCTCCCATTCAAATTTCGCTCACGATTTGACTTTTTCTGCTCTAGAAACCACATATTTTAAAAATGGGTCACATCGGTTCAGATTTACATATAGCTCTCATACAAATTTCGTTCCCCCAGAAACCGCATATTTTCAAAGAATTTCTTAAAATTGAGCATAACACGTTATACTTCAACTGAAAGAACTTATTGTGAAAGTTAGTCAGTTCATTCCATGTTTGGATATAGCCCCGAAACAAATATTATTCTCGATTTGACAAATTAGGTCATATTAGCCTGTGATTAGGAAACGTACAAAAAATTTTCCCGTTTTCACTTTTTTACTGAATTGAATTTTATTCCGATAGAAAGTGGAGTGTGTCATATAGTCGGCCCCGCCCGACTTTTGCCTTTCCTTACTTGTTTTAATTATGTAATGTTAAGAAACTAAATTAACTCATTTTGGTCCCAAGAATGGCCGTGAATTTCATAGGGGTTCCGAAAGATTTATTTGTATACAATCCACGAGAGTATTATGTCTTTGTGTATTTGTTTGTAACACCCAAAAGGAAACAAGTTAGACCCATATTTTATTATACAGATCGGCTTAGAATCACATTCTGAGTCGATTTAGTAATGTCCGTCTGTCCATCTATTGGTGTAATCAAATTACAGGTCGCAATTATAATCCGATCTTAACACAAATTGCCACAAGTAAGTTTTGTGGATGAAGGACGAACGCTATTTAATTTGAAGCAAATCGGTTCAGATTTAGATTTAGCCCCCATACAAATGTCGCTCCCGATTTGGCTTTTGCCGTTCTAGAAATCACATATTGTACCCTATTTTCTTCAAATTTGGCTTAACACCTTATAATCTAAATAGAAACAGCTATGCTGAAAGTGGGTAATATCGGTTCAGATTTAGATATAGCCCCCATACAAATGTCGCTCCCGATTTGACATTTTCCGCTCTATAAACCGATTTTCTTTAAATTTGGCACAACAACTTATAATCAACAAAAATACCTATGGTGGAAGTGGGTAAGATCGGTTCACATTTAAATATAGCCCCAATACAAAAGTTGCTCCCAAATGTTTAACCGATTTTGGCCAAACTATACCTATTATATTTCACATATTTCCTTCCAGGTTTTAATATAACCCCATACAAATGTCCTTTCCGCTTTAACATTTTGTGTCAAACAGATATATTTTCAGGATACAAAAAACCTTCCCGTTTTCTCTTTATCACCGAATTGAACTGTATTCGGATGGAAAGTGGAGTGAATGATATAGTCGGCCTCGCCCGACTTTAACCTTTTCTTACTTGTTTTTCTTAACTGCCTGGCCCACGATGTCGAAAGAAAATCTATGCGAACGAAAGCCAGTCACTCACTTTTGCTTTTGACATTTGCATTCGCTCAGATGACAGAAAAAATAGTTAGTGGGCCCCGATTTTGTACTGAAATGCTTACGTTTTCGTTCGCATAGATTTTCGTTCGCTTTGCCGTTCTAGTGCCTGTTAGTGGGTCCCAAATCAGCTGTTTGTCGCATGAAAGGCATGCGAACGTTAACGTTCGACATCGTGGGCCAGGCAGTTAAACATTTAGAGAAAGTAGCTCATGTAAAATTTTAGATGTTTGATTTAGCGCCTTTACACTCTTAGGTCGAGGTATGTTACATGGAAAGTAGGCGTGATGGTGGGCGGATTTAAACAAAATCTTTTTTTGTGATCACAATTTACATATTCCAAGCTATCTCTATACATTTTTGTTAACATAATATCAGACTTTAAGTTTTATGACTTTTGGCCAGTGAAATGGGTCATTTGACCTATAGTGCAATGTTTAATTTTAGGTGCGGAACTTTATTTCTGTTTGCTTAGATGAACCTCTTTGGGTCGAACTTTTAGTCCAAGACGGAACTTCGCTTATTGATGTATGCCAAAAAAACGCTTCAGATTTGGAGCTAAATAACTGCGATGCCGCACTAATCCAAATGCCTAATGTCAGTGAAGGATAATAATATGAAATCTATTCTATTCTTTTTGGGGGAGAATTACCAATTACAAACTATTTAAGGATATTTGTGTATTGGTCCTGTAATCATTCCATTAAAAAAAATAAGTACTTGCATTGGTTGCAGCTTGAATTAAATACCTTTCCTACCTTTAATTCAAAGTCCCTACCTTATTATGTTCGGTCATATAACAAGTTTTAATTAGTTTGTTACTAATTTTCAATTAATATGTTCACTTTAAAAGTGATACGAGGTACGAGACGAGGTAGCTTTACGCTTGTCGTTCGTACATGTGATGCAATCACACGTCACTTCCCTTCACTTCACTTCAATTTTATAATCGAGAGTGTAATAAAGCTAAACTTCTTATGTGCACACCCAGCCCTGCCGAACTCCATGAGCATGGAAGTCATGCTGACGATGGCGTTATGTCTCACGAGTGCATTGTCAATTGGTAAAATGCACAACCGTCTCATCGTACGAACGGTAGAAAACCGGAAACGGAAATATAATATAAAAGAGAAGAAGAATACTAGTAGCGTAGTATTAACAAGAACTACAACACACATATCGACTATAAGCTTCTCCTTTTGCCACTCCTTTCAATTTCAACGCTTAACTGACAACATCAGTTGCTTAGAGGTTGTCTTCACGAGGAGAGCAAATTGATTTGCGACGGCTTGTTTTGTTCTAGATGCGATAACAGCAGCCGCAACGAAATCAATGAACACCATGTGGTTGTGTTGGAACAAACGTGCATCGATAGATCAACTAGAAAATTGCTATCACCGAAAGACAGCATGACTTTAATGTTCTACATTTTCCCCGCATTTTTTCATTCGTTATTTCCTTAACATTAGGGCTGTTTTTGTATTGAGCTGTTATAAACAAGTAAGTTAAAAAAGTTTTTTAATGTTGTCACACATCATTATTTTCTCTCATATTCATATGTGAGAATTTTTAATAGTTCAACTTAAAAACTACATAACAAATATTGACATTTATTTATTTATTTCAATATAACTTACAAATATAGAAAATAAATTTTATTAATAAAAACCAGCAAACATTTTACCCTAAATAAAATAGAAATAATTTTATGGAATTTGCAGAATGAACATGTATTTTCCACCAAGCCAAACCCTGCTTGATAATTATATGTATATATAGGGTTGGCCATTTAAAATTTTAAATTAGAATTGGCTATAAAAAAGTACTGTTTTTTTAATTTTGGTTCTATTGGAAAGGTTGAATTCTATCATTTAATAACAACACAATATCATTAATATGACTACCACAACTGGCTCGGCAGTACCTCATCCGATCAAACCATTTTTTCAGTTCATGATCCAATGATGCCGCCAGCCCAAAATCCACACCAAACAGTGACTCGTTGTGGATGCATTGGCTTCTCAATAGTCACGTGTGAGTTCTCTGTACCCCATATGCGGCAATTTTGCTTATTGACATAACCACCGAATTGAAAATGAGCTTAAGGAAGGCTGAACTGAAGGTTGATCTCTTCTCGAAAACTTTCCACGTAAATTTCTTAGAGTTTGCGTTAAAGACTCACTACTTTGGAAGTAAGTTTTTAATATTTCCAAATAGTGACTCGTTGTAGATGCATTGACTTCTCAATAGTCACGTGTGGATTCTCTGAACCCCATATGCGGCAATTTTGCTTATTGACATAGCCAGCAGCATGAAAATAAGCTTCGTGAAGGCTGAACTGAAGGTTGATCTCCTCTCGAAAACTTTCCAAGTAAATTTCTTACAATTTGCGTAAAAGACTCACTACTTTGGAAGTAAGTTTTTAATATTTCCCAATTTTGTTCGAGCGTATAGCGTCCCATTTTGCAAATGTCAAACATAAACCTGAAAATAAAAATTAATGTTATTCTAACTTTCAAAGTCAAAGAAATCGGTAGTTAAAATTTAAAATTTTAAATGGCCCATCCTATAGAATATTAATCCATTGAGGCTAAACATTTTCCACATCTTAAAATAAAATAGCCCTATTATTTCCACGGAACACTTTTGTTCACTTCTTCTCGTTTTTGCGGAACAAAAAAGTTGAAGTTTAGCTGTGGCCTTTCTTTTTTGCAGAGGATGGGTAGATGTATCTGTGGGAGTATAACTTTATTTAAAAATGTTTGACACATACGTATGCTTAATATTAAGACATGAATATAGTAGCAGTTAGGGGATACATGAAAAGATATTTTTCAGTTCACAGTGGGGCATTTTTGGTGTGATGGAAATCATTTTTCATTGTTTTCCAATGGAAAGTTTAAGGCCGGGCATGTAAAATTTTGAAATGACTGCCAAAAGTTCTCTTACAATGTTCGACAGTCCAAAAACTCTGGGAAGTGATATTATTTTTCTGGTAGGTATTGTCAAGTAGAATAAGACTCTGCATTTGAAATTTGACACCCCAAAATCTTGAGGTACGGAAAAAACGACTTTTCGTAAGTTTGCACATAAGGGCGGGCCATTTAAAATTTGAATTTTAATCGGCCTTCAGTTCAGCCTTCATGAATCTCATTTTCATCTCGGTGGCTATGTCAATAAGCAAAATTGTCGCATATGATTATTGAGAAGCCAATGCATCCACAGCGAATAACTGTTTGGTGAGGATTTTGGGCTGTACTGTAAAATTGGGTTGATCGGATGAGGTACTGCCGAGCCAGTCATGGTAGTCATACGAATGATATTGTGTTCCACTATTAAATGACAAAGTTCAAACTTTCCAACAAAAACCAGTAATTTAAAAAAATCAGTACTTTTTTATAGCCGATTCCAATCTATATTTATAAAAGAGAATGCCGTCCGTGTGAACACGCAAAACTTTATAACGGATCGTCTGATTTTCACGATTTTGGGCTTGATGAATTCGTGTTGGCCCAAGGAAGGACATAGGATGTAAAATTGGTACATAAATATTACTGACCACGAGAATGATAAATATGATGTCGAAATTTGGATTTTCATTTTATGTGTGTGGCAATAGTGTTTTTTGAGCCAGAAGGCTGCAAATTGGAACGTATATATTACTGACCACAAGAAAGATAAATATGATGCTAGAGTTTGAATTTTCGTTTGGTGGGTAGTTGGGGCGTGACAAAAGTGTCTTTTAGCTAGAAGGCTGAAAATTGGAACGTATATATTACTGACCACGATAATATCAATATGATAAGATCAATATGAAACCTGATTTTAATTTTACCATTTGTGTTTTTGCCTGGCGAAGCGGGCGGGGTTCAGCTAGTTTAATTAATAAATTTCATTGCGTAAAATGAACAAAAATGTAGATATCATAACGAAATTATGTAGAAGATCTTTCCGAAAGTAATGGTCATAAAGTTTTTGCGAATAACTAAATTCCCAATGATGGAAAATAAGACAGACAAAGATACCCTTTAATCAGCTGGTGATTCAAATCTTCTACCTTTAATACGGTAATTTGCCATATATAAATGATTTGAGGTAAATATAATAGAATAGAATATCACAAATAATGTTAGTAATATTTAGGGATAATTTAATTTTTTATATTTTATGAATAAAGTCGGACAGACAATCATACCCATACAATCTAAAGTAGCTAGATTGTATTGAAGAAATATCAATATTGCTGTCACAAAATATTAATTTAGGTTTTCGAAGCTACGAGGAATGGACGATAATGAACGAATGCACGATATTTAATACTTTATTAACAATAAATTAAATACGCACAAAATTAGAAACCTTAACATGTCCTACTGCCAGACGTGGCGACCTCGTGGCCATGCTCAGTCCTTGCGAGATTCTTTTCTGTTGGAAGTATGCTGAACGTAGCTCTTAGGATAGAAAATTGGTAAGGCGATAGAGAGAGGTTAATATGAGAAATGGTAGTCGAAAATGCTAACAGGTACATGTCTTGAAACCTATCCATCCGTATGCTTACAGATCAAACTCGAATCAAAGTCAATCCATAAGAATCCAATAAGATTACAAAATAGGTCATATGAAGCATTGTCTATTTTAAAAGGTTTTTATATTTCAAAAAAGTTTTGAAATTGAATTGATCTCATATTTCATTATTTATAATTTATTTGAGTTCAATTTGTTTGTTATGCGAAATAAAATAATTTATATAATATGTTTTTATATAACAAACAGTATATTGTCGATTTCCCGTCCAGTCCGGGGATCCCTGGAAATGGAAAAAATAATACAAGCACGGCAAAATACTAACCCTAACCTGCATGCAGCTGCAGGAGGAAACATAAAATGTACAAGCGAAATAATGTTTTCGCCTTTTTGATAAATGAACAAGTAAGTAAGCTTCAGTCGGCTAAACCGACTTATATACAGGAATTAAATTTTACTTAGGGATGATAATTTGTGTGGAAGGTACCACAAGGTTTGTGGCACATGGTCCCAGCTTCCACATTTATAAAACAATTCTAAAAACATGATCAAATATCAAGTCATAGTGAATTCCATGCACCCGTATAGAAGTTGTGAAGAATTTAATATTAACTAGGATAGAGACAATAGTGTGGGAGCTACAGGAAGGGGCGTGGTTAAACCGTACATATTTTTTAGAAGGCGTCTAACCATATCGCCCACATTCCACATGAATGCAACTTCTATAAAAGCATTACCAAATATTAAATTTCATCATATTCGGATCGTCCTTATATGTAGAAGTTATAACAGCTTTATTTTTACGTTGTTTTGTGCTATTTCTGTGGGTGGTGCTGGAAGGGGGGGGGGGGGCAAAAGCCATTTTTTGTACACTTAATGTGGTTATAAAAATATTTTCAAATACCAAAATATAGCTGTTTACGAATATCCTTGTGGAGATAACGTTGGTTTTCATTTTACATACAAATATGGGTCATTTTTGTGGGAGGTGCCAGAAGGGTCGTGGCAATTTTGCCCATCTTCGAACTTAAACTAAACTTTGGTAAAAATATTACCATGTGAAAAGTTTTAATTTATTCCTTAACTCCTTTCGAAAGTTATCGTGTACACCAGCCAGACAGACGGACGGACATGGCTCAGACAACTTAAAAAGTCGTGAAACGGATATGGTCCAAACATACTTAGGGTCTTAATTCACTCCTTCAATGAGTTACACTTTTTGTCTGTTCCAATAATTGCTTAATATGGTACACTGAAAGAAAAATCGTTCGTTGCATCAACGAATCAGATTCGTTATTGTCATTTCGTTTAATTAATACAAAAAATCTATAAATTTCTGATTATAATCATTGTTTTTATTTTGTATAAATATATATAATATATTATTTTGTCAAAAATTATTAAAATTTATGGGGTTTGGATGGAACACTTTGCCTCAACAACTAATTCGTTGCAGCAACAATTTATTCGTTGGTGCAACAATCGGAGACACACAAATTATGTGTTTTTCTAGTGTGTGTTTTTGGGATGTATTCGATAGTAATTCTCATTCACGTTGTTGGAGTTCTGCCATAAGTCATTGAGCTGCTGTTGCGAATAATCCCTTCGAAGTCCACTGCCGGTGGTCATCGTTGAACTAAATTATCTACATATACTGAAAAAAAAACGTTCGAGGCCGGGACGAATTTTGTTTTTGAAAACTAACTAACGTCGGCGGTCATTGCTGCAACGATAAAGTTTCGTTGCTGCAACGAAAATGTTTAATTTATTGCCACGAATATTTTCCAAACCACATTGTTTCAGCAAGGAAACCGCGTTGTTGTAGCATCGAATCAGAATTGTTGCACCAATGAATTAAAGTTGTTGCAGCAACGAAATAGCATTGTTGCAGTAATGAAACAGCATTGTTGCTGCAACGAAACAACATTGCTGCAGTAACGAATCAGCATTGCTGCAGTAACGAAAAAACATTGTTGTAGCAACGAACATATTCGTAGTAGAACTATAATTTCCATTAAATCAAGATTTGTTGCATCAACGAAACTTTGTTCGTTGCAGCAACGAACGCCGACGTTCGTTGACGTGCAATGAACAAATTCGTTGCAGCAACGTACAATTTCGTTCCGGTTACGTACGTTTTTCTTTCAGTGTAGGTTTCTATGTAAAGTCACACTCTGTAGTGGAGGGCATACAAAATTATTCCCGACCTTTATGCCGTTTTATTTGTTTATATTATCGATTTTATTTTTCCATGTTTTTTTTTTAATTTGAAAACTAATTATATTTTAGCTGTTCTTGATAGAGATGGGGAATGATCACCACCACTTCGGCATACCAGAGATTTTCCAATATACGAGGAAGAAATGCACAAATACAATTTTCTGGACCCGTTGGACTACACTAAGGTAATTTTGTCGGTTTAAACTTATTATATTATTTGGTAATTTGCATTTATGTATTCATGCATCCCACCTACATTGACTGAGCCTTTGTCGTCAAAAAGTGAGATGATTTTTTTTGTATATAATACAAACCCTATTATTCCTTTAAGCGGGCATAATCCCTTTTTATATTCCCATAATTACACTGTGTGTATTTTTTTAAGTCATGGAAATATAACCATATACGGATACCACTACGTGATAAAAGACCAACAAAAAGACCCGTGTCTCCCAGTTTTGCCCAAAGTCATGCACTTTTTTATGGACGGACACCACTACGTGATAAAGACAAAAAAAAGACACGTGTCTTTTTATTTTGTATTATTTTTGTTATAGATAGCAGAGTATCTCACTGTTGCAGTAAAGAAAAACAAATGAAATTAAAAGATTTTCAGGTACATTTTTGTAGTTGTGTTTCCTTGAATTTTGAAGGTTTTGCTATCTATGGACCTAAACAGGGGAGAAAAGGTTAAAACATCATTTTTTTAGTTTTTTTTTTTGTGGTTTTGACCTTGAAGATGAAGGATTTTTTCATTTAATGTGTTCACAATTTTTGCTCTTTGTGGCAAGAGCTATAAGAGCTGCTTCAAGAGTAAATAAAAAATCCAAACCTTTTGGAAGATATGAGCCTGAGAAAATGATCACTTTTTGCAAAAAATGACACTGATGCCCCAAATCTTTGGGGCCCATAAAAAAGTACATGACTTTTGCAAAACTGGGAGACTCGAGCCTTTTTATACACTCCACGAGAGTATTATGGCTTTGTGCATTTGTTTGTAACACCCGAAAGGAAGCGAGATAGACCCATTGTTAGTTATACCGATCGACATAGAATCACTTTTTGATTCGATTTAGCAATGTCCGTCTGTCTGTCTGTCCGTCTGTCCATCTATTATTGTAATCAAATTACAGGTCGCAATTATAGACCGATCTTAACAAAAAATGGCACAAATAAGTCTTGTGGATCAGGGACGAACGCTATTTAATTTGAGGCAAATCGGTTCAGATTTAGATATAGCCCCCATACAAATGTCGCTCCCGATTTGACATTTTCCGCTCTAGAAACCACATATTTATTGTACCCGATTTTCTTTAAATTTGGCACAACATCTTATAATCCAACTAGAAACACATATGCAGAAATTAGGTAATATCGGTTCAGATTTAGATATAGCTCCCATACAAACGTCGCTCCCGATTTGACATTTTCCGCTCTAGAAACCCCATATTGTACTTGAAATTCTTTACATTTGGCACAACATTTTATAATACAACTAGAAACACCTATGCAGAAAGTGGGTAAGATCGGTTCAGATTTAGATATAGCCCACATAAAAATGTCGCTCCCGATTTGACTTTTGCCGCTTTAGAAACCACATATTGTACTCGATTTTCTTTACATGTGGCACAACATCTTATAATCGAACTAAAAACACCTGTGCAGAAATTGGGTAAGATCGGTTCAGATTTAGATATATATACAAATGTCGCTCCCGATTTGACATTTTGCGCTGTAGAAACGACATATTGTACCCGATTTTCTTTAAATTTGGCACAACATCTTATAATCGAACTAAAAACTCCTGTGCAGAAATTGGATAAGATCGGTTCAGATTTAAATATAGCCCCCATACAAATGTCGATCCCGATTTGACTTTTGCCGCTTTAGAAACCACATATTGTACTCGATTTTCTTTACATGTGGCAACATCGTATAATCGAACTAAAAACACCTGTGCAGAAATTGGATAAGATCGGTTCAGATTTAGATATAGCCCCCCTACAAATGTCGCTCGCGATTTGACTTTTGCCGCTTTAGAAACCACATATTGTACTCGATTTTCTTTACATGTGGCACAACATCGTATAATCGAACTAAAAACACCTGTGCAGATATTGGGTTAGATCGGTTCAGATTTAGATATAGCCCAAACTATACATATTATATTTCACCTATTTCGTTCCAGATTTCATATATAAATGTCCTTTCCGATTTAACATTTTTGTCAAACACATACATTTACAGGATACAAAAATTCTTCCCGTTTTCACTTTTTCACCGAATTAAATTGTATTCGAATAGAAAGTGGAGTGTATCATAGAGTCGGCCCCGCCCGACTTTAGCCTTTCCTTACTTGTTTATCATGTAGTGGTGTCCGTATATGGTTATAGTTTTTCATGTTATAGTTCAAATATTGTCGTTTGGAAATTTCAAATTTATTCCATACTTCCCCCACAGTGCGGTGGTAATACCCACGTGTAAATCCGGCATCACAGCATCAGCAATATTTATGATCAAACTTTCTTTGTGCTGCCATTTCAGTAATGACGCCTGACGTTGTTAAGACTCTTCAAAAGTTCATGACGTATGTGTTGAGGAAACTCCAACACCGCAAGAACACTCATACATACACTTGTAGGGAGGAAAGTATGTGTGTGTGAAAAATATAGCACGTCCTTGTGTGTGTACAAATATAAATTCACGAGCGGCGTATATGTATGATTTCTGAATTATTGCTAATATTTATACCAGCCATCGGATATTTTAAATAGTAAGCGGCACTTCCACATATATAGATTTGTATCAAAAAAATTATCCAACTGCTGGAATAGTTATAAATTTATTATAACTTCGAGTTGTAGAGATTGTTCGATATAAATCAGAGCGGAGTTTTAGGGTGCGGGAAATCTATCAGAATTTCCCGATCTACATTCATAGTTTGAACCGAATATGCTCCAAGTCTTTCGAAAACTTCTTCGTTCTACGCATTTGGAAATGAGTACTTATTCAAGCTTTCATTCCATATCTTAGCTTGAAGTAACACCAATATAACTTCCATACGAAAATTCAGAATCTGTAATATATATTTAATTTATGTAATTATATTTAATAATAAATATATTTATCTTTATTTTGTCACACCACTCCTGTTGCCTCCCACACGAATGTGGAAAATCTTTATTTCAAATAGAACTGATATATTTTTCACACGGAATGTCAAAACCAGTTGCAATGCCGTGCTTTGAAAATGAAATATTTGACCAGGGTACATACCCATCGTCCTCATTTTCACTAGAGTGTAGCCAGCAGCCCACTCCACTCCACCCCACTCCGCCATAATTTCCTCTATTTTATTTATGAATAGTTTGTTTATTACTCTGAGCGAACATTTTGTTCTACATCCGCACTTACAAATGCGAGGATGTATCTCATAAATACTTTTAATCTTGATACGAATGTATACGATTATGCTTGTGTGTGAGTGTGTGTGTACACACATATACATACGTAAGTTTGTGTAGGTACTTTATGGGATTACAGGGTATTAGTTCGTTGTACTTCACATAAGGACTCTGCGACTACGACTCTTTTATCTGCTGTGTATTATTTATACATAAGTTAAGTCGTTGATGTTGACTGCACACATACGTACGTATGTACGTATGTTGAGTATTTGTATATAATTGTACATATGTCTGTAGGTTGGCAAAGTGAACAGTAATTACTTAAGGTCTTTCCATCCTCCCCTCCCTCTCTTCCACTTTTAGTTTGTTGAATTTTTAATAATAGGATCAAGTATGGTGTGTGTGTGTTGTAGGCACTAATATTCAAAAGTACATATATTATTATTGAAACACGGATAAATTTATTAAAAAGTTGAGTTTGTAATCTCGTTAGAAATTCCGGCATTAGCATTCTACTATTGAGAACATTACGTACAGAGTGAAGTGCTGTAATTTTAAAAGTGATAAATATATTTGTAAAAGGTATTGTGTTTTGCAAATTGAAAGGTTAATTTAATTTTGCTATTTTTGTTCGGGATATATTCACTATTTCATATCACTTCGAGTTTCAGCAATTATGGAATCGTGTGTCCTTTAATCTGGACCGAGGACCATACAATAAATGAAAACTTAATTAAATAAGATTGTACATCAAAATCAGACTTTTAATACCCTCCACCTAAGGATGGGGTATATTCACTTTGTCATTACGTTTGTAACTACTTGAAATATTCATCGGAGATTCCATAAAGTATATATATTCTGGGTCGTAGTAAAATTCTGTCTGTCCGTCTGTTGAAAGCACGCTAGCCGCCGATCAAAATGAGCTAGGAAGTTAAAATTTTCCCAATATGTGCATTATGGTTGAAGATTGAAAGTGCTTCCAAGATCTATTATTTCAGAAAAAAATGTTGGACAAAAATGCAACGTAAACAAGTAAGGAAAGGCTAAAGTCTGGCGGGGCCGACTATATGATGCACTCCACTTTCTATCCGAATACAATTCAATTCGGTAGAAAAAGGGAAAACTGGAAGGATTTTTGTATCCTGTAAATGTATGTGTTCAACAAAAATGTTAAATTGGAAAGGCCCAATTGCTGCGAACGGCGACGAATCGATAATTGATGGTCATCATTAACACTGGTCGATACAGCTACGATATTTTCTTCAGTTCGCACTCTACGTAAGCGTGTTGGTGGTTTAATGTGTAAATTTGGTGCGAAATTTTTGTCTCAATAGCCCGAATAGCCGCTTCAGTGGGTCGATTAAACTGACCATAAAATGGAAGCGCGCGATGAACTTTCTTAGCAGAGCACGCATTTTGACAATAAAATTCAATAATTTGCAAGCGTTGTTCGTTTGTAAGACGATTCATGGTTAAATTATAAACCAAACTGAAGATGTTTGACAGTGAAACAAAACACGAAACGTGTGTCAGCTGTTCAAACCAGTGTTGCCAAAAAGATAATAGCTAAAAAATCACCCTTTATATATTAAAAAACGGTTAAACATTTGGGAGCAACATTTGTATTTGGGCTATATCTAAATGTGAACCGATCTTACCCACTTTCACTATAGGTGCTTTTAGTTGGATTATAAGATGTTGTGCCAAATTTAAAGAAAATCGTGTACAATATGTGGTTTCTAGAGCGGAAAATGTCAAGTCGGGAGCGACATTTGTATGGGGGCTATATCTAAATCTGAACCGATCTTACCCAATTTTTGCATAGGTGTTTCTAGTTGGATTATAAAATGTTGTACCAAATTTGAAGATAATCGGGTACAATATGTGGTTTCTAGAGCGGAAAATGTCAAATCGGGAGAGACATTTGTATGGGGGCTATATCTAAATCTGAACCGATCTTACCCACTTTCTGCATAGTTGTTTCTGGTTCGATTATAAGCTGTTGTGCCAAATTTAAAGAAAATCGGGTACAATATATGGTCTCTAGAGCGGAAAATGTCAAATCGGGAGTGATATTTGTATGGGGGCTATATCTAAATCTGAACCTATTTGCTTCACATTAAATACCGTTCGTCCTTGGTCCATAAAACTTACTTGTGTCAATTTGGTGAAGATCGGACTATAATTGCGACCTGTAATTTGATTACAACAATAGATGGACAGACGGACATTGCTAAATCGGCTCAGAAAGTGATTCTAAGCCGATCTGTATAATAAACGATGGGTCTAACTCGTTTCCTTTTGGGCGTTACAGACAAATGCACAAAGACATAATACTCTCGTGGAGGTCTTATTAGCATATGATTAGGAAACATACAAAAATCCTTAACGTTTTCACTTTTTTACCGAATTTAATTGAATTCGGATAGAAAGTGGAGTGTATCATATAGTCGGCCCCGCCCGATTTTAGCCTTTCCTTACTTGTTTCAGTTGATTTAAGGTATTGAGGCCAATACCCTGCATTGTTGTTTCTAATCGACACAAATTCCAAAATATTTTGAAAAAAAAAACTTGGACCCATTTTAAACCTAGTATTTTTGTTGTAAAGTTGACGTGTAATTTTGCAATTTAAGTGTACAAAACTTTATTTACAATATTAGAGTCTTTGGTGAGCCCCACTGAAGTTTTCTGTCAAATTTAATCCTTTAATGGCCTTTTTGGAAGGACTTTTTTATTTTCTTTTTTTTGCTGTAGGACAGTGTTATTGTTTACAAAAACAAAATACTTTTTTGACACTTGAGTTTTGGCCAACAAAGACCCGCCCCTATGTTATTTATATATCTATATATTTTGAACTTAATCCATTTTTCGTAAGCTTGAATACATTCGACAGACTTTTTGTAGTGTCTCCGATGAATATTTCAAGGTGTTGCGAACAAAAATGACATCTTATTATGCAGTTTTTAAGTTTTTGCAAGTTGTCAAGTTTCGGCCCAGGCCGCCTGGCCAAAATCACACCAAAAATTCGAACGCAATGTAGTCTCTTCATACTGCCGTAGATTAGTTGTCCCCAACTGCTACACTTATGCTTATTTATGAGGCCGTTCGACCAAACAGTGCTACATTTGGATCTATTTGTTCCAATTTCCTTGTTAAATGATGAGTGCTGTGACAAAACACGAATAATAAAGAAGCGCTAAAGCATCGAGATGCCAAGGCGCGGATTGGATTTCTAAAAATAAGGATTGGAAGATTTACATTAATTTTGTATTTAATAGTTTTCCACTGAAAATTCTCCAATCTGAGATTTTCAAAAATATTGTTTTGTTTCATATCGTCAATGACGATATGATATTTTTGTTTGTTTATAAAAATAACGCCAATTAAAATCTATTTAATAAATGTTGTGGTTGTCCTAAACATACCCACGAATATGTTGTTTTGGACGTTAAGTGATAATATAACTCGAAACTACCTTCTACCACCTGCCTTGACACTGCGTAACCCACAACATCCATTGGGATGCAATTCATGTTAGATGAATCTAACCTAAGCATTTGCTATATTATACTTGTTTAGGCGTTTATGATTTTCTTAAGCACAACGTAGTTTAACATGTGAGCATAACCCCCCGTCAAGCTGCTCATTTATGGCCTTAATGTCTACACTTCCATTTTATAGGCTCGCAAACAGTATAACTGCCGCTCGGCCATAGTTCAGACTATTTGGCCCACGTATACCTCTACACCGGGATATCTTAAAGGAACACATTTTGTTCGGCCCCCATCACCAAAATAAATATAAACACTCTCTTTCGAAAATGATGTGCTAAATTGAACGTAATTAAAAACTATTTATCATACAAAGTGCTGGGGCGACCTTAAACCACCCCCCCCGCACCAATGGCCACGGCACAACTAATGTGTATGACCTGAGGAAGGCCTAAGTGTAAATGTAGCCCATACATACTTGTGTACACTAAGCTGGGTTAAAAAAGGGATCCAAAGGCGGGACAGCCAGTGAAAATGATTTATGTTCCAACATATGTTATTGTCGAGTGAGTACCTGGTAAATGGGGGACGACACGAGGAAAGGACAGACAAACAGATCCATGTGTATGAGCGTATGTCGAAATTCGTAGGGGGTGTCTGTGCAAATGGTTACCTGCTGGGTAAACAATTAAGTTTTTGGTTAAAACTAAACTTAAGCCAAACACAATGGCAATAAACCGGCAACACAGACACGGACTCACTTCGCTGGATACCATAATAAAGTTCTAACAAAAACAAAAGGGAAATTTAGTGCAGAGCCGGGAATGTCCAAAACTTTATAAGGACTTCAAATATGGATACTCTCATGAAAACGATATCTTCAAAAGAGACAAGGTTGTCATAAATGTAATGTCCATTTGGAAATAACCTTTTATTTTGCATATAGCCAATTTCATGATTTTACTTTCAGCGGTTGTTTGGTACAATTTGTACCCCCTTTCGTTCAGTTTCCCCTAAAATTTCCTTAATGTTTAGCGATTACATAGTCAGAGAAATCTTCAGGCCGATGTTTATGATTCTAGCTGCAATCAATTTGGTCGGTACCAATTTTATCCCATTTTACCTTAAAAGTACGAATTTGGAAATATCTCTTATCTCACGTCTACACTGTCAGGCAACGTGCATATCGAATTTCATTATTCTAGTTAGTACCATTTTTATCCCCTCCCGTAAAAGTACAAATTTCGAAAAAGTTTACATAGTCAGATCAATGTGCACATCGATTTTCATGATTCTAGCTGCAACCAATTTATTCGGTACCAATTTTATCCCTTTCTACCATCTCACTCCAAATTACGAATTTTGATCTTTTTATTTTTCATGCCTTCCTTTTCGATGCACATCTACACGGTTAGACCAAAGTATGTGCCCAATTTCATGATTTTATTTGCAGTCGTTTGGTTGGTACCATTTTTATACCCTCCACCGCCAGGATGGGGGTATACTAACTTTGTCATTCCGTTTGTAACACTTTGAAATATCGATCGTCATAAAATTCTAAGATCTAGCCATGTCTGTCCGTCCGTCTGTCCGTCTGTTGAAAGCACGCTAGCATCTAAACGAAAGGAGCTAGAACGTTCAAATTTTCCATAAATGCGTCTTATAGCCGTAGATCGGTTGGGATTGAAATGGGGCGAAATCCGCCCAAAGGGAAAAAATTTTCCCTCACAAGGACTAAAAATACCCATAATAATCCCTAATATTTTAGAGTATTTAAGCATGTTTTTTTAATATGTCTGTTTATATTTGCTTGATATTTGGTATGCGCATTCCCCTTATAGCAAAAACGTTCACCATAAAGTGATTCTTATTTGTAGGGGTGAAATGGGGCAACAAAGGGATAAAAATGGTACATATTAAACGACAACAGCTAGAAACACGAAATTCGGTTCCTCTAATTGAGTAATATAAAAATATTTTTCCAAATTCGTACTTTTAAGGGGTAAAATAGGAATCGAGGGATAAAAATGGTACCAACCAAACGGCTGTACCTAGAATAATGAAATTCGGTGTATACATTCCTCTGTTTGCATAGATAAGTAAAATAAACGGATTTTTCAAAATTCGTACTTTTTGGGGTTAAAATGAAAAAAGGAGATAAAAATAGTACCAATCTAATGACCGCAGCTAGAGTCATGAAATTCGGAGTATACATTCCTCTGACTGCGTAGACATGGAAAATAGACGAATTTTTCGAAATTAGTACTTTCAAGGGATACAATGGTACAGAGGAATAAAATAGTACCAACTAAACGACTACATCTAGAAATTCTAATTGCGTAGAAACGTCAAAGGGGTAAAAATGGTACCAACCAAATGGGCGCAGCTGGAATCATGGAATTCGGTGTATACATTCCTCTGACTGCATATACACGCAAAATAAAAAGTTTTTTTATTCCAAATTCGTACTTTTTCTTTTACGGCAAAATTGGTCGAATCATGAAGTTAGGTTATTTTGCACTATGTACGTCTGATAATGGATTTTCAAAATTTGTACTTTTGGAATTCAAATAGAATGGAAATACAACCAACTGTAGCACCCACTATCTACCAATATTTATGGCTTTGAAAATATTTTTGAAATTATAAATATAAGAATATTTATTTTTTGAATTGACGTATTGGTAGCATTACCTTATAAGCGTGGTGTGAAATAATTAAAATATTATATTTATTTATAAAATTAATTTTTCAATATATTTTCCTGTAATATTACTGCACTTCTACGAAAACCTCTGTGGAATGCAATTCATGGTGGAGGGTATATAAAGTTCGGCCCGGCCGAAATTAACGCCGTTTTTACTTGGAAATATACCTTATATTTCATGTCTACGTAGTAAGAGCGACGAGTACATCGAATTTCATTATTCTGCTTGGTACCATTTTTATCCCCTTTCGTCCAGTTTCCTCCCAAAAGTACAAATTTCGAAACAATCCTTAATGCTGAGCGTCTGCATAGGCAGAATGATGTGTACACCAATTGTTATTATTCTAGCTGCAGTCAATTTGTTCGGTACAAATTATATCCCTTTACCCCGTTTCACCCTAAAAATAAGAATTTGAAAATATCTCAAATCGTCAGAGCGACGATAACATTGAATTTCATTATTGTAGCTGGTACCATTTCTATCCCCTTTCGACCCGTTTTTCTCCGAAAAGAACACATTTCGAAAGTTTTCTTTTTGATGTGCATCTGGACGTTCAGAGCAATGTATATGTCCAATTTCCTGATTTTATTTTCATCAGTTCGGTTGGTACCATTTGTATCCCTCTTTTCCCATTTTACCCCGTAAATGTACGAATTTCGAAAGAAACCTTAATTTGGTGTGTCTACGCTTGCAGAGTGATGTCCACACCGATTTTCATGATTCTAGCTGCAGCAATTTTGGTTGGTACCAATTTTATCCCTTTTCCTCAGAACTAATTTGGAAATTTCTCTCATTTTTCGTATCTACGCGGTCAGAGCGACGATTATATTGAATTTCATTATTGTAGTTTGTACCATTTTTATCCCATTTCGACCCGTTTTCCCCCTAAAAAATAAATTTCGAAAATTGTCAGTATAATGCGCATCTAGACGTTCAGAGCATGTGTATGTGTCCATTTTCGTGATTTTACTTTCAGCCGTTTGGTTTGTACCATTTTCGTCCCTTTTTCCCCTAAAAGTAAAAATTTCGAAAAAAAAAACCCTAATGTTGAGCGTCTACAGAGTCAGAGAAATGTGTATACCGATTTTTATGATTCTAGCTGCAGCCAATTGGGTCTGCACCAATTTTATCCCTTTTCCCCGTTTCACCCGAAAAGCACGAATTTGGAAATATCTATTATTTTGCGGGTCCAAGTAGTTAGAGCGACGAGTACATTGAATTTCATTATTCTGGTTGGTACCATTTTTATCCCCTTTCGTCCCGTTTTCCCCTAAAAGAAAAACATTCGAAAAAATTCTTAATGCTGAGAGTCTACATAGTCAAATTGATTTGTAAACAATTTTTAGGATTCTAGCTGCAGTCAATTTGTTCGGTACAATTTTTATCCCTTTACCCCGTTTCACCCTAAAAGTAAGAATTTGGAAATATTTCTTTTTTTTTATATCCAATTTTATTATTCTAGCTGATAACATTTTTTCTCTTTATCTCGAAAAGTTTCTTTATGATGTGCGTCCACTCGGTCAGAGCAATTTCATGATTTTATTTTCAGTAATTAGGTTGGTACCATTTTTATCACCCTTTTCCCATTTTACCCCTTTAAAGTACGAATTTCGCAAATTCCTTTTATTTCATATATCTACGCATCTAGAGGAATAAGCCTTCAAATTTGCGTGATTCTAGTTGTTGTTGTTTGGTTGGTACCATTTTTCTCCCTTTATCCCTTAAAGGTACGAATGACTGTTTAGTGCGCGTTTACGCTAGAGGGGGAATGTACGTACCAAATATCAATAAATAGAAGGTAGAAATCTTCAAAAAAATGTGATTAAAAACTCTATTTTCCGTAATTGTAAGGGAATAATTTTACCTTTAATTTTACTCCTCTTAGGACCAATATGGGGCTTAAAAGACCAATATTAAAAATATTATTAAATGAGTTTTTAGTTATCAAGATTTTTCAGCGATGTATGAAAATAACATAATTAAATGAATTTCCGAAGAAACTACATATTTCTATGCATCTCGTTGCGATCACATATGTAGTATGTCCCATCTCTGAGCTGAGAACTACCACCTACGTACGTACGCATACATCCAACAACAAATTCAACCCGGTGAAGTGTTCCAAAACAATATGTGTAGCAGACGAAAAACATTTTTATGAATTATAAGATTTAAACAAAAATTCGAGAGCAGTCCTGTTCATACATAGTTCCCTTGGAATTTGTGTAACTTAACGGTGCCGTAATTTCATACAAAACCCACGCATTCACACACACACACGTATGCACACCCGAAAATTCATTACTGGTTGCCCGAAGAAAAAGCAGTAGAAGAAGGAGCAAAAACCCAACAGGGGTGCTGACAGGTTAACACTCGAAAACAACAGCAATGGCAACAGCAACAGCACCAGCACTAACAAAATGAACACAATGAATGAAGTTTCACTTTATGTTTTACGATGTATGAAGTAGAATGTCGGCGGTGATGTACAGCACTGTGCAACTATAATGTACAACAACTAAAGAGTGATTTTTTTGAGGTTAGGATTTTCATGCATTAGTATTTGACAGATCACGTGGGATTTCAGACATGGTGTCAAAGAGAAAGATGCTCAGTATGCTTTGACATTTCATCATGAATCGTCTTACTAACGAACAACGCTTGCAAATTATTGAATTTTATTATCAAAATGCGTGCTCTGTTAAGAAAGTTCATTGCGCGCTTCCATTTTATGGTCAGTTTAATCGACCCACTGAAGCGGCTATTCGGGCTATTGTGACTAAATTTCGCACCAAATTTACATTGTTGGACATTAAACCACCAACACGCTTACGTAGAGTGCGAACTGAAGAAAATATCGCAGCTGTATCGGCCAGTGTTAATGATGACCATCAATTATCGATTCGTCGCCGTTCGCAGCAATTGGGCCTCTGTTACTCAAAAACGTGGAAATGCCAAAATTGGACTAAGCGGATGGACCACCTAAGACGCAGCCGCGGTCAACATTTAAATGAAATTATCTTCAAAAAGTAAATGTCATGGACCAATCTAACGTTTCAAATAAAGAACCGATGAGATTTTGCAAATTTTATGCGTTTTTTAAAAAAAAAAAGTTATCAAGCTCTTAAAAAATCACCCTTTATGTTGGACCTATTTTAGATTGAACGTGGATAGGATTATCAACATAGACTTGAATCGTGGGCTGAAGTTATGGCTAGTGGAGAATTTGCGCAGTGATTGTGCCACAATTGTGCGGGTGCCATCAGATCAATGGAATTTGTGATCTAGACACATGCAGAATCGCGAAGAAGGCCTGACAATATTATGATATAAAGAGAGGGGCTATCTTCTTTCACTTGAAAGATTTCAATTGTCAGTATCGACGGGTCATTGCGTGTTGCGTTTGGATTGTTTGATGATTTCTAAAATATTTTGTCCCTAGATTAAGGCGTCTGTGAGCTCCCTCTAAAAGTCAGGGTTTCCCTTGTAGTTCATTATGTTGCACTTTAGTCCAATTTTTTCGGAATTAATAGACCTGTATTTATTATTACCGTTTGCAAACTATCATACTTTATTTTTATACACTCCACGAGAGTATTATGTCTTTGTGCATTTGTTTGTAACGCCCAAAAGGAAGCGAGATAGACCCATTGTTAATTATAACGATCGACTTAGAATCACTTTTTGAATCGATTTAGCAATGTCCGTCTGTCTGTCCATCTATTGTTGTAATCAAATTACAGCAGAGTTACAAGCCGAACCATAATTATCGGCGGCGGCGGCGCTGTTCAAAATGGCTCGGCGGCGGCGGCTTTGGGCTGATTTGCCGGCTCGTTCTATCATTCGATTACCCCTATTTATTTGACAATTTTGGGAAAACGGAAGGAACAATTTTCTTTTATTTTTTGGCAAGTAGTTTAATATTCGTTAATATTAGCCAATGTTCCGATTATTTAATATTGTTATTAGTGTATCCAATTATTCGGACTTTTATGTTATTCGATTTATCGTTTATTTGAAAACAAAAAAATCCCAATTAATCGAATAATGAAGTCGAGAGTTATTCGATTAACCGAACCATTGTCCATTTAAATAAATTATAATTAATAAGAGTTATCTAGACAAGACACGCCAGTTTACGGGTAGTTCAACTATATATTGAACGTTTATTACGTATATTTAAAAATTGTAATATCAAATTCGAAATTCAATAGAAGTTGACAAAAATCTTAATATCTTATCAACATAAAGAACCTCACTTTAAGTGAGCATAATATCAGAAGTTATCCATTGACTTTTTTCGAATATGGATCATATGATTTATAACAGAACTGACTTTATTATCGCGGTGTTAACCTCAATTTTTCTATGAATTTACTATTCTATGAAATTACTATTCTTTAAAATTTAAACAATTCCGAAGCTATTGACCAGTTTTTGCTATTTTTACATGAAGTCGGATAAATAGTTTTTTTAATATCTGTGGAGCATACAAATCAAAAATCGAAAACATTGTGGTTTTATATTTGGTGTTTCATAGTTTTTTACCCAAATGGAGCAAACTGGATATTCAAAATCAATTTATCATACAAAGCATACGACGATTTCATTACTTTTTAAAGCAAAACTTATAATAACGATTAATTGATTATTTGGGACAATTTATTCGAATTATTCGTTATTCGCAAATCATGATTTTTTATTATTCGAACAAATATTTGACAAAAATTATTCGATTAATCGCGGTTGGACACCCTAATTGATATCCCATACAATAATTTTTAAGGGATTGTTAATCCATTCCCAAAATTTATAATATGGATGAATTTAATAAATATTTTTGCAATTACAGCTTTTCATGTGAGGCTTGAATATCATAATCCTTCCAAAGAATAATAATACTCTACCTACTTTGACACACTAAAGAAGCACAATAGAGGAGCTGTTGTTCATTGTTATTTATAGGAACACATGGCCACATGTACTGGAATTGACTTATATAAATGCGACTGGGATACCAAATTCAAAGAAAGATCAATATATTTCACAGCAGTAGGTTGTCTAAGTCGACATTTATATTTTCTTTTGTAATTTTAAGTGGGTTGTCTATTTTGCTAGTAAGATTTGACTGAGTTAGAACTCCGTGAAATCTCGGCGGCGTGGTTAAAGTCGATTTGAGCCAATGAAATCGGCGGCGCGCGGCTCGTTCAGAAACATGCGGCGCCGCCGGCTTAAAATTGGTCGGCTTGTATCACTGAATTACATGTCGCAATTATAGTCCGATCTCAACCAAAATTGCCACAAGTAAGTTTTGTGCACCAAGGACGAACGCTATTTAATTTGAGGCATATCGGTTCAGATTTAGATATAGCCCCCATACAAAAGTCGCTCCCGATTTGACATTTTCCACTCAGAAACCACATAGTGTACCTGATTTTCTTTAAATTTGGCACAACATCTTATAATCCAACTAGAAACACCTATGGTGAAAGTTGACTAGATCGGATCAGATTTAGATATAGGTCCCATACAAATGTCGCTCCCGATTTGACATTTTCCGCTCTAGAAACCACATATTGAACTCGATATTCTTTAAATTTGCCAAAACATCTTAGAATCGAACTATAAACACCTATGGTGAAAGTGGGTAAGATCGGTTCGGATTTAGATATAGCCCCCATACAAAAGTCGCTCCCGATTTGACATTTTCCGCTCTAGAAACCACATATTGAACTCGATATTCTTTAAATTTGCCAAAACATCTTAGAATCGATCTAGAAACACCTACGGTGAAAGTGGGTAATATCGGTTCAGATTTGGATATAGCCCCCATACAAATGTCGCCCCGATTTAACTTTTTCCGCTCTAAAATCCACATCTTTTACCCGATTTTCTTTAAATTTGGCACAACATCTTATAATCCAACTAGAAACACCTATGCAGAATATGGGTAATATCGGTTCAGATTTAGATATAGCCCCCATACAATTATTTAATTTTTTTGTTTTAATTTCTGGCATATGTCCGCCATGGCTATGAGTTACATGATACATTCGATCAGTTCACTTTTTGTTTTCTCCAATAAATACGGCCGTCAACAGTAGCTTGAATACTTGATAATTCGCCGTTACGGCAGTTCCTTCCTCATTTCTAATGAAAAGAGAAAGGTACCGATAATGCTGCCAGCGTGGAAACTGCAAATAGTAAATTTTAATGAATGCAATCGTATTCGTTATGAACTTCATCACTTCATCTTTGATAAAGTGTTTTTAAGGTAAATTTTCACAATTTGGAAGCGTTGTTCTGGCATTAAACGATTCATGATGACTTGCCAAACCTTACTGAAAAAAAATTAAACACAGTTTGACATTATCAGCTGTCAAAACATAGTTATCGATAATTCTTAAGCAGCTTAAAAAAACCGTTATAATTTAGTTTCTTTACGTTGATTGTTCACAAATGATTCAATTTTCTATGCATCGATTTAATTTGTCATTTGTTTACAAACTACGTATTTGTCAATTATTATTAATTCTTAATATATTGGACGAATTATTGGATGCTTATAGTAATTTTGTTTTTGGTTTTAGGGGTTATGAGTCAGTCTACGTCAATAAGCCAAGACCTAGAAACGATTTTATTCATCGGATTCGATAGCTATTGGTGTTATTGCTGGAGAGAGTAATTGAAACAACAATCGAACGAAATTGTCTTTAAAAAGTATATTTTTTCAGGTCACAGTATATATTCCGATATCCAATTATTACCTATTTGAAGTATTTCATCTAAAATTAAATAGAATGAAGCTCTAAATGAAACATCCTATATATCGTAAAAGTGAATAACGATAATGAATTGATATAGGAGATATATTTAAATATATTAATCTTTCTGGCTGTATATAACAGACCTTTCTCCCGTGATGGTGAGCAGACATTTGAGCAAACCTACAGCCATTAGCTAAGACCGGATATTTATTTAACAGTGTGGCATATGTTTGATTATTCTTTGGACAGGATAGCATCGAATACATGGAATCCTGCTGCCTTTTGATTATGCCCTCACTCTGTAGAGTAGGAGGGACAGCAAAAATGTGTAACGCATTGAAGGAGCGACTTAAGACCCTAAATATGTTTGGAACCAATCCGTTTTACGACTTTTTAAACTATTTCAGCCATGTCCGTCCGT
Source organism: Polietes domitor (assembly GCA_947397865.1). Taxonomy (NCBI): domain Eukaryota; kingdom Metazoa; phylum Arthropoda; class Insecta; order Diptera; family Muscidae; genus Polietes; species Polietes domitor. Next base: position 193,208,297 of record OX377618.1, on the reverse strand, counting down.
CTGGTTGACTGGTGTACACGATAACTGTCGAAATTAGTTAAGGAATCTATTCAAACTTTGCACATAGTAATATTATTCCCAAACTTAGTTCGAGGATGGGCAAAATTACTACGCTCCTTCTGGTACCTAACACACAAATGACACATATTTATATGTTAACTTAAAACCCATGTAACTTCGCAATCAGCTATATTTTGATATTTGTTAAAGTTTTTATAAGCGTACAAAATATGATGGTTTTTGCCACACCCCTTTTAGTACCTTCCACACAAATCTTAACTTAACCTACGTAAAAATAAAGTTGTTATCTATATATATATATATATATAAGAGTTGCGTTACTGATTGACTGACTGACTTATCATTGACCAGCCCCCAGACCAAACGGCTGAAGCCAGGGCCATGAAATTTTCAGGGTAGTTCCCAAATATGACGTAGACGTCGAAATTCGAACCTTCGTCCTGACTAAACGGCAGTAGTTAGAAACATGAAAACCGGTGTGTTTCTTGCACTGACCATGCAGAAGAGCTACAAATAGAGATTTTTCGAAATTTGTATTTTTAAGGGAGGAAAGAGACAAAAATGGATAAAAATGGTACCAATTTAAGAATTGCAGCTAGAATCGTGAAAATCGGTATTTACATTTCTCTGACAACGTAGACTTGCAATATAAATGGATTTTTCGAAATTTGTACTTTTAAGGGGCGAGCTGGACGAAAAGGGATAAAAATGGTACCAACTAAAGTATTGCAGCTATAGTCGTGAAATTTGGTATGTATATTCCTCTCACCACATAGAAGCGCATATAAGTGCATTTTGTACTTTTAAGGGTTGCGCGGGACAAAAAGGGATAAAAATGCTGAACTTTGGTGTGTCAATTCCTCTGACAACGTTGAAGCGCAAATCCAAATGGATTTTTCGAAATGAGTGTGAGCGGGACAAAAAGGGATAAAAAATAGTACCAACTAAAATATTGCTGCTATAGTCGTGAAATTTGGTGAGTAAATACCTCTGACAATGTAGACTTGCAACATACATTGATTTTTCGAAATTTGTACTTTTAAGGGTAGAGCGGGTAAAAATGGTACCAACTTTAGGATTACAGCTAGAATCATGAAATTTAGTATGTAAATTCCTCTGACCATGTAGGAGCGCCATCAAAATGGATTTTTTTTGAATAAAAGATTCTGCGGTTGTAATTTGTTGTTAAAAACGGGGTAGAAAATGATAAAAAATATATATACGAAGGGAGTTCAGCTAAAACAGTGCACATCGACACGCACATTCCTTTGACTATGAGTGCTATGTTTCCAATTTACTATTTTAGAAAAGAAAATCAAATAAATACTTTCCTAAAAACGAGACGGATAAAACTAATAACAAATACCTGGCTTTTTCGCATGCGAAGCAGCGGGTACTGCAAGTAACTTATATACGGATGAGCGGAATACTCTGAACTTTGACCTTTGGAATATAGGCGATATTGCAACACCTCTTCTGGTACCTCCCACACAAATTGACATAAGTTTTGGTTAAAATAAAATATATATATCTTTCATACTTATTATCAAAATCAGTTGCAATTTGATATTTGAAAATGTTTTTATAATGAGATTAACATAAAAAAAATCTGTATGCTTTAGCCACGCCTTTTCTAGTACCTCGCACACAATTGGCTCAATCCTATGTAAAATTAAAATAATAAATCCTTCATAACATCTATTACTGTGCCTGAATATACTATGATTTCATATTTGATCATGTTTGTTTAATTATTTACAAATGTGGAAGCTGGGAACATGTGTCATAAGCCTTCTATCACCCATAATTCGTTGCTAAGTGAAATATAATTCCATCCATACACATGTTCTCTGAGAATGAGCATATGAATGAGTTGGTTTAACCGTCCGAAACTTAGTTACTTGTTTTTTTTATTTTGTTTGGGTTAAAAATTGCCATTTCAAACCATTGGCATTTATATTTACCCAGCAAAATAGGGAGCAATGAGGGAGTCTAGGACGTCTGACGTAACTATTATTTGGCAAATCAGAAATATCAAAACATCAAAATCGATTCAGCCAATAATGTATTGTTAAATTATCCTTAAACTATGAACATTCTGCTACACCCCTTCCCTTATAGTCAATTATTTACGTGCAGAAAGCAATTTTGAAACCTGTCCAAAGTCTGAATTTAATATAGTTTGTACTCAATCGTATTCCCTCGCTAATTTCATGCTTGCACTGCTATTTACTCGAACACCGATGTATTAAACCCACATATGGATTGTATAACTAACGGAAGGAAATTCGTAAGCATTGTTGGCGCGCTTTAAACCATTAAAACTACATCAAGCTGGAAAATTTATTTATTTACACTTTATGTACGAATGGCAGGCAGCACCCCCGTCAGCTCAACTCCTCCTCATACCAGCCGAATAAACAAACAAACAAAGAAGCCAACCCACAAACAAACAAACACACAAATGGCTAAGAACCTTAGGCAAGAAACAAGTAAACATTTTTTAAATGAGCTCCGACTACACTAGCAATTCGTCTAGTACGGCTATGAATGTGTGCGGCGGGAATATTGTTAGTAAAGCTAAACATGCGGAAACGGAAATGAAATGAGCAAAAAAACCCACGGAAAACGTCTCTAACATTCCTGTACAGCAGAGTGTCAACAACATAAGTAGAAGCAGCAGCAACGGTACCGGCACCAGCAACACAGAAATAGCAAAAAACCGACGTTAAAAAGCTTCCAGCTCCGAAAAAGAGCAACAGCAACAAAGCCAACAACCAAACGCAGCAATAAAAGAAGAAAACTTGCGACGACAATCATCATCAACGCCTTTCTTTGGCGCAGCACGAAAATAAAGTGTAAATTTCAATATTTTCAAGTTAAGCATCGCTCGTGGTACTAGAGATATATATCCCCACACCCTCCTTCCTTTGAGAAAAATGATATGTATGTAAATCGTGAGACTTAGTTACAGCTCTACTCTCGAAATGGTTAAAACCACTGCTAACCTTGAGGGGCTTTTCCGCCAACTCAGTCAGAGAGCCTGTGCCGCACAAACCTTTACGAAGTCTGGGTATTCCTCGGCTGAGAGATCCTTAAACGTTTGTCTGCCACACAGTGGGAGATGCGTGATTTTTCTGCGGAAACTTCATCAACTGATTGTGATTTTGAAGAAACAATTTCATTTATTTCTACGGCTACCCAACCAGGTACACAATTTCATGACTCCAATTTCAGTCGTTTATTTGGTACCATTTTAATCCTTTTTATACCCATCACCTAAGGATAGGGGTATATTCACTTTGTCATTCCGTTTGTAATACCTTGAAATATTCATCGGAGACTCCATAAAGTATATATATTCTGGGTAGTGGTAAAATTCTAAGACGATCTAGCCATGTCCGTCTGTTGAAAACACGCTAGCAGCTGAACGAAAAGAGCTAGTAAGTTCAAATTTTCCCTAAATGTGTCTTATGGTTGCAGATCGGTTGGAATTGAAAGTGGGCGAAATCGGACAAGAGGGAAAAATTTTTCCCTAACAAGGACTGAAAATAATATTTAGAATACTTAAGCAATATTTTTACCTGCATTTTGTTGTAGTCTAAAAACACCAAAAATTAAATAAAAGTTTTAGCGGGCAAAATGGAACAAAAAGGGATAAAAATGGTACCGATGATACGACAACAGCTAGAATCATCCCTCTATTTGCATAGACACGTAAAATAGAGGGAGTCTTCAAAATTAGTACTTTTAAGGGAAACAATTGGAAAAGAGGGATACAAATGGTACCAACCAAACAGCTGAAGTTTAAATCATGAAATTCGGTGAATACATTCATCTGATTGTGACGATGCGAAACAAAAATATTTTTTTTTGAAACTTGTACTTTTTGGCGGAAGTTGGTCAAATGGAGATAAAAGTAGTACAAACAAAACGGCTGCAGCTATATTAATGAAATTCGATGTGTACATTTCTTTGACTGTGTAGAAGCGTAAAATAAAGAGATCTTTCTATATTCGTACCTTCGGGATCTAAGTGGAATTAAATTTGATTTGATATTGGGTCTTCAATACTAGAACTTTTCCTATCAAAATGGTACAAATATTAAGGCTGTAGCTGGAATCAAGAAATTGCAAATGGGGAAAATCGGGCTTGATAGAAATTGTTTCTAGCTAATTAGCGTACATTTTTGAAGATTGCTGCCTAATGTTCTCTTTTTGATTCCACTTGATGTTTCATTTTTATACCCTACACCACAGGGTATAATGTCTTTGTCTTTGTGATAGACCCATCCTTTATTATACCGATCGACTTAGAATCACTTATTGAGTCGATTTAGCGATGTCCGTCCGTCCGTCCGTCTGTCCATCTATTCTTGTAATCAAAGTCCAGATCGCAATTGTTGTTTGAACTAAATGAAACTTTGCACAACGATGTGTTATGGGATAAGGACGAACGCTATTTAATTCGAAGCAAATCGATTCAGATTTAGATATATCTCTCATACAAATGTCTCCTCCGATTTGACTCTATCCACTCTAGAAACCACAAACTTTCACAGATTTTCTTCAAATTTGGCAAAACAGCTTATATTTCCACTAGGAACAGCTCTGGTAAAAATAGAAGATATCGGTTCAGATTTATATATACTCCCATATAAATGTCTACTCCGATTTGACTCTTTTCACTCTAGATACCACAAACTTTGACAAATTTTCTTCAAATTTGGCAAAACAGCTTATATTTCAACTAAAAACACCTGCGCTAAAAATATGATAGATCGGTTCAGATTTATATATAGCTCCCATACAAATGTCTCCTCCGATTTGACTCTTTCCGCTCTAGAAACCACAAACTTTGACAGATTTTCTTCAAATTTGGCAAAACTGCTTATATTTCAACTAAGAACAGCTAAGGTAAAAATAGGATAGATCGGTTCAGATTTATATATAGCTCCCATACAAATGTCTCCTCCGATTTGACTCTTTCCGCTCTAGAAACCACAAACTTTGACAGATTTTCTTCAAATTTGGCAAAACCGCTTATATTTCAACTAAGAACAGCTATGGTAAAAATAGGATAGATCGGTTCACATTTATATATAGCTCCCATACAAATGTCTCCTCCGATTTGACTCTTTCCGCTCTAGAAACCACAAACTTTGACAGATTTTCTTCAAATTTGGCAAACCCGCTTATATTTCAACTAAAAACAGCTCTGGTAAAAATATGATAGATCGGTTCAGATTTATATATAGCTCCCATACAAATGTCTCCTCCGATTTGACTCTATCCGCTCTAGAAACCACAAACTTTGACAGATTTTCTTCAAATTTGGCAAAACAGCTTATATTTCAACTAAAAACAGCTGTGCTAAAAATATGATAGATCGGTTCAGATTTATATATAGCTCCCATATAAATGTTTCCTCCGATTTGACTCTTTCCGCTCTAGAAACCACAAACTTTGACAGATTTTCTTCAAATTTGAAAAGATTTTCTTCTAATTCGGCCCATCAGCTAATAAAATTTGGGAAAGCGTCTAATATTTTAACTAGAAAACCTTTGCTAAACATGGGTCAGATCGGTTCAGATTTGTATATTGCTCGCATTCAAAGTTTGTGTTCAAATTTTCTTACAAATACAGATAGAAGTATGGAATTTGTAGTATATTCTCCTATTATACCTGCATTGTATATCAGCCGGTTCAAATGTAATGACCTGTTTATATCCTACACCATAGGGTATAAGGTCTAAGTGTAGGGTATCATATAGTCGGCCACGCCCTACTTTAACCATACTTACTTGTTATATATCGCAGAAGCCTATTAATATTATAATAATGAAGCCTCACAATTTTCCTAATATCGTAGTGCACTTCTATGTAAACTTGGCAGCCTCTAATCTGCCGGTAATACTGTGGAATTGACTCCGTGGTGGAGAGTATATAAGATTCGTCCCGGCCGAACTTAACGCCTTTTTACTAGCTTTCCTCTATTACGTTTGGTACCATTTTTATACCGTTTTGCCCTATTTCTCTCTCCAATAGAATGGCTGTAAACTATTATTACACTTTGTGTAATTTTTTAAGTCATGGATATATAACCATATACAAACACCACTACGTTAGAAGAGACCATAAAAAGACCCGTGTCTCCCAGTTTTGCCCAAAGTCATGCACTTTTTATGGGCCCCCAAAGATTTGGGGCTTCGGTGTCATTTTTGCAAAAAAGTGATCATTTTCTCTGGATCATATCTTGTAAACCGTTTGGAATTTTGATTTACTCTTTGAGACAAAGTTGTAGCTCTTTCCATAAAGAACAAAAATTGTGAACATATAGAATAAAAAAACTTCATCTTCAAGGTCAAAATCACAAATGTCTTCGAACAAATCTTATAGGCTGTAGTGTGTGTAGGTAGCGTATACGTGATGTTGATTAAGGATAGTATCACTCATACGCTCTTGAGTCGGACTGACCATTAACAGAAACAGTACATATATATTTTTCCTACCAAAACGGTGTGAAGAATCATTCCCAGAATGTTCATATGTTCTAGAAAGTTGTTTATTGAGATCTTAGGTACTTTTTTGTAGTTGATTGTTTCCTTGAATCTTGAACGGTTGGCTAGCTATGGACCTGAACAGGGGAAAAAAGGTTTAATTATAATCGGTTTAATTATATAATTAATTATAATAATAATAATCTTTTTTAGTTTTTTGCGATTTTGACCTTGAAGATGAAGCTTTGTTTTAATTTTTTATGTTCACAATTTTTGTTCTTTATGACAAGAGCTGTAACTCAGAGAGTAAATGCAAATTCCAAACGGTTTGCAAGATATGAGCCTGAGAAAATGATTACTTTTTTGCAAAAATGACACCGAGGCTCCAAGTCTTTGGGAGCCCATAGAAAAGTGCATGACTTTGGACAAAACTGGAAGGCACGGTACTTTTTTTTTGGTCTTTTATCACGTAGTGTTGTCCGTATATGGCTATATTTGTTCGTGTTGCACTGTGTTGTTGATTGTTGTGCTAACATCCCCCACTGTTTGTCATTTGTTTCCTTGGTGCTTGACACGGTGGTTGTTCTGTGGTGCGTGTGTACGGGGATATAATAATGATAAACACCAATTCGAGGTACACATGTAGTGGTGGGCGTCGGCGGGCACGGTAAATGTGTCGGTTTCTGCTTTTATTTCCGCGTCTGATAATATCGCAGTGGAGCAACAGCAAAATCGTCATCATCAGCAGCAGCAGTACTATTTGTGGCAACGCTGCCGGTGTTCGCGTTGCAGATAGAGGAGGTGGTGGTGGTGTCGGCGGCATGCTAACAGGATTTACACTGTCTTCTCGAGAGTACTGCTGTTAGAGACAAGTGTTTACGGCGACTTTGTATGTGTGTGTGTGTGTAACATATTTTATAATTATGTCGAAGTTTTCGAGTGGGATTTTATTTAATACTCGCTGTACTTGCTACCCCGCAGTTGTTTCGTTTTGTTGGCAAAACAAGTGTAAGTGATTTTGGGGTTTTTGGTTTTGAATTATATTCGTGTGTGGATGGGAAAGCTTTTATTGAGCATTCCACCTGAATGGAAGATGGCTAATATTGTTATTTAATATTCCTAAAGGTACTGCCACGTGGATGGCAAACATTGTGGAATATTTTTGGCACGATGAGGAATTTCTTGTGATTTGCCGAAGTTCCTAATGGACGTTTCCATACGTTTTTGAGAAAATGATTCGGATATGATTTGTGAACGAGATCCTGCCAGGATGGTGGACTCGTTAGGTTCTCAAAGACGGAATCTTGTGAGAAGCCTGTATAGTTGTGGTTGTTGTTGCACGAAAATGCAAGCAACGAAAACACAAGATAACACAAATATAACGTAAGTAAATTTCGTTTACTTACGTGATGGTTCCTTGAAATAAAACACTGACGGTTTCGATATAAGGGAATTATTATTTATTGATTGTTGACACGGTGGTCTTGGGAGAAATCACTTGCACATTTTGAGAAAACAAAAGTAAAGTGGACATCACAAACATATTAAGTTGGCTGCAATCCTGGCCTACCAGTGTCAGGGATGACACTTATGACGACAGGACCTGATCGATCGTCAACAATTTGTTTAATTCGTTAGTATGCAAAGCATAATCCAAGAGTGCAAAACTATTGTAAGCGATATTGTTAATTTTAACAGAGAATGTTTTTATTTCTTCCACAATAGGATGGGGGATACTAAGTTTGTCATTACGTTTGTATAATCTTTAAATGATTATATGAAAGTAATACCTATGGATTATTGTATAGATAATCTTTTTGATATATCGTTTAAAACCATAAATCAAAATCTATTTTTTTCATTTTCTAACAGCTGACATCCCAAGGTAGAAAACAAGTCCTGATTGAAGAAAATCTGTCAATAATAAAAATTATCCATATATTTCCGAGTTCAAAACGCCAAAATACATCAAAATGGCGGTACACAAAATTTTTGATTCCTTGTGTAATTAGTGATATGATTTGAAGATTCCAGCCATGAAATTGGGTACGTGCAAAAGAGAGCACCTGAACAAGTGAAAAGATGATCATCTTGTGATATGTTGTGGCAATTGGGATCTTCACCAATATGAAATTAAAACCTTCCAATATGAAATTAAAACCGGTTTTAGAGAATGTTCGACACCGAGATGGGTGGAAAGTGTCCGTGACCCATCCGATACGAAATTAAAACCTGTTTTAGAGTATACTCGACACCGAGATTCCTATATGTTGTTGTGTGAGTCAATTTATTTCCCAACAAGCAAAGTAATACAAAAACGATTCGAAATCGTATCGTCTAGAAGAAAAATAATATTGCGGTAACAATCATATTCGTATTGCGGAAGTTACCTCAATTGGAGAAGTTTGTGCGGCCAGGGCGATACGCCAAGGCAGTACGAAAGCAATACATTCGGATGATAAATCGGCGATATTGCCAGATTATCATCCAGAAGACATCTGGATGATATCGCCATAATATCACCTGGAAGATAAAAACGGGATATCGACAGATAACCACCTAGAAGACAAAAACGCAATTTTACATATTTTCATTTTCTTCATATTTCAAAATTAATAATTGCAGATAGTGGTGAATAAAGAAAAAATAACATCATTTACAAAATAAATAGATGGCCATCAGAGAAAAATAATACAGATAGCAAGCTTATATTATACCACTGCTGTTTTCACCTTTTTATTTTTATTATTTCGGTATTTTGCATGTTAAAAATGTTTCTGGTTAAGCAATTGGACTTTTTTGCACTTGGGAAAAGAACCAAAGCATATACCTCAAAATAAAACAAATAAAATGCATATAATACAAGCTATTTTATTCAAAATTCCGCTTACATACCTTTAAATGCAGAAATGTTATAATTTTGAGTCGATGGCTTCTCCTTGGATTCCATCCAAGTAAATTTGTTGACCAAGCGGTCAGTTAAATGCTTTTTGAGCTGCATGCAACACTCCAATTCGTTTTGAAAACATTGCCTCTATGAAATGCAAAAAAATGTGAATGTCTGATAAAATGTTATACGAAAAAGATGTGTATCAATAATCAACTTACCAGTTGGATTTCATTTAGAACTTCAACTTGCAGCTTTTCTTTCATTTTGTAATGCACCAATCAAATGTGAAAAGAAACACGGATTTCAAATAAAACATACATTTTCATTTATTGTTTTCGAAACATTCACACGAAATATGACAACAAAATCAATTTTTTGTCAATATCGGCAATATTTCTTCAAAGGGTGATATTAAAAAAATATTATTTTGATGAATTTCTTCAAAATGATAAATGGAAGATATTGCCGCAATATCTTCTTGGTGATATATCATCCAGATGTTTGTAGGGTTGTAACCTGCTTAGACAATATACAATTGGGTGGGATTTTTAAAGATGGAGAATTTTTGATTCGAATTTTTTTAAAATTACACGTTTTCTTTGGATTTTCTTAGCACAATAGTAAGGAGAGGTTACCAAAAAAGAAATATTCATTCGACAAAAGCCGACTTAAGTCAAGAAAACGGAAATTTACGGAATATTATTTTTTTAGTTTTTGTGTTTTTTGATTAGTGAACAATTTGATTGCGTTTCTATGTGTTTTGAATGTAGTACATTCGAATTTCAGCTATTCGATTAAGTGAGTTCTTCTTACGTAGGAAGTTTTTTATTTTGGTAATGGAAAGGAGGAGAATCACACTCAACCTAAAATCAATTTGATTTTTGACATTTCTTACTTTATTCGCCGTAAACTAAACTTGTGTTCTTCAATATTCTCCATGCAACATATCCATTTCTTTAGTATCTCAGAGCAGTACCTTCATTATAAGTGGTACATATATTACTGATCAAAACAAAAAAAAAAAAAACAATATGAAACCCGATTTTAATTTCCGTCTGTTTTTCTGTATGGCGAAGCGTGTTATAAAACAGTTATGTAAAACTCAAATATCTCCCGAAAATATTAAAACTTTTGGAAAACTCATGTATTATATTACTACAATATTTTATTCTTATTAAAAACAATTCTAAATGAGTTTAAATGACTAAACTTGGCTTAGGTGGAATGTAACGTGGGCGACTCAGCTGGTGTAAACTCCTTTGGGAACCTTGACTTTTCAGTTTTGAATCATTTTTGGAAAGATCTCGGAATGGCTCATCGTGTCATAGATTGAGCTAATTCTATGAGCCAACAGATATTCTGTAATTCTTGAGTTACAAATACATTCAAATTACACTAATACACGATTTGCATGGCAGAAGCATCACCAGCAGCAACAACATTGTTTCGGTTACACTTCATTTTCATTTGTCCTTGTTCTCTCATCTCCTCTTCCCGCTCACTATCACAGACATGTTGTACTTGTTTATTTGCTTTCGCGAAAAGTTAGGAATTTATCGCTTGCATAAATTTGCTTTATTGCCATGTTCTGTTTTCGTTGGTGCTGATGTTGTTGCCATTTTCTCTCCTCGCCTATCTTCTCTTCTGTTATGTTTGTTTTAGATTTCCCCAAGTTACATTTACAAAGTAAAAATACAACTTGAATAGACAAAAACGAAACGAGATAACCAGGACAAGAACCAATGGTTGTGAACATGCATGCATTAGAGATGTGGTATTGGAAATAAAAAGCGGGGATAAAAATTCGTAAAATTCTACATTTTTGAATTTATAATCCACAGCCCAAAAAAGTGATTCTGGGATATATATAATTCGGTAGAAAACATTGGACGTTTCAACAAAAATTGGGCAAAAAATAATGAAGAAGGTACCAATCATTCGTTGTGTACATTTCTTTAAACACGCAGACACGGATTTCTCCAAAGTGTGTACTTTTCTCTTATTGTGTAGATGCGCAATAAAAATTGAGTTTTCAAAATTTGTACTCTTTATAAATTAGATATTTTTAAGTTTTTTCGTTTGTTTTATTTTGGCCTGTAATCAATATTTGATTTGAGCTGGGATATTCTCCTGCCTCAAGGCCATTTTGCATCACCATTTTATAGAATGCAAATTTATTTACAAATAGCATGGTGATCCTCACCAACGAATGAGAAGCACAACTCTCATTCCGAATATCCGTTTAAAAAATCGCACCAAGTAATAAAGCACACATTCCACCTTACAAGCATCTCATTGAGTTGTAAAGGGTGATTTTTTAAGAGCTTGATAACTTTTTTTAAAAAAAAAACGCATAAAATTTGCAAAATCTCATCGGTTCTTTATTTGAAACGTTAGATTGGTCCATGACATTTACTTTTTGAAGATAATTTCATTTAAATGTTGACCGCGGCTGCGTCTTAGGTGGTCCATCCGCTTAGTCCAATTTTGGCATTTCCACGTTTTTGAGTAACAGAGACCCAATTGGTGCGAACGGCGACGAATCGAAAATTGGTGGTCATCATTAACACTGGCCGATACAGCTGCGATATTTTCTTCAGTTCGCACTCTACGTAAGCGTGTTGGTGGTTTAATGTCCAACAATGTAAATTTGGTGCGAAATTTAGTCACAATAGCCCGAATAGCCGCTTCAGTGGGTCGATTAAACTGACCATAAAATGGAAGCGCGCAATGAACTTTCTTAACAGAGCACGCATTTTGATAATAAAATTCAATAATTTGCAAGCGTTGTTCGTTTGTAAGACGATTCATGATGAAATGTCAAAGCATACTGAGCATCTTTCTCTTTGACACCATGTCTGAAATCCCACGTGATCTGTCAAATACTAATGCATGAAAATCCTAACCTCAAAAAAATCACTCTTTATATGTAAGTATGTGTATATGCAGATATAGTTACCCAACAATACTTCTGCTTATTTGTTTTATTTTTTTTCGTTTGTTTTATTTTGGTTTATAATCAATATTTGCTTGGAAGTGGGCTATTCTCCAGGCTCAAGAACATTTTCACCGTGCCATTTGTAAATAAATTTGGATTTTATAAAATATAGATGGGCATCTCACAGTGGCCCGGACGCGACATCCTCACGCCTTAAACTACGACAAAAACAAGAAAGAAACTGAAAAAGTCGATCAGCCTTTTTAGTGTTCTAAAGTGCTACATTTTAAAAATATATCGTCAGGATTTAGTACAAATTATAAACAATTTTTCATCGAAACGGACGCGACTAAAAACAGTAGTACTTTTGAAGGTCTTATAGAAATATTCAAAGTTTGAGAACTTCGTTTTTCCTTATATACATGTAAATGAAGGTCAGAGGATATATTTTGTTCGTAGATTTATGAAATATGAGAATTACCTCGTAAATTTTTTTAATTAGGTACAGCAGAAATACGGACGCGACTAACGGAAGGACAAAAAATTTCCACTCGTAGTAAAAAATTTTTAATAATTTTCGTTTTAACACTTCAACTTTTAATAAAAATAAAAGAGAACAAGTTAACTTCAAGTTTCATAATAAAAAAGTTGTCGAAATAAGGAAAAAATAAAGTTAAAAGCTATTTGTGTGGTCTGATTTCATTTTTTTTTGTAGACCTTTTTTGGGAGATGCCCAGATGCAAAATGGTCTTGAGTCAGGAGAATATCAAATTAAATATAAATAAGATATTTTGCCAATTTTTATTCAATTCATAAATGATAGAAGTAAAATAAATTGATGATATATAATTGATGACTATAGGTTTGTTCGTGTTCTCCTCTTTTGAACTATTTCCATTTTCTTTATGGCAACATTCTAAGGAACCAAGAAATTTTTCTGGAGAAAACTGGAAGCCTGAAAATTATTTAAAGTTTGCCGTTCAAACAAGTGGGATTAATTCGAATCTAAAGCAGTTATGCAAAATACTTAAAATTAAGGCGTAAAAAGAAACTAACAAAGTGACTATATTATAGAAATTAAAGCCCATTGTAATTAGTTGAAAAATTATATTTAATTTTTTTTTTGATTATTACGGTCTAGTGAGTTGTCTTAATTGTTGTGATTCGTAGTGAACATAACCTATAAATTTCGTGAACCAAAAGTTACATGTAGGACTCAAATTGACTCAATATATGAATGTGAAAGTATTGATCTGAGTGTGTAGTTCATGGAAGTAATATCTCATCAGTATTTTTAGGCAAACTCCTATAATTGCCATTTTATTTTAGCACAATTTTCGATTAGCCATAGTATATATATATATTTGATCATATCGCTGAATCAGTTTTGTGTACTAGATACGTTGATATCTTATTTGGAGGTATTGACATTTCTTTTAAAATGGTATATAACATCATTCACTTTTCTGTACACATGTAGGAATTTTATATTATTTCCTGAAATAATTAGTTACATTGCGGTGTCATGTAGAATATTTGTATGCTTTTGTTAATGTTCGGAAAAATATATTTCAAAGGGAACTAAGCTTCTTTCTTTTAAGTTTTTATAAAATTTAGTTTTTGGTCACCTTGAGTTTATTTGGGAGATGATTGTGGGCGTGGTCCGATCGGCCCATTTTTACACCCTCCACCTCCAGGATGGGGGTATACCAGCTTTGTCATTCAGTTTGTAACACCTTGAAATATCGACCTGAGACCCTAAAAATATATATTATTGATCGTCATTAATTCTAAGACGATCTAGACATGTCCGTCCGTCCATCTGTTGAAAGCATGGTAGCATCGAAACGAAAGGAGCTAGGACGCCCAATTTTCCATAAATGCGTCTTATAGTCGTAGATCGGTTGGGATTGTAACTGGGCCAAATTGGTCCAGAGGAAAAATTATTTTCCCTCACAAGGACTGAAAAATACCCATAATAAATATTTTAGAGTATTCAAGCTTGATTTTCCAATATATCTACTTGTTCTTGCTATATGGTCTGTGCATTCCCTCTATAACAAAAACGTCCACCATAAAGGGATTCTCATTCATAGGGGGTGAAATGTGGCAAAAAGGGATAAAAATGGTACCTATAAAACGAACACAGCTAGATACCCAAAATTCAGTGTGTACATTCCTCTAACTGAGTAGATACATAATATAAAATTATTTTTCCCAAATTCTAACTTTTATGGGGTAAAATGGGAAATACAAATGGTACCTACCAAATGACCGCAGCTAAAGTCATGAACTTCGGAGTATACATTCCTTTGACTCCATAGGCACGAAAAATAATAGTTTTTTCCAAATTCGTACTTTCAAGGGATACAATGGGAACAGAGGGATAAAAATTGTACCAACTAAACGGCTACAGCTAGAATAATGAAATTCGGTGTGTACATTCCACTAATTTCGTAGACAAGTATAATAAAGAGATTTTAGAAAGTCGTACTCGTAAGAGGTAAAATGGGAAAAAAGGTATAAAAATGATACCAACCATATGACCACAGCTAGAATCGTGGAATTTGGTGCATACATTCCTCTAACTGCATAGACACTCAAAATAAAAAGATTTTTCCAAATTTGTAGTTTTACGACAAAAATTGGTTGAATCATGAAGATAGGTTATTTTGAACTATGTACGTGAGATAATGAGCACTCACTATCTACCAATATTTATAGTATTTAAGTTTTTTGAAAGTATAAATAAAAGAATATTTATTTTTTGAATTGACTTGTAGTATTATTTCCATATGTAAACGTATTGGTAGCCTTGCCTTATAAGCGTGGTTTGAAATAAGAAAAATATTATATTTATTTATAAAATTAATTTTTTCAATATTTGTATTTCTTTTGGCTTGGCTATATTAAAATATTTATATTTTCCTGTAACTTCTACGAAAATCGACAGCCTCTGTGGAAGGCAATCCATGGTGGAGGGAATATAAAGTTTGGCCCGGCCGAACTTAACGCCTTTTTAAATTGTTTTTGTTTATACTTGAAACTTCAGTTATAAATTATTTATATTTAATTATTTAAAATGTTCATAAATCATATTATGAATAATAATGAACTTGTACGGCAAAAGTTAATCGAATGAAGAACTGCATTTCATAGTTTCTAAGAAATGTTTCATAAATTCTATGTCACTTTTCATTGATTTGTGCTTTATGAAACATGTTTCATACATTTTATGAAGTGTTTCTTTGGCGACTTTTTAATGAAATTTTTCGATGAGGCAATGGCAAAATCATAAATATTATGAAGACAATTCTTTCAGCGTACCTTTAAGATTTATACTTTTGTTTGATGGCTACAAATGTTGCAAATTTCGTTAGATTACAAAATATAACAAAATATTTTTCCTATTTTTCATGATTTTTTTCGTGTCAGCAAAAAAATGTTGGAGACTGTTCTTAAAGCACTGTTTCTATCTGAAAGTGAATTATACTTGTAAGCAGGTGTGATCGGGTCTACATTTCTCGATGAAAACTGGAATTTTAGTATAAAAAAATATCCATAAAAATACACACACTCCGACACAAAATGTTTATTTTTTTGTTACATATTGTTATTTATAACACCGATAATTTTACATTTTTTCTAGTTTCATGTCTACTATATAGACATGAAACTAGATATCTTATATAGAAAAACTGTGTAATCAGTTATTTCGTCATAGGACATGTTTTGGAAGTTTTATATTTAGAAATTGTATAACTTCTGATTGAAGCAACAATCTTTCCATTTGTAAATTTAAAATTTTATAAACAATCTTACTGTGTAATTAATTTTCTTTTTGTTTTCCCATTGAAAGTAAAAAATTTCAAATGTACCTTCATGTTTTGCGTTTGCATAGTCACAGGATTACACACACCAATACTTTGGTTGGTACTATCGGCAGATTCATCGTGAGGTTTGGTTTTCAAAAGTCTTTTCTTGACAGATCACTCATGACTCATATCAAACTGTTTTGTCATTTTTGTTCAGTATCGTTAGGCAAGTCATCATGCAAAGACTCACAACACAACAGCGTTTACGTAAAGATCTTGGCCTTAAAGCGTACAAATCCAGGCGACTTAAATTTGTGAGTTGTTATCAGTGAATGGACTCACCAGCAAAAAAAAAAAAAAACTGAGAAGAACTTGAAATAGAAGTGCTATTTAATCACATCCTAAGATGCAGAATGAACATATTTTCGGCTTCTCAGGAAGTAGTTTTTTAATTTCGACAAATGGTATTACAAATTTTCGAATTATTCCCTTCCGAAGAATTCATTTTATGAGCTCTCGAACCCATATAATATTTATACCCTCCACTAGGACATCATGTCTTTGTACATTTGTTTGTAACACCCAAAAGGAAACAAGACAGACCCATCTGTCTAGTCCTGTCTGTCTGTCCATGTATTATTGCAATCAAAGTATAGGTCGCAATTATTGTCCGATCCTTACAAAAATTGGCATATATAAGTTTTGTGTGTCAGGGACGAACGCTATTTAATTTGAAGTAAATTGGGTAAGATTAAGATATATGCCCCATAAAACTGTCGCTCCCGATTTGACTTTTTGCGCTCTTCAAACTATATATTTTAATCGAAATGCTTCAAATTTGGCAAATATTATTTGTACGTCAGATAAATGATTTCCAAAATGTGTACTTTTGGAATTGAAATAGGATGGAAATACAACCAACTGTATCACCAACTATCTACCAATATTTATGGTATTTAAGCATTTTTTGAAGATTTCTATAATTTTATATTTTATATACTTTTTTAATTTGAAGTATTATTTCGATATATATATATAGTATAATCGTATTGGTAGCCTGACCTTATAAGCGTGGTTTGAAATTATATATATATATATATATACATATATATATATAAAAATCAATATGTGTCTGTATGTTCTGTTCTGTGTCTGTATGTTGGACCGATTCGCCTGAAAAAATTACTGTAGCTAACCAGTGGACAGAGGATGGTTTCTGCTTATACTAGGTCATGATAGGACAAACGGACGTGACATTGTCCACACAAACTATACTTTAAAATTATCAATTAGAACTCATTTTATCATCTACAGCATACGAAGTAGGGAAGTGGGGAAAATGAACCAGCGCAACGCCGGGTAATAAAGCTAGGTTATTTATAAAATTATTTTTTCAATATTTTTATTTGTTTTGGTTTGGCTTTATTAAAAAATATTGACATTTTCCTGTAATGTTACGTGCAGTTACGTTCTGCGAAAGTTGACAGCCTCTGTGGAATGCAATCCATGGTGGAGGGTAAATAAATTTCGACCCGGCCGAACTTAACGCCGTTTTTACTTGTTTTAAAGTATGTTATATCAAGTAAATATGTAAAATTACAAGATTATACCTTTATTTTCGACTTTGTGCCATAAAAATGGATTTGGCACCAGTGTGCACCACCCTTAAATTTAGTTTTGTGGGACAGTTTTGGGAAAAGTATAAAATTAGCCCTAAAATGGATTTTTTACATATTTTAGGCATTTAAGTTGAGTTTTGTTAAGAGACCAAAAATCCCGACATTGAGGAGCTACAAAAATATTCATCGTTGTGTTTTAAGTAATATGGCTGAATACACCCTATACTTAAAAAATAAGATTAAAATGACGATTCATCATAAGTATGTGCAAAAGGGTAAAATATTGACGCTCGTTAAAAAAACTCCATATTTAAATTTTCAAACCAGCGATATTCTGTTTCAGACGTTCTATCAGAATCCGCTGTCAGAATCTACTTTCGAAAAAGTTTTAGTTTGTTCCACAGTGTAATCAACAAGGAAAATAGTTATAAGTAACATTGCAACAAAAAACGAACAAATTTGTGTGGAAGCCGAAAAATTAATGAAGTCAATACAAATTTTTTATGTATATTTTTTTACTATAATTCAAATTTTTGATTTTTGTACTCTCATTTTGGATATATTCGCTTGTATAATCAATGAATGGTAAGAATGATGTCTTCAAATGCTTCGAATTGCACTTTCACATAGAAATAGGGTTTAGGAGCAACTTCCGCAAATCTGGGAAAAAAATAATTTTTGTTCGAATTTTTGGCTTGAAAAAATCATAAACATAAAAAAACAATTGGAAAAAAATATTTTGTTTTATTTTTTAATATCTAACATTCTAAAACAAAAAACAATGTTTATATGTAAGAATTGTATGCATAAATGTATAAATGTGGTTATGAAAAGATTTTTATACACTCCACGAGAGTATTATGTCTTTGTGCATTTGTTTGTAACACCCAAAAGGAAGAGAGATAGACCCATTGTTAATTATACCGATCGTCTTAGAATCAATTTTTGAATCGATTTAGCAATGTCCGTCTGTACGTCTGTCCATCTATTCTTGTAATCACGATTCAGATCGCAATTGTAGCCAGACCCAAATGAAACTGTGCACAACGAAGTTTTTCGGGACAAAGACGAACGCTATTTAATTTGAAGAAAATCGGTTCAGATTTAGATATAACCCCCATACGAATTTCACTCTCGATTTGACTCTTTTCACTCTAGATACTACATATTGCAACTGATTTTCTTCAATATTGGCAAAACATCTTATATTTCAACTAGACACACATGTGCTGAAAATGTGTTAGATCGGTTCAGATTTGTATATAGCTCCCATTCAAATTTCGCTCTCGATTTGACTTTTTCTCGTCTAGAAACCACATATTTTTACAGATCTTCTTCAAATTTGGCAAAATATCTTATACTTCCACAAGAAACTACATTGGTGAATATAGGTCAGATCGGTTCAGATTTATATATAGCTCCCTCACAAATTTCACCTGATTTCACTTTTTCGACTTAATAAACCACATATTTTAGCAGACCTTCTTCAAATCTTGCAAAATATCTTATATTTCAACTAGAAGCACCCATGGTGAAAATGGGCCAGATCGGTTCAGATTTACATATAGCTCCCATTCAAATTTCGCTCCCGATTTGACTTTTTCTACTCTAGAAACCACATATTTTAACAGATCTTCATCAAATTTGGAAAAATATCATATGTTTCCATTAGAAAACGCCATGGCGAAAATGGGTCAGATCGCTTCAGATTTATATATAGATCCCATACAAATTTCGCTCCAAAATTTTTCCGCTCAAAAATCCACATATTTTAACAGATTTTCTTCAAAATTGGCAAAACACCTTATATTTCAACTGGAAACACCTGTGGTGAAAATGTGTTAGATCGGTTCAGATTTAAATATAGCTCCCATACAAATTTCGCTGCCGGATTGAATTATTCCACCCCAGAAACCATGTATTTTCACCGAATTTCTTCAAAATGAGCATAACACGTTTACTTGAAGTGAAAAAAGTCATTGTGAAAGTTAGTAACTTCATTCCATGTTTGGATATAGCCCCGATACAAATATTCCTCTCGATTTGACAAATTAGGTCAGGTCATATTAGACTATGATTAGGAAACATACAAAAAGCCTTCCCGTTTTCCCTTTTTTACCGAATTGAATTGTGTTCGTATAGAAAGTGGAGTGTATCATATAGTCGGCCCGCCCGACTTTAGCCTTTCCTTACTTGTTTTGAAATAAATCATAATTTTTTAACTTTTGTTTAAATAGCTCGAAAAGTCCCGTTACAAATTGTATAAAAGAATATATTTTTAATTTTGTAATAGCTGCCAAAATAGCTATTTAAAAAAGAAAATACTTTTTTCCGAAAAAAATTGTTTTCCCAAATTTTTGAAGTCTCTTCCTAAATTCCACTATTTCTATTTGAATATATATATATATATATATATATATATATATATATATATATATATATATATATATATATATATATATATATATATATATATGCTATAGGACTTTTATTTCCAAATAAGAATACAAATGTTTAAGGAACCTTCGTCGAAAATTGGAATTTTAGTAAAATATAAAAAAACATGAAAAACTTTTTTAATATCGTTTTTGAGTTTAAAAAGTAAAAATATATCCGGAAATGTTTTTTTGTTGCATAGTGTAATTACAATACAATGTTCTCGAGATAATTCAATTTTTTTGCTGAAAGACAACAATGTAATGTTGTGGACAAAAATGGCAAACTTCTATGCACTTCATGTACAAATGCAATTTTTTTCAATAGCAACAAAAATTACATCTGTCTGTGCCGGGAATCTGCCGATTGGTGGGAAAAAGAAAATCTCGGGAATTCTGAAACCCTAACGTTCATCCATTTGATGAAACATTGTGTACCAAAATAAACCAGGAAGTAAAAGTTTCCAACGACAAACAATCAGACAGATGTACAGACATTCACAACTACAACTACAAAAAAAGCAAGAACAGAACGACGACAACAACAGAATAACTCAAATGAAAAGACAACAAGTAAAAAGGGCATTCAGGTCGGCGGTGTCGAACAGCCAATACCCTTTAGCATAGACATTGTGCTGCAGTGGGCGATTGATTTTTGTCAAGTTTTCACTTTACATGGTGTGGGCGTGACAGTTGAGACATAATTTAGGATTTCGCTGAAATAGTGAATTCTTTAATATCTGCATAAGAAATTATAAGACAGAGCCCAATTTGAATTGGGATTGAAATTGAAATTAGACAATTTAAGATACAAACTTTCGTTTTAAATTTATAAGATGCATCAGATTGAATGAAATGAATTTAACTCAAAATTTCCTAAAGCCATGTTTTCCATGGAAATATTGATTCAGATCAGTTATTAAACGAAAAAGCGATTTCATGATTTTATCTCATTTGAAGCTAACACAATTTGCACGAACAGATGAACAGGGCTAGATCGTTTCAGTACTTTTTGGGTTATTCTTAACGTATGAGTGTGATGGTGTGCGAACAAAATTGATTTATATAATGTTTTCCCTTGGATTTTTATATTCAAATTTATCGTTTTTTGCCTCTTCAATCATTTTCATCGATACTTGTTTGATTCTCTGATATCTGCTTCAAGTTTTTGCAAAATCAGCGACAAACTTAGTATATCTCCATCCTCCGTTGGATGGCACAATAACTGCGAACAAAAAGTGAACAAAATCCATTGAAAAAGAAAGTCGTTGGCCAAAGCAGTACCAGAAATAGAATGGAATGGCATGGAAGGAAGGAAGGAGGCAAGGAAGGAAGACACAGATAGATAGTAATAATGTACAGACGCAATTTCATTATTCAATTTAACTAATGAAACTGAAAATTTCATTTCAGCCACATTAACAAGTACCCATACCACACAACTCTTCACATACATTATGCGAACACATAAATAGAAAGACACACACATACATCCGAACACACAATTACATATGTGTGTGTACTTGTATTTGTATATCGGAGTACAGCTAAATCTCATGTAAGGATGTCAGAATGGAAATGAATGAATTTGTGTTGATGTCAAAGGGGTGGTACAGTGGGTTCAAACAAAAAGACACCGAAAACCTGACTATTTTGTTCATGAAATTTCAAAAGCTTTTTATGAGAAATTGATTTATTACGGTCCTATCTTCCTCTAAGTAACTATTGAACAAATATATACAGATTTGAAAATAATATTATTTCTTATTCACTTTTGGCTCTTACCAAAATTGGCCCGAGGAATACATTATTGATTTATAAAAATTAAGGAAATGTTAAATTGGGATAGTGCCGATTGTATAATAACCTCCACTTACTAATTTATTGACCCTTTATTCAATAGCGGCTCCAGTTTACATTAAATCCACTATTGGAAAATACAACAAACTGTGTCAAATTTGTCTAAATTATGTTGAAATACGAATATTCCCACTAGAGAGGATCAATTCTCTATAAGGTATAGTAAAAGGTTACTAGCTGAAACGTAAATGATATCGATATATGTCAATTCTGTCCAAACTGAAACTTCTAGAGCGGTAAATAGTGAAATCGAAAAGGGTATTAGAAAGGGTTTCATTCACTCTAAATTTTCGGTGAAATTTTACTAAAATAATTAAAGAGTAAATTTTTCACTGTCATAACTCGTGAAATTGTTTTTCTAATTTTTTCAAAAAATACGTATACAATATTTTTATGAGAAGAATACATACACAAACTTTCAAAAAATCGCAGCTATCGAGGTCAAAAATCTTATATAAATAACTAGCAGTTATTGTTATTACTTTTATCCGTCTCTGTTTTTGGATTTGACTGCGCTTCTGCATGGTCAGGGGAATTTACATATCAAAGTTATTTGTCCCCCTTTTTGCGACATTCAGCCCTTCAAAGTACAAAAATGCATTTATATTGCGTTTCTATATGGTAAGAGGAATTTACATACTAAATTTCACGATTTTAGCTATAATAATTTATTTGGTACCATGTTTATCCCTTTTTGTACCATTTTATTCAATTCGGTAAAAAAGTGAAATCGGGAAGGCTTTTTGCATCCTGTAAATGTATGTGTTTAAAAAAATGTTAAATCGGAAAGGACATTTTATGGAGGTATATTTAAACCTGGAACGATGTGACCCGCTTTCACCATGTATGTTTATTGGTGAAATATAATATGTAAAGTTTGGCCAAAATTGGTTAAACATTCGGGAGCAACATTTGTATGAGGGCTATATCTAAATCAGAACCGATCAAACCCACTTTCAGCATAGGTGTTTCTAGTTCGACTATAAAATGTTGTGCCAATTTTAAAGAAAATCGGGTACAATATGTGGTTTCTAAAGCGGTAAAAGTGAAATAGGGAGCGACATTTGTATGGGGGCTATATATAAATCTGAACCGACCTTACCCAATTTCTGCATAGGTGTTTCTACTTGGATTATAAGATGTTGTACCAAATTTAAAGAAAATCGGGTACAAAATGTGGTTTCTAGAGCGGAAAATGTCAAATCGGGAGCGACATTTGTATGGGGGCTATATATAAATCTGAACCGACGTTACCCAATTTCAGCATAGGTGTTTCTAGTTCGATTATAAAATGTTATGCCAATTTTAAAGAAAATCGGGTACAATATGTGGTTTCTAAAGCAGAAAAAGTGAAATTGGGAGCGACATTTCTATGGGGGCTATATCTAAATCTGAACCGATCTTACCCAGTTTCAGCATGGGTGTTTCTAGTTCGATTATAAAACGTTACGCCAATTTTAATGAAAATCGGGTACAATATATGGTTTCTAAAGCGGAAAAAGTGAAATTGGGAGGGACATTTGTATAGGGGCTATATCTAAATCTCAACCGATCTTAACAAATTTTGGCATAGGTGTTTCTAATTGGATTATAAGATGCTGTGCCAAATTTAAAGAAAATCGGGTATAAGATGTGGTTTATAGAGCGGAAAAGTGAAATTGGGAGGGACATTTGTATGGGTGTTATATCTAAATCTGAACCGATCTTACCCAATTTCTGCATAGGTGTTTCTAATTGGATTATAAGATGTTGTGCCAAATTTAAAGAAAATCGGGTGCAAGATGTGGTTTCTAGAGCGGAGGGAGTGACATTTGTATGGAGGCTATATCTAAATCTGAACCGATCTTACTCAATTTTTGCATACGTGTTTCTAGTTCGATTATAAGATGTTCTGCAAAATTTAAAGAAAATGGGGTACAATATCTCGTTTCTAGAACGGAAAATGTCAAATCGGGAGCGACATTTGTATGGGGCCTATATGTAAATCTGAACCGATCTTACCCAATTTTGGCATACGTGTTTCTAGTTCGATTATAAGATGTTCTGCAAAATTTAAAGAAAATCGGGTACACTATGTCGTTTCTAGAGCGGAAAATGTCAAATCGGGAGCGACATTTGTATGGGGGCTATATCTAAATCTGAACCGATCTTACCCAATTTTTGCATACGTGTTTCTAGTTCGATTATAAGATGTTCTGCAAAATTTAAAGAAAATCGGGTACAATATGTCGTTTCTAGAGCGGAAAATGTCAAATCGGGAGCGACATTTGTATGGGGGCTATATCTAAATCTGAACCGATTTCCTCCAAATTCAATACCGATGGTCCTTAGCCAGAAAAAATAACTTCTGCCAAGTTTCATGACAATCGGACAGCAATTGCGACCTGTAGAGTGCGAACAAGCTTAGATGGACAGCAGACGGACGGACGGACAGACAGACATCGTTAAATCGACTCAGCTGGTGATTCTAAGCCGATCGGTATACTCAAAGGTGGGTCTAGCTCGATTATTTCTTGGTGTTACAAACATTTGGCGCGAAACTAACTTATAATACCCTATTCCACGAAGTGGTGTAGGGTATAATAAAACAATTGCATTTTTTATATTTCGTCTAAAAATCCCACAATTCCCAAAACGGGAAAAATAAATCAAAAAAGTGTTTTTTTTTTAGAAAAATTACCGCCATACTTCATTTTGATCGTGGATCAATTTTCTGAAAAGTTACAAAATTATAAATGTGACAATCTTGCATAAGCCCTATTTGCCAGAAAAGACGTAAGAGCCAAATAAAAAATTACTGAGGAGAAGATTTTAATTAATTACTTTTTCTTTCTTAGTGCTTTCTTACTAAGGAATTAGGTACATAAGCATAACACATAATCTGTAAAGGTACTTTTCAAAGTATTATATTTTTCATAGAGGCTTTAAATTCCTCCTCAAATTCCTTTTTCGAATTCAATCAAAATACAAAATCAAAAATTGTGGTGCTTATATATTTTTATTAAATAGGACTCGATTTATTGGGTCGGCCATTACGCAAATAACTAAAGAGTTTCCCTACTCCGGAAAGTAACCAGTGACCACTGTGTGCGCCTGAGTGGTGGGTGGATGGATGGCGGCGGTAATGCTATTAGCAACATTAAGTATAACTATTACACTCATACTCACACTCGGGTGACATGATTAAAATATAACGGTATACGATGTTAAACTGGTAACATTTTCATAATTACATCGAAACAGACACAGACACAAAAACGGAAAGAGCGCCAAACAAACGCCAACACCCACACGCAGCCTTGCTGAGACAATCACAGACAGACATACGGATGTACATACATACATACATGCATACATATGTACGACAATGAACATTCTGGGCAGTAACCAGCGACATGTAAGGCGTCTATTATCCTTTTTTCGCTCGCTTGCTCGCCATTAACAGGATATTGTATTACTGCTGCTGCTGTTACTGGCCATGTTCTGTGCTTGGATTTTTTTTAGGTCGTATTCGGCTATTGTTGTTTGTGCCAATGTTGCTTTTCTGGTGTTTATTGTTGTTGTTGTTGCTTTTTGAGAGTTAATGTCCTTTTTTACATTTTAGTTGACTTTGGCTTTTGTTTACTTGCGGTACTACTGTCGTTGTGTTGTGTTATTGTCCTCGTGATGTGTTGTTGTTGTTTTGTTGCTCTTGCTGTTGTTGCTTTGATTAACGTATATGACCCATTATAAATAATCTTTTTGTAAATGTTGTCATCCATTCTTGTTGTGAGATAACAACTACTGTCCTTTTTCGCCATTGTCCTTCCGAGTTTGACTCTCTACGTTGTCGCCCCCTCCCAACTGCTCCTCTCTATTGACTCGTCTCAACTTCTCTCCGTATAATCTCTTTTTATTTAATGTTTATTATCCCTTTTCGCTTGCTCGGGTGTTGTTGTCCGTTTGTCCTTTGGCCGGATTTGGATTTCTACATCCGACCATGGTCATGCTCGTACGAACGTACGTACGTACCAACATGTTTGTGATGATTTGTAATATTAATTGAGATCGTAACTAATGCTGCCTCATGTTGTTGGATTTGTCTTTCGTGCCAGAAGAAGGAAACGAAAAAAAGTTTTTATTATGGCACTTTTAACTCTTCATAAGTGTAAATATTTAGTTTTCGTTGTTTCAGAGCATTTCTGACATTTTCACTCGTTTTTCATTGTTTACATGTGAGCAATTTATTTGTGGTGGGCCAGGGAGGGGGAGGGAATGAAGTAATTAAAAAAGATTTGCCAGCTTTAAGCTGGTGTAATACCCCGGGTTTTCATTTATTACTTTTTACTTGAACTTTGTTAGTTTGACTTCTTGCCCTCCGATTACAGCCACCGGACAAAGGCTTGTGTTATTTGAATTAAATTATAGTTGCTTCTTGGAAAATAAAGTTTTGCGTGACATTTAAATACAGTTTATGTCACCATTTAGACAATTTTAATAAGACACGAGTAATTTCATTCTCAACCGCCGTTTGTCATGGTTCCTTCTTCATCAAACCTGAAAAACTGACATGCCTTAAAGGATGATGTGATCACAACGTCGATTTGCTTTGTTTTATATTCACGAATTCGACCCTGTCTAAGCTGCTTGTTGTGCGGTTATTGTCAGGAAATTTCCTATTCATAATGTGTTTATAGTTTTTTATTTTGGTTCTTTTGTTATTAATCATTGTCCAGTATTTTTAAATTGATGAATTAATTAGCAGGACTATAGCTTAAGGAGATCGAGTATTTGGCCATCTTTAAGGCAAAGACTGTCAAAGGCAAAGTCTGTTAAAACAAAATAAAATTAATTGATTTTCATTAAAAAGTATTTTTTAGAAAAACAAATTCGAATAGATAAATAGAAAAATTGAGATATAATAACGAAATTTTGTAATTATGTGGAGAAAATGTCTTCGAAAATAACGACTAACAAGTTTTTGCACTTATTTCCAAATAACCAAATACCTAAATTCCGAAAGTGGGGATTTAGTTATCTTAAATATACTTTGTAATTAATATTTTTATAGAAAATCAAATCGGAAGAGAAAATTGTGTGAGAGCTATATAACAGAACCGATCTAACCCATCTTCACCATAGATATTTCTAGATGAAATATAAGATATTTTGCCAAGTTTGAAGAATGTCTGTTAAAATAACTGGTTTCTAGAGCGGTGAAAGTAAAATCGGTAGCGAAATGTGTG
Source organism: Polietes domitor (assembly GCA_947397865.1). NCBI lineage: Eukaryota > Metazoa > Arthropoda > Insecta > Diptera > Muscidae > Polietes > Polietes domitor. The sequence continues at coordinate 193,180,995 of OX377618.1, read as the reverse complement.
TGGGAGCTACATTTAAATATGAACAGGTCTGACACAGTGTCACCATAGGTGTTGAAATGTAACATGCTTTGCCAAATTTGAAGAAAAATATGTGTGAAATTCGTATGTCTAGATCTGAACCGATTTTCTTCAAATTATATATCGTCCTTATTCAGGAAAACTTCGTTGTCGAAACTTTCATTTGGTTCTGACTACATTTGCGACCTGTACTTTGATTGAAATAATAGATGGTCAGACAGACGGGCGGACGGACATTGCTAAATCGACCCAATAAGTGATTCTAAGTCGATCGGTATAATAAACGATGGGTCTATCTCGTTTCCTTTTAGGTGTTACAAACAAATGCACTCTAGTGGAGGATATACAAACATAAAAACATGTGTATACAAGGAAAAACAAAGATACAGAAAAACAAGTAAGGAAAGGCTAAAGTCGGGCGGGACCGACTATACTCCCTACGTATATAAAGGGTGATTTTTTAAAAGCTATTGGAAAGCACATTCCATATAATTTAATGTTTGAAGATTATTTCATGCAAATGTTGACCTTGACTGCGCCTCAAATGGTCCATCCGCTTAGTCCAATTTTGGCATTTCCACGTTTTTGAGTAACAGAGGCCCAATTGCTGCGAACGGTGACGAATGGATAATTGATGGTCACCATTTACACTAGCCGATACAGCTGCGATATTTTCTTCAGTTCGCACTCTACGTAAGCGTGTTGGTGGTTTAATGTCCAACAATGTAAATTTGGTGCGAAATTTAGTCACAATAGTTGACTGACCATAAAATGGAACGCGCGATGAACTTTCTTAACAGAGCACGCATTTTGATAATAAAATTCAATAATTTGTAAGCGTTGTTCGTTTGTAAGACGATTCATGGTTAAATTATAGACCAAACTGAAGATGTTTGACAGTGAAACAAAACACGAAACGTGCATCATCTGTTTAAACCAGTGTTGCCTAAAAGATAACACAGTGCAACAGTGGTTCTGCAATTCAAGCACCACTATGGCGGTTCGTTAGTGTATCCAAAATGATGACGATTGCCTAAAAGATTTTTTTCCTGAGGTACCCGTTTTCGCGGGACGCCCTGGCGCGCTCCCCCCACCCACTTTTGTTATCTTATGGTCTTTTGTTTGTCATAACTCGAGAACGGCTGTCCCGATTTAGGTGAATAAATGTTGAAAAATTAAGAATTATAATTCCTTTAATCTATTCCTATGCTCTTTCTCGATATTTTAACAGTTTCATGCACTTTTTTATCGGCCCAAAGATTTGGGGCCTCAGTGACATTTATGCAAAAAAGTGATAATTTTCTCAGACCATATGAGTCTGAATGACAAACTCTTACCATAAAGAACAAATAAAAAAACTTCATCTTCAAGATCAAAATAACAAAAAACTTAAAAAAACGATTTTGAACTGGGATCAAGACTATTTTGCATCTATATTAAATATATTCAAAATGGTCTTGAGCCAGGACAATATCCCAGTTCAAATCAAATATTGATTACAGACCAAAAAATACAAACGAAAAAACTAAAAATATCGATTTTTTTAACCTGTTTCCCCTCCAAGCAAAAAAGGTTAGAAGCACATTTTAATCGCTTCTCAAAATCCAAATGTGTATTTTTCCCGCTTTTGAGGAAGCTCCTTTCTACAACTTCAAAAAAAGTTTATAATATGTTAATATTCCGTAACATTTTATGAATAGCATTTTCACAACTGAATGGGAATTACTTCTTGGTATGGGGTCACGAAGGCAAGGTGTCCGCTTTGCACCTCGAAGGTCTCGGGTTCGAGTCGTGGCTCGGGAAAATTTTTTTTATATTTTTTTATTACTTTTATAAATAAGCAATGTTTAATTTTAACAATTTAAAAATTTTTGCTTAAAAAATACAAATTTATAGTTTTTTTAATGTACTTAAAATATATCATATTTTTATTAATTATTAATACAACATAATATCAGTAAAATTAAGTAGTGACAACTTATTTAATACTAAATTTAATTAGTATTTATTATATTTTAGTTCATCCGGAAAAATAAAAAATTAAATAAATATTTTGGTAAGTTTCCTATTGTCAGTTCTACCGAACTAAATGATTTGTTTTAGTTATTCAGCACTCACAACAGAGGATAGCTGTGATGGTTAGAGTGCCGTAGTAGCAACCAGAAGGTCCGCTGTTCTACCCCCGGTAGCGGCGGATTTTTTAAAACAGAAATGGAAACCAGAGAAAAATTGGTTCCTTTGCACCACTTTAGAATAACTTTTAAGTCTTTCAAAATAAAGGACTTGGTCCATAGGCAGCAAACCGTTCAAAATTCAAGGAAATACTCAACTACAAAAATGTACCTAAGATCTCAAAAATTTTTAACACCGTTTAGGTAGGAGAAATATATCTTGCAGGGCAGTTTCTGTTAATGATCAGCCCGACTACAGAGCGTAAGAGGGATATTATCCTTAATCAACAGCACGTATACGCTACCTACACACACTACAGCCTATAGGATTCCCGGCAAAAGAAGTCATAGTTGTTCAACTGATGAAAATATGATATGAAAGTGTTTCTTTTTCGTGCTTATCATGCATGATTTTTACATATGGTTGCCATTGGGAGGAATGGGTTCATTTACAGATCCCCGTTACTTCATTGGAATGAGTGATTAGAAGCACTGCATGTTTGATGCTTAGATGACATATTCTCATAGGTGAAAGTCATTCATTTTCGGATACGTTGGGTGAACATTACAAATAGAGTTTCATTAAAATTAATTTGACTATTTTTGATACGCGGACAAGTTATTCTGACGATAAACTTCATATAGTTCCATCTTCTCAGTTGTGTTAGTACATACTGCATTTTTATTGTGCAGTTGATTTATCCAATTAAAATATAAATAAAATTACCCATACGACAGACTATTAAAATCTGTTACTCAATCATCAATAAATACACAACGCTAATGATGTAACAGAAAAACATTTGATTATTTTACATTTTCTATAAATTTAAGAAATAGTAATTTAATAAATGTACTTTTTATTTCTGGAAATAAAATTGGAATTTTAATTTTAAATAAGAGATGACCTATACGATTGAGATGCTGTTTAGAATGAATTCTCTTCGATGCATGATTCAAGACCAATGACATTCTTTAGCAAGTACTTCCATTTTTTTGCTGGGAAGGACTTCTTTAAATGAAACTTTATGCGAATTTGAGAAACTATTTAGAATTAATTCTCTTGGATGATGATTTTGGAGTAAAGAAACTGTAATTCATTTTGAACTACTTCAATTCTTTTTGCTTCGACGTTTGTTCGATGACATTTGCGATTTTGACCTATATATCTTGTAGGACTGTTTCTGTTAATGGTCAGTCCGACTACAGTGCGTATGAGTGATATTATCCTTAATCAACAGCACGTATACGCTACCTACGACCACTACAATCTATAAGATTTGTTCGACGACATTTGCGATTTTGACCTTGAATATGATTTTTTTTATTTTATATGTTCACATTTTTTGTTCTCTATGACAAGAGCTACAACTTCGCCTCAGATAGTAAATCAAAATTCCAAACGGTTTGCAAGATATGAGCCGGAGAAAATGATCACTTTTTCGCAAAAATGACACAGAGGCGCCAAATCTGTGGGGGCACATACAAAACTGCATGATTTTGGGGAAAACTGGGAGACATGGGTATTTTTTCGTCTTTTATCACGTAGTGGTGTCCGTATATGGATATACTTCCATGACTTAAAAAATTACACACAATGATATCGTCACCTGAAATGTAAAAGGACCGAACATTACAGATCAAAAAAAATTGATAATATTCGGTGCTTTTGATTTTCTATTGACGATATGTTATTTCTATGGTATGTGGTGTTTTCACTGACGGAGACAAAATTGATTATAAATAATTATAAAAATAATATGTAACAGGAAATGCATAAGGAATTACTGTTTGTGCACCATTACACTTAAAACTAAGAAGTCTTAGAAAAACAAATTCATATTGAACTTTCTGCGAAAACTAGAAAAATTGAGATATCACAAGAAAATTTTGTAATTATGTGCAAAAAATATCTTCGAAAATAATGACTTTTTTAAAGTATTTGCATTAATTTTCAATCAAATACACAAATTCCGAAACTGAGGATTTAGGTATCTTAAATATACTTTGTAATATTTATGTAGTATTATTTCTTTTGAATCAATAAATATCTTAGAATATTTTGTAATTGTGTGGCCACTACAAAATACGGCCACAGACATAAAATCTAAGTAAAAGAAATAACATATGCCACAATATCACTTGTGTGATTTTTTTAATTGAACTAACACTAAGGGGTTGCCCCATATAAATGCAGTGCCATTGTGTTGTCGGAGGGAATGATTGCTCAAAATAATAGAATAGGAATTATACATTTAGTGAAGCGCTTTATATAAAGGGTGATTTTTTAAGAGCTTGATAACTTTTTTTTAAAAAAAAAACGCATAAAATTTGCAAAATCTCATCGGTTCTTTATTTGAAACGTTAGATTGCTCCATGACATTTACTTTTTGAAGATAATTTCATTTAAATGTTGACCGCGGCTGCGTCTTAGGTGGTCCATTCGGAAAGTCCAATTTTGGGCAACTTTTTCGAGCATTTCGGCCGGAATAGCCCGAATTTCTTCGGAAATGTTGTCTTCCAAAGCTGGAATAGTTGCTGGCTTATTTCTGTAGACTTTAGACTTGACGTAGCCCCACAAAAAATAGTCTAAAGGCGTCAAATCGCATGATCTTGGTGGCCAACTTACCGGTCCATTTCTTGAGATGAATTGTTCTCCGAAGTTTTCCCTCAAAATGGCCATAGAATCGCGAGCTGTGTGGCATGTAGCGCCATCTTGTTGAAACCACATGTCAACCAAGTTCAGTTCTTCCATTTTGGGCAAAAAAAAAGTTGGATATCATCTCACGGTAGCGCTCACCATTCACAGTTACGTTACGATTCGCATCATCTTTGAAGAAGTACGGTCCAATGATGCCACCAGCCCATAAACCGCACCAAACTGTGACTTTTTCTGGATGCATTGGTAGCTCTTGCAATGCTTCTGGCTGATATTCACTCCAAAATCGACAATTCTGCCTATTTACGTACCCATTGAGCCAAAAATGAGCTTCGTCGCTGAACACAATTTCTTTCTTTCTGAACTTTCTTAACAGAGCACGCATTTTGATAATAAAATTCAATGATTTGCAAGCGTTGCTCGTTAGTAAGTCTATTCATGATGAAATGTCAAAGCATACTGAGCATCTTTCTCTTTGACACCATGTCTGAAATCCCACGTGATCTGTCAAATACTAATGCATGAAAATCCTAACCTCAAAAAAATCACTCTTTATATATATATATATGTTTAATGATGATCTGAAAAATATTTCGTCACTGGGTCAAGATATCTGTAAGCTAAACGCTCCTGAAAACACACCTAAAAATCATGTTTCTCCCGTGTAATTTTTTTCGTGTTGGGTTTCTGTCAAAATTTTTTATCTGAATTAATAGACCCTTGGAAGCACTTCAAATAAAAATTTTTATTATTGTCTCAACTCATTGTCGTATTATTGAGCGTGTAGATTGATTTTTTGTGGGTTTTCAAGGAGACAGCTAAAAACTCATATTTATTGGAAACATTTTGTAAGAGGTGTAATGAAAAATAAATAGGAGGAATCAATACCTTTCGAATGATGCCTAAATGATGAATAATGGACGAAAAATGACGGCACTGACATTTTTGTGAAATAATTTAATGCAGGCGATGGTTTTCACAGCCATAATGTTAAAACGCTTCTTACAAAAATGAGCGCTGCGTCGTCAATTTCCTATTGATGTTCATCGTATAGGCATCATCGAATGTTATTGACTGCAGAAATATTTTTTTTTAAATACTGATACCAAATACAAAAAATTTCAGTTGTCACTATGAAAAAACGAAAAAATTGCTATAAACGTCCAATAAGTTACTCTCAGTTACAAGAATAAAAATTTATATTTAAAGTGCTTCCGATGGTCTATTAATTCAGAAAAAAATTGGACAAAAATGCAACTTAAAAAAATTACACGGGAAAAACATGATTTTTGAAAACACAGGAGCGTTTAGGTCACAAATGGATTGACCAAGTGACGAAATATTTTGCAGATCATCATTAAACAATCCAAGCTTTATTTTCGTGGGGTGACTGAAAATTGTTTTTCCATTCAAATAATATTTAATTTGACTTTGTTAGCGATGTATTAAATTTACTGCCTATATAGACATGGTGAATAGAAAATATCCATCAAACTTAATGGAAATATGTGGTGATAAACACGAAATAAATTAATAAATGTGTGCGGATCACGCAAAAATCACGTGAGTCGCACCCATCTCTAGTATGAGGACAACGTATGGAGTAAAAGCAATCGATATTTTGCGATTTGATAATATGCGGAAGTACACACACATATTATCAACTCTATGGATAGTGACCGGTCACAGTACTGACCATATTGAATGAAAAGAACCGGTAACTTTAACATGGCTTTATCACGACATTGATCTAAATGAACACGTACCATAAAAATGTTAGTGGATCGGTAAATTATGTATAATTGGATTCTGTGGATTTAGTCCAACTTAAGAACAATTTCTGAATTTCCCAATTTTAAATAGACAGGCTCAGTTCCTTATCGCTTACTCAGAGAATACAAACGGATTTTTGTACTAAATGACCGCAAACTAGATAATGTCAAACGATTCGAATACATGGATAGTATCTTGGCAACGAACTCAGACACTAAAGATTGTTATCCCTCTTTTCCCATTTTATCCCTGTAAAGTACGAATTTCGAAAAATACATTTCTTTTACAAGTCTGCGCAATTAGAGGTATGTACAAACCGAACTTCATGTTTCTAAATGTTGCGGTTGGATTGGTACCAATTTTACACTTAACCCAAAACTTTTGAATATTAGACGGGTATTTTCAGTCCTTGTTATGGAAAAAATTTCCCCTCTGTGCCTGTGATTTTTTAAATGTGTGTGCTAAGTGCTATATCTCTTTTAACGATAATCAATCCTTGAATCCACTTTTACTTAGACCGAAAAGTCAACATTCTGCTATTATGAAACGTATTCATCAACCCAAATTGTTCCGTTTGACAATAGTGGACTGAGATTTCTTGAGTAAAATCCTACTGAAGAACGTCCATAATTGTGAGATTCTCAAAATCTTCCGAAAAATATGGTGGACAGTAAAATCATTGATTCATATCCATGATCATCAACCCAACATTTTCCATCTACCCATCGTTTTTCCTATGCATCTGAGTCAGAAAATTAAAATTAGTGAGATTCTGAAAGTTAACAGTGTCCGGACAGAAAATGTAAAATCTTGAGATTCTGAAAATGCTCCGAATATTTGGGACTACTGTTAGAGAGATTTAGAGATACTCTCCCCAATACAACTTTTTCCATTTGTGCACAGTGGGTATTTTATGAAGCAGAAAGTTTAAAATATTAATATTTTGAAGCTCTTCTGAAATATGTGGCTAGTAAATTTCGCGGTGGTATGTCTAGATCTACATCTGCTATATCTTTCATCAACCCAAAATTATACATTTGGCCACAGTGGCCATGTTTTTTTAAAACTCAAACTCTTTTGAAATATTGTCCCTTAAATTTACCAGCGAACCCAGTTCGACAACTTTTTCAGAGAAGTTGACAATATTTTTAGGTTTGGATGTCGCACTTAAACATCAAAGGTTCACCTGGATGGTTTGTGCCCAAAAAATCGAGTGGTATAAAATATATATAAATTAGTATATTTTATGATAAGAAATTCAGTTTTTACCTTTGAAAGCGAATAACATGTAACAGATGAAAATTTCGAAATATTGATATTGTCAAACTCATTTGGAAGGTATTGATTATAGCATTGATTCATAGCACTTCTCTATTTTCCAAGAAATATGATTTTTTAGCAGTCACCTTGAAAAACCACAGAAAATCAATGTAAACGCACAATTGCACTGTGTGTATTATTTTAAGTCATGGAAATTTAACCATATACGAACATCATTACGTGATAAAAGACACGTATCTCCCAGATTTGCCCAAAGCCAGGCACTTTTTATGGGCCATAAAGATTTGGGGCCTCGGTGTCATTTTTGCAAAAAATTATCATTTTCTCAGGCTCATATCTTTAATGTACTCTCTGAGGCAAAGTTGTAGCTGCATAATGAAAAAAAATTTCGCGCATATAAAATAAAAAAATCATCTTCAAGGTCAAAATCGCGAATGTCGTCGCGCAGTGGTTCAGAATCAAAATCCATCTGCCAAAATTCAATAACTTTTGTTCTAGTAGACATTTTTTAGTTCTGTAAAAAACAAATTAAACAAGGACCCAAGGATTATTTTGAGATATTAACATTAAAAATCGGGAAATCGGATATATTTAAGAAATCGGTCCAAATGTGACTACTTTTCGTATTTTTCGATTTTAAAGAAAAGTACAATTTTTATTTTTTTCGTTTTTTTAACATATTTTTATGTATTTGTTCATAATGCAAAGGAACATATTTATTTTTTTTGTATACAGATTTTCACATTTTGAAAATTAAAAAACATAATTTCTTTTTTGACTTTGTCGAACTGTTTCTCTTATATTTTAAGAGGTGTAAAATCTCTATAAAATTTAGCATGAGGATAAAGGAAATGTACCCACCTTTTTATCTGCATACCTACTTTTCAGAATTTAATGAGACGAAACAGACTAAATTGCGTTTTGGAACTAAAAAATCTGACTTTTTACACTAAATGTATCCTATCTTCCAAGGGTGCAATTTCGTGCAGGCAAAAGTTACCCTACAAAAACGGGAAACCCTTCAACTTTTCTAAATATGTATATATTTCGTTAAAGGCTTTTGAAGGAAAAAAGTTGTGTTGGTCCAAAATCAGACATTTGTTCGAAAAGGATATTTTTTAAAGTATTTGTTACAAACAAACTATTTTTGGCACAAACATAGTTTTGACGTCATAATAAAGCTATGAAACCACAATTTCTAATAAAAAAATAACTGAGTGTAAAATCTGTTAAAATGTGTGAGAAACAGTTCAACAAAGTCAAAAAAATAATTTTCGTTTTTTTTCAATTTTCAAAATCTGAAAAACGTGAAAATCTGTAATACAAAAAAAATTAAAATTTTTTCTTCGCATTATGAACAAATGCGTAAAACCATGTTAAAAAAACATAAACACAAAAAAATAAAAATTTTAATTTTCTTTAAAATCGAAAAATACGAAAAGTATTCAAATTTTGGGCCGATTTCTAAAATATATCCGATTTCCCGATTTTAATGTTAATATTTCAAAATAATCCTTTCGTCCTTGTATAATTTTGATTTTTTATAGAACTCAAAAATGTCTACTAGAACAAAAGTTATTGAATTTTGGCCGATGGATTTTGATTCTGAACTGTGCGCCGTTGAAGTTCTTTGTGAATATGTGGGCTCTAAATTCAGAATGACCACACCTTGGGCTACGTGTGTCACGAAGTTTCTATCTAGGTAAATCGCAGAGCTCTGCTATATCCTAACATTGATGTTAATTGATGTTTTACATACTTACATGTGGGATTTTGAATATTTCCTTTTGTACCACAGTATCCGCTCCAGAATAAAATCACAATCAAGGTACATTTAGTCGCCATAACATTCTTTATTTGCGCCTTTTACAAAAAATCACATTTAATATGGAATAACGATAGAACCAAACGAATTCCATGGCGAACACCACCAGGCTGAAGCTGAAAGCCTTAAACATACTGACCACCACGTAATAGAAAACCTCCATTTTTATATACGATACAATCTCCTCCGTGGATTGCGATAGATCTTCAAAACTCATTTTGCCAACTTTAACTAAATCGTAAAAATTATTCTCCAGCCAATACGAGACCAGGCCCATGTCCCGAACCCTTGTGACCAGATTATCGAACTTGTGTTTGTACAGCGAGTTGCGGGGCAACACAAAGGCCATCACATCCAGATTGGTGAAGCAAATATTAGTTCGACGGAATAGCCGCTCGGCGAACAGCTTCTGCTGGGCATCGTAGACATGCCAAACGGAGGAGGTGACCGGGTAGGCGTAGGACGCATTGAAGGAGCTGCGAATTTCCGAAAAATCCTTGTACGATTCGATGACTTTGAACAGCGCCAGATAGGGCAGGAAGAATTGCCCCGAAATTTTCAAAAGGGTCGTGTACTCATTCTGAGCCGCGAGTATTTGAACATTGTACTTCAACATATCGTCCAGACTGGTGATGCCCTGGGTGGTGGGCCGCGTCAGGAAGGCATTCAACTGCACCGAAAAGGCGGTGGTGTACAGCAGCCCCGACACGAACAACGAGATATAGATGATGCGCAGCGATACGGCTGGATTGGAGTGCAGCTGAAACGAAGATCCCAGATGGGCCAGTATCACTTGAGGATTGACCAGGACATTCACCAAATCCCACTCGTTGCATTGATTGTGTTTGTAGTTGATCAAACGTATGGACAGCGTGAGCAGGGCGGTGAATATGACGTCCATGATGAACATGAAGAAAACCGTGGTCAGTGTCAGGAAGCCTTTGAGAAAATCCTGATAGGACAGCGGCTGTTCGACGGGCACCATGAGACACCAGTTCAGCACCTCGTAGGGATAGGACATGAGACGCGAGCTGCCGTCACTCATCATCGGCGTTATGCTGCAGGGTATGTCGAGCAGCTCCATTTGGGTCCAGTTCACAAAGTCACGATAGAAGAGAGTGTCGCCCGGGGCCAGATCATCGGGAAATTTCAGGGTGGAATTGATGTATTTAGCAAACATGCGAATGAATTGGGTAATGTAACCGGTCACCTGCATCTGGCCCTGGGCATCGATGTACACCACCGAACGTGGCATCACCTGGTCGGGTATGGTTCTCAATACGTGGCCCTGGACATTGTCGACTTTGCTGGGGAATAAGGGAGGGTCACTTGTACCATTGAAAACCCGCCATTCCAATACAAATTCTGGATAGACCTGAAATGTGTATATCAGGCGATTGACCACAAAGTCCTTGGGGATCATGGCCACATTAAGCATTTTATAAGAAATGCACAACTCGAATAGCTGCCTGATATCCTTTAAATCCAAATCCTTTCTCGGTTTGCCATTAAAGACAATCAAACGATTACTTCTGCGCCAATCTAATTTTTCGGCCATGGCGGACATGAACTCATCCACCGCCATTTCGGGCATAAACACCGCAATTGTTATAAAATTGGAATTGGTGTAATCCAAATTGTAATGCTCGCTGTAGTTCTGATTCATCAGAACACTCCGTTCCATGTGCACCTCCAGCAAATCATCGACAAAATCTTCATCAAGTTGACCCACAATCAAGGCCAACTCAAATTGCTCCTCCTCATCCATTTGCCTGAGCATTCTCAGCCACAGTTCCCGCTCGGCCTCGACTGTTCGTAAGTGTCTTTGGAGGATTTCGTTTATTTCCAGAGTGGAAATATTTTGCAGTGTTAGAATTATCAAGAGAATGATTTTTTTCCGCTTCTCTTGCTGGCCCATGCTTTTATTTGGATTGACTTCGTCAAACTGTTTTCAAACATTGAGAATTGTGATTGGGAACCTGTTTGCTGCGGTTGCCTGCCTGTCTGTCTCTGTTGTCCGTCCGTCCGTCCATCCGTCCGTGCATGTTTGTTGATAATTATTTAAATACAATAAAACGTTTTTCTATTAAAACAGTCACCCTACGCAAATCCTCGGAGAGTTCGTGGTTTCGTATTGTCGAAATTCGTACTTGAATTGGTTAAAGTTTTAGGACAAGTGCGGATATTTCCGTTGGATTGAAAATTGTGATTAAACATCCAGTCAGGTTTGAAACAAGGTAGTTACAATATGATTTGATGATGAGTCATATCGGAATTGGTTCTCAATTCCGATAAATGAACTATTTCGACTTGGATTCTGCAACAACCGTGATTTTTTGCAGATTTTTAACGAATTCTATGACACCCCGATTATCTTGATCGCAATGAAGTCATTTATTGCAACTAAAGTTATTTCGGATAAACCATCAAATAAAAGTTGGTTTAACCAGATACGTCTCACAGTGTTGTGGTTTCATAAAACGTGTGGCCAAAACTTGAAGATATTATCGTTCAAATCTTAGGCAACAAATCTTAAAATTTTATTTGCAGAGTTATAGACATTATAATTTACTCAAAAAATAAAAATCCTGCTGGCAAGTGTATGTTTTGCAATAATCCTGGCATTTTGCAATCCGTTCAACCGATTTTAAATTTATATACCTTTTTTGAAAGGTCTTCGGGAGAACTGTAACCTTATTTCAAATCTATGATAATTAGTTATTTGTCTACCCTTCACTGGACACGATATAGACCCGTTTATTATACAGATCGGCTTAGAATCACTTTCTGAGTCGATTTGGCAATGTCCGTCCATCTATTTTTGTAATCAAAGTACAGGTCGCAATTATTGTTCAATCCTTACGAAAATTGGCATAATTAAGCTTTACGTGCTAAGGACGGCGACTATTTAATTTGAAGCATTTCGGTTCAGATTTATATTTAGCTCCCATACAAATGTCTCTCCCGATTTGACTTTTTCCGCTCTAAAAGCCATGACGTTTTAACCGATTTACTTCAAATTGGCCACAACAACCCATATCCATATTTGAAGTTTGCACTCTAGACACCATATATTGTCGCAGATTTGCTGTCGAAACCATATATTATGACAGATTCAGATTTATATATAGCTCCCATACAAATATTACTCTCCATTTGACTTTTTCTCCTCTAAAAGCTACATAAAATAACCGATTTTGATCAAATTTGGCACAACACCATATATTCGAACTAGAAATACCTATAGTGAAAATCGGTGAAATCTTTTGAGATTTATATATATGTTTCTGCTCAAGAAAATACATATTTTAACAGATTTTGATCAGAACAAGTTATATTTCACTTGGAAACATACATTGTGAAAGAGGGTATCATTGGTCCATGATATATTACACCTTCCAAAATCATCATCTAATTAAATTGCAATGACGTAGAACGTGAAGAACAGAAATAATATAGGGTGATTCATCGTGATGTTTGATTTTCTATAGGCTTTTCTGACAGATCACGCATGACTCATATCTAACGGCTTTGTCATTTTTGTTCAGTATCGTGTGGCAAGTTATCAAGGACAGACTCACGCCACAAGAGCGTCTCCAAATTGTTCAGCTGAAAAAAAGCGTTCTAAAAGAAAGATTCGATTCGTCGTCGTTCTCAGCAGCTTGACTTGTCGTATTTTACGTAAGGGTCCCGGCTTTGCATCTCTGTCCACATAATACTGTCCACAAAATCCCCATTTTTATTTTGAAAGAATTCGACCAAAACAAAAACAATTTATGAATGATTTGTTTATTCGTCAACAATCTGTAAATATTTTCATCATCATATGTCTCTCTCCTGTCTAATTGAAGCAATTTCGTTCTAGGCAATGAAACAGTGCTCAGTTTGTTGTTTAAATTGGGTAAATAATAATACTTTTGTTAATTTTATTTGATTTGAGTAAGTACTTTAATTTTTGTAGGTTCTCCTTTGAATACTGTTTTTCGAATCATTGGAAATAAGAACAATACCTTGAAAACAAACTAGCGTTCTTAGTTTGTTTTCAAGGTATTGTTCTTATTTCATGTAAAAATAAAAAAGTGTAAATATAAGAATAACGTGTAAAAATCACAATAATGATAAGAACATATATCGTGATGTGTCGGCTGATATCTTGTTGGATGAATGCGAATGTTTATAGGAGTTTGGAACGTCATTAATTTAATTTAATTTTTATACACTCCACGAGAGTATTATGTCTTTGTGCATTTGTTTGTAACACCCAAAAGAAAACGAGATAGACCCATTGTTAATTATAGCGATCGTCTTAGAATCACTTTCTGAGTCGATTTAGCAATGTCCGTCTGTCTGTCCGTCCGTCCGTCCGTCCGTCTGTCCGTCCGTCCGTCCATCTATTCTTGTAATCACGATACAGGTCGCAATTGTAGACAGAACCAAATGAAACTTTGCACAACGATGTTTTTCGGGATAAGGACGAACGCTATTTAATTTGAAGAAAATCGGTTCAGATTTAGATATAGCCCCCATACGAATTTCACTCCCGATTTGACTCTTTTCAATCTAGATACCACATATTACAACAGATTTTCTTTAAAATTGGCAAAACATCTTATATTGTAACTAGAAACACCTGTGGTAGAAATGTGTTAGATCGGTTCAGATTTATATATAGCTCCCATACAAATTTCTCTCCCGATTTGACTTTTTCCGCACTAGAGACCACATAATGTATCAGATTGTCTTCAGATTTGGTAAAACATCTTATATTTCCACTAGAAACACCCATGGTGAATATCGGTCAGATCGGTTCAGATTTATATATATATAGCTCCCATACAAATTTCGCTCCCGATTTGACTTTTTCCGCTCTAGAAACCACATAATGTATCAGATTGTCTTCAGATCGGTCAGATCGGTTCAGATTTAGATACAGTCCCCATACAAATGTCGCTCCCGATTTGACATTTTCCGCTCTAGAGACCACATATTGTACCCGATTTTCTTTAAATTTGGCACAACATCTTATGATCCGACTGGAAACAACTATGCAGAAAGTGGGTAAGATCGGTTCAGATTTAGATATAGCCCCCATACAAATGTCGCTCCCGATTTGACATTTTCCGCTCTAGAAACCGCATATAACCATTTCTTTAAATTTGGCTCAGATACTTATAATTAGGGTTTGGGGTTCCCGGACTTTTTTCATTTCCCGGGAAAACGAAAATTGAAATGAAAAATTTCATTCCCGGGAATCCTGGGAATTCCCGGGAAAAAGTAATTTATTTATAGGTATGTCCAATATGGTTTAAAATATCAAAATGTAATAACTGGTGTGTTTTTTTAATACTGTCAAAATATTTTACAAATTATTTTTCATTTTACAAATATTTTACTCTATACCTTTTCAAGATTATATTCGGAACATATAAATTCATAATGGGTAATGTAAATTTATAATAGGAACATGTTAATTCATAATGAGAATTGTTAATTTATAGTGAGAACAATTATTTCATAATAGGAACATACCATTTCATAATGAAATATACAAGTTTGTAATCAGAAAATCCAAATTCATAATCAGAAAATACATTTTCATATTTGATTTGAACTGGGTTATTGTCCTGGCTCAAGACCATTTTGCTTCTATATTTAATAGAATGGAATTTTTTTTACAAATGGCATGGTGACATTTATTACTTGGCTGCAGACTACCACGATCATGATTTCGACCATGTCAAAAGTCTTTTCAAGTGGCTTCGCAGCGACTTTTCAACATCAAACCCGGCCTCTATAAGGAGATGATTCTCACAAACGAACGAGAATCACAACTCACTTGCCGAATTTGCGTTTAAAAAATTCGCAGCAAGTAATAAAGCACACATGCCATCTTACAAGCATCTCATTGAGTTGCGTATGTAAGTATGTGTATATGCAGGTATAGTTATACCGAGCAATACTTCTGCCGTGCCAACGCTTCAGAAAATATGAATTCATAATGAGAAAATATAAAATCATATTGAGAAAATATAAATTTATAATGAGAACATTGATAAAATATGTGTTTCTACGAAAATATCCATAGAAAAACGTACATACATAGCTTCGATTATAAATTTTACAGTTCCTGATTATGAATTTATATTTTATGAATTTATATTTTATGAATATATATTCCTGAATAAGAATTTATATTTTTTCTCATTATCAATTTGGATTTTCTCATTTTGTATTTATATATCTCATCATCAATTTGTATGTTCTTATTATAATTTTATATTTCTCAATATGAATTTACATTTCACATTACGAATTTACAGTGTAATTTTTTTTTTTAAATTTTACAGTGCTGATTGTGAATTATCATGCTCCTATTATGAATTTACATTTCCTGTTATGAATTTACATTTCTCATCATGAACTTACATATTCGGATTATAAATTACATTTTCTCATTATAAACTTGAAAAGGTGTAGACTAATCGTCAGAATTGGACATTTATATCGCAGGTAGAAGTGACTGACACCTTCACTAGATTCAAAATTGAAAAGGATTAAGGAAACAAATAATTCATATGACGGAGAATGTTATGACACATTTAATTTAGAATATTCATTCGTCTGGAGACAAAAATATTTTATAGAAACAGGGGGGGATATTCTAAACTGTAAAATCAATAGAAACTTAAAAAATTAATATTAATTTAATAAATTAAAAAAAAAATAAAAATATTGAAATAGTCCAGTCATTAATTCTTACAAATGACCATTGAAATACACCGTAGCATATATTTATATTCCTATTAGATTTCTCTTGAAAGTTTCCAGACGAACAACTTTTATTGTATTCCTATTTTTAGACCATTTCTTTCTGACTACATATGTAAAGTAAATTGTTCTTGAAGAATATGTTCACCTCGATTGTCAGCATGATAATTTTATTTCACAATAAAGATCCTGCAAATAGGCTCACAAAAGTTGCATAAAATAGCTATTCAGCGAATTTAAAAAGTTTTGTTTTTAGTAATATAATATAAACAAATACTCATTATTGTCAGTAATGTAAATACATATATGAATTTGAAATACATCTAAAAATTCCAATTTATATAGTAACATTAAATTATTGATCAACATAACAAATAATTATTTTTTTAATATTTCCCGTATTCCCGGGAAATTGAAAAATTTTTCCAGGGAATTCCCGGGAAAAACGATTCGGGAATTCCCGGACCCCAAACCCTACTTATAATCCAACTAGAAACAACTATGCAGAAAGTGGGTAAGATCGGTTCAGATTTAGATATAGCCCCCATACAAATGTTACTCCCGATATGCCTTTTGCCAATCTAGAAAACAAATATTGTACCCGATTTTCTTTAAATTTGGCACAACATCTTATAATCTAACTAGAAACACCTGTGGCTAAAGCGGGCTAGATTTAGATATAGCCCCCCATACAAATCTCGCTCCCGATTTGACTTTTGCCACTATAGAAACCACATACTCTACCCGATTTTCTTTAAAATTGGCACAATGTCTTTTAATCCAACTAAAAGTACCTATAGTGAAAGTGGGTTAGATCGGTTCAGATTTTGATATAGCCCAAAACAAATGTTGCTCCCAAATGTTTAACCGTTTTTAATATATATTTCACATATTTCGTTCCAAGTTTGAATGTACCCCCATATAAATTTCTTTTCCGATTTAACATTTTTTGTTAAACACATACATTTACAGGACACAAAAATCCTTCCAGTTTTCACTTTTTTACCGAATTGAATTGTATTCGGATAGAAAGTGGATTGTATCATATAGTCGGCCCGCCCGACTTTCCTTACTTGTTTACCGTTGAAATTTTTCTTTTTATACCATTATTAAAAGTTCTTTTCTGGCCAGCGGTAGATGGTCGTCACCGACCAAAATCAAGACATTTGTAGATAAATTTGCAGTCCCAGTTAAAATGAAATGCTAAATATTTTTCAAAATTCTTTGAATATCTGCGAAATATTTTACGAAATCCCCACAAAAACCCCCTGTTTTCTTATTTTTTGTCCTTTTTGCCATCTTAAATCTCCACATCTGATACGGTGCACACATATTAAAGCTCGTCGGTTTGGACGTTGGAAGTGACTTATCTCGATTTATATCGAGTTTCCTTTGAGGTTGCACTATACACGCTGTTGTGAAGGGTCCTCATCCGACGAGCATAGGGTGACCGCAGGAGTACCATAGAACTCTGTTCTTTCTTTATCTCGTTTGCCTATTTTAATTGACTTATTCGTAGGTGACATTCGTAGGTCGTTGCTCTGGATATCGCCAAAAGCCTTTGAGTCTACCACGTCGCACTTATATCATCTCTCGAATTATAACGAGCTTGCTCCAATGTCGCACTATACGTGTTGTTGTAGATGAGTTCTCATCAGACGAACATCGAACATCTATTTTCCTTATTTCCATCGACGACTTTTTGTATCAGACTAGGCTCTCATTCGACGAGCACAGGCTGACCTCCTACCACCAGACTCTGCTCTTTCTCCCTCTATTTTTCTTATTTGCATTGATGACCTTCCGGATCAGAATTGGAATCAAATCCAGTCATAATCTATTCATACTCATTCGATCATAGACCAAGTCTTCGAGAAATTGAGAACAAAAGGCTATTAATGGATGAACAGTTAATCCTGGCCAATTCCGAATGGGTCGAATTAATAGAGTAGATTCTTAAGCACTTAAGACCAGGGTGCTCCTTGTAGTCTCACAAGCGATTCACTCAACTGATGGTATCGTCAATTTCTATGAACGATGTAGTTATTGAGCAACTTTTGTATCGACTTTTTGTATCAGACTAGGCTCTCATTCGACGAGCACAGGCTGACCTCCGGAGTACCACCAGACTCTGCTCTTTCTCCCTCTATTTTTCTTATTTTCATTGATGACCTTCCGGATCAGAATTGGAATCAAATCCAGTCATAATCTATTCATACTCATTCGATCATATACCAAGTCTTCGAGAAATTGAGAACAAAAGGCTATATTAATGGATGAACAGTTAATCCTGGCCAATTCCGAATGGGTCGAATTAATAGAGTAGATTCTTAAGCACTTAAGACCAGGGTGCTCCTTGTAGTCTCACAAGCGATTCACTCAACTGATGGTATCGTCAATTTCTATGAACGATGTAGTTATTGAGCAACTTTTGTATCGACTTTTTGTATCAGACTAGGCTCTCATTCGACGAGCACAGGCTGACCTCCGGAGTACCACCAGACTCTGCTCTTTCTCCCTCTATTTTTCTTATTTTCATTGATGACCTTCCGGATCAGAATTGGAATCAAATCCATTCATAATCTATTCATACTCATTTGATCATAGACCAAGTCTTCGAGAAATTGAGAACAAAAGGCTATTGATGGATGAACAGTTAATCCTGGCCAATTCCGAATGGGTCGAATTAATAGAGTAGCACTTAAGACCAGGGTGCTCCTTGTAGTCTCACAAGCGATTCACTCAGCTGATGGTATCGTCAATTTCTATGAACGATGTAGTTATTGAGCAACTTTTGTATCGACTTTTTGTATCAGACTAGGCTCTCATTCGACGAGCACAGACTGACCTTCGGAGTACACCAGACTCTGCTCTTTCTCCCTCTATTTTTCTCATTTTCATTGATGACCTTCCGGATCAGAATTGGAATCAAATCCAGTCATAATCTATTCATACTCATTCGATCATAGACCAAGTCTTCGAGAAATTGAGAACAAAAGACTATATTAATGGATGAACAGTTAATCCTGGCCAATTCCGAATGGGTCGAATTAATAGAGTAGATTCTTAAGCACTTAAGACCAGGGTGCTCCTTGTAGTCTCACAAGCGATTCACTCAACTGATGGTATCGTCAATTTCTATGAACGATGTAGTTATTGAGCAACTTTTGTATCGACTTTTTGTATCAGACTAGGCTCTCATTCGACGAGCACAGGCTGACCTCCGGAGTACCACCAGACTCTGCTCTTTCTCCCTCTATTTTTCTTATTTTCATTGATGACCTTCCGGATCAGAATTGGAATCAAATCCATTCATAATCTATTCATACTCATTTGATCATAGACCAAGTCTTCGAGAAATTGAGAACAAAAGGCTATTGATGGATGAACAGTTAATCCTGGCCAATTCCGAATGGGTCGAATTAATAGAGTAGCACTTAAGACCAAGGTGCTCCTTGTAGTCTCACAAGCGATTCACTCAGCAATTCTATGAACGATGTAGTTATTGAGCAACTTTTTGTATCAGACTAGGCTCTCATTCGACGAGCACAGGCTGACCTCCGGAGTACCACCAGACTCTGCACTTTCTCCCTCTATTTTTCTTATTTTCATTGATGACCTTCCGGATCAGAATTGGAATCAAATCCAGTCATAATCTATTCATACTCATTTGATCATAGACCAAGTCTTCGAGAAATTGAGAACAAAAGGCTATTGATGGATGAACAGTTAATCCTGGCAAATTCCGAATTAATAGAGTAGCTCTTAAGACCAGGGTGCTCCTTGTAGTCTCACAAGCGATTCACTCAGCTGATGATATCGTCAATTTCTATGAACGATGTAGTTATTGAGCAACTTTTGTATCGACTTTTTGTATCAGACTAGGCTCTCATTCGACGAGCACAGGCTGACCTCCGGAGTACACCAGACTCTGCTCTTTCTCCCTCTATTTTTCTCATTTTCATTGATGACCTTCCGGATCAGAATTGGAATCAAATCCACTCATTCGCATATGACAATAATCTATGTCATTCATACTCATTCGTTCATAGACCAAGTCTTCGAGAAATTGAGAACAAAAGTCAGTTAATGGATGAACGGTAAATCCTGGCCAATCCGAATGGGTCGAATTAATAGAGTAGATTCTTAAGCACTTAAGACCAGGGTGCTCCTTGTAGTCTCACAAGCGATTACTCAGCTGATGGTATCGTCAATTTCTATAAACGATTTAGTTATTGAGCAATCGGACATTATTGATGTTCGTTGGACAAAACATTTATTTGCAAGAAATGTTTCACTCTTTCTGATCTTCTTAATAGGCCTAAGATGGCATACAACTCTCATATATGGTCAGTTGCTCCAAGATCATCCTTGGAGCTATTTGGTGGTGTTCAAACGAGAGCGATGGTGTTGGTAGGTGATGTTAGGCTATCCAATTCTATTGTCTCGCTTGAACACCATCGTAATATGGGATGCGTGTCGCTGTTCTATCGGCAAGTTCTAGGTGTCTGTTCTTTGGAGATACACGATCTCATCACGGACGTTCGACAGAGATACGACAGGTACCCGCGATTGGACAGCCGGCCGTACTACAAGTGCTAACAAAACACTACCACCCTTTTCTCCATCCAACTCCTTCTCTTCCTTCAGCCAACGCAATGTGCTGCATTTATAGAGGACATCCCCTGAGTGTTGGTTCAGTCAAAAATCTAATATCTGCCAAGATAGCTGAGAACTTTGATGACCATTCAAATTTTGTTCACAGCCGAGGTTATTTCCTGACTTGAAACCCAATTGGCTTGACTGTGAACATTCATGCAGCTAAGTTATAGAATTATTTCCAAAAATAAATAGATTTATTTGCCGCACTTCTGCCTCACACCCTGCATTAAACCAAAATCCTTTTGTAGGGTGTCCAAAGAGTGCCCTCCTAACACACACATGTGTACGTGATCCACGTGCATAATAATGTCGCCTGTGCGTGATGACAGAGTACTAAGAAGCTACTGAATTTAATTGTTATCAGCAATCTCTGTTTTACAATCTTTATGATCTGACCTACCTCAAAAGAGAGCGAATGTTTTCACTTGTGGTGTTAATGAAATGTTTTATTTTATAATTTAATGAACATGAATGACATGAATTAAAGAACAGTACAAATGATGGAATAACAATGCAGCTCTGGCACAACGCACAAAGTTCTGTGTGCGGATTATTTTGAATAATGACTGTCTTCTCGAACCACCACATTCGAGTTGTCCTCTGAAGGGTACCCACTAGGGTCGGTCTATATCATCCGGGCTTACGTGATCCGTGGACATAATTGGATGACTGGCCTGCGTGTTGCCAGCAAATATTAAGAAGCGTTGGGATTTAACTCTAATCGGTGTGGTATCTTTATTAGCTGACCTACCCCAAAATTTTGTTAATGAAAATTGTATTTAAATATTTAGTTTTATTTCATTTAACTTCACGTGTGTCACCGCAATAGTAGTGATATCATATCAACCGGTTAGTGGCCATGGAGCAGATATAAATTCGTTAAGCCGTTGAGAATGTAATTTGCACACGTTATAATTCTTAGATTACGAGTCTAAGGACTGTCCCAAAAACAAGATAACGCAAGACAACGCTTTTCAGTTTAGCTTTATCCCCATGTTGTGTGTGTTTAGTATGCAATGAAATACATGAAAATGGTAAGTGAACAAAGAGGTGGCATGGCGGGAACGCACATTACAAAGCAATAGTTTCAAACCTGGAAGATTAAAACTGACACTGAAAATTATAACACAAGATGTAGCCAATGAATATGAAATGTTGTGTTCTAGGCGACAAGCCGGTCAAATCATTTTCGTTAGTAGGATTGTTTTTCTTTAAGATTGGATAACCAAGAGAAAGCAATTTTGACGTAAGTCCACATTGGTATTTGCTTATGTTTTTCGTGTTTGCTTGCGAAATGGTGCTTACGTCAAAATTGTCCAAAATAAGAGAAAAGTACAATGTATTCTGGTTTTATCGATGTTTGTGAATAATGACGTTGTGAAATCGAAAGTAAGAGTCTTCATTTGTATTTATTCACATTTCATATTAGATGTTGCAATAATATATAGTTTCAGCTTTCAACAAAAAATGCAGTACAGAGAAAGTGATACAGATTATTCTTCTGTGGAAAGCGTTAATTCCAAAAACTTAGTTCTTCTGAATCTATAGAATAAGATTCATCAGAATCAATAATAGGGAGTAAAATGACTTATAAAAAGCAAAAAATTGTTACTTGTTTTCAACATATGAAAATCTGTGATGCTAGTGTTCAACCGTCACCTAAAATTAATAAAACGAAAAAATAAAAAATCATTTTGTACTAATTTTAGTTCATTTGATGAAACTACACAATATGACTACATTTTAGACTTCGTTTAAAAATAATGATTTCACATATTTTATTTCACATATATTTAACATCAAAAGGGATTATATAACTGATAAATTCAGAAAATAGCATTCCTACATCTGAGTGAAATCATTTCTTTGGATCTAATAAAAAAATCTTAAGTAAGTACAAGGTTTTAAGTAAAAACAAGTAAGGAAAGGCTAAAGTCGGGCGGGGCCGACTCTATGATACACTCCATTTTCTATCCGAATACAATTTAATTCGGTGAAAAAGTGAAAACGGGCAGGATTTTTGCATCCTGTAAATGTGCGTGTTTGACAAAAAATTTTAAATCGGAAAGGACATTTGTATGGGGGTATATTGAAATCTGGAACGAAATAGGTGAAATATAATATGTATACTTTGGCCAAAATCGGTTAAACATTTGGGAGCAACATTTGTATTTGCGCTATATCTAAATCTGAACCGATCTTAGCCACTTTCACCATAGGTTTATTACTTGGATTATAAGCTGTTGTGCCAAATTTAAAGAAAATCGAGTACAATATGTGGTTTCTAAAGCGGCAAAAGTCAAATCGGGAGCCACATTTATTTGTGGGCTATATCTAAATCTGAACCGATTTTACCCACTTTCTGCATAGGTGTTTCTAGATGTCGTGCCAAATTTAGAGAAAATCGGGTACAATATGTCGTTTCTAGAGCGGAAAATGTTAAATCGGGAGCGACATTTGTATGGGGGCTATATGTAAATCTGAACCGATTTTACCCAATTTCTGCATAGGTGTTTCTAGTTGGATTATAAAATGTTGTGCCAAATTTAAAGAAAATCGGGTACAATATGTCGTTTCTAGAGCGGAAAATGTTAAATCGGGAGCAACATTTGTATGGGGGCTATATCTAAATCTGAACCGATCTTACCTAATTTCTGCGTATGTGTTTCTAGTTGGATTATACGATGTTTTGCCAAATTTAAAGAAAATAGAGTATAATATGTGGTTTCTAGAGCGGAAAATGTCAAAGCAGGAGCGACATTTGTATGGGGGCTATATCTAAATCTGAACCCATCTTAACCACTTTCTGCATAGGTGTCTCTAGTTGGATTGTAAGATGTTGTGCAAATTTAAAGAAAATCGGGTACAATATGTCGTTTTTAGAGCGGAAAATGTCAAATCGAGAGCGACATTTGTATGGGGCTATATCTAAATCTGAACCGATCTTATCCAATTTATGCATAGGTGTCTCTAGTTGGATTATAAGATGTTGTGCCACATTTAAAGAAAATTGGGTACAATATGTGGTTTCTAGAGCGGAAAATGTCAAATCGGGAGCGACATTTGTATGGGGGCTATATCTAAATCTGAACCTATTTGCCTCAAATAAAATAGCGTTCGCCCTTGATCCACAAAACTTACTTGTGCCAATTTTTGTTAAGATCGGACTATAATTGCGACCTGTAGTTTGATTACAACAATAGAGGGACAGACGGACAGACGGACATTGCTAAATCGACTCAGAAAGTGTTTCTAGGTCGATCGGTATACTTAACAATGGGTCTATCCCGCTTCCTTTTGGGTGTTACAAACAAATGCACAAAGCCATAATACTCTCGTGGAGTGTATACAAACTAACAATGTTTCGTATGGATTAAATTCCATTTTGGAAATTTTAACTAAAAAATGTGTTTTTTTTTCTTAAAATTAATTTAATGTGTATACTGGCGTTTATGCCGAGTTCTGCATGCACTTTTGCTATTAATGAACGTATAAAAATTAACTTCAAATTTTTTCGAAAATTCTTGAATATTAATCTAAGAAGCAATTCTCGTTCGTTTGCATAGACTTATTTCTTAAATACTTCAAGTATTATTCAAAAAAAAACTACTGCGAAGAAGTGTTGCACTGAGAAGAATTATTTCCTACCAAAATTTTCGGAAAAAAGTACCAAAATCGTGTAGAACCTACCAAAAAAATTTAACTATTAAAAATTAGTTTTTAGTATATGTTATAATATGTTTAGTTATGTTTAATTAACTCTGTCAATATTATATGAAATACGTACATAAATAGATATATTTAGCAAAAACCGACGAACAAAGAAATTGATAAAATGAAATAAATTCTTCAAGTGAAAAGTAATTCAAAATTGATTTCGACTGGAAACAGCCTAAATGCAAAATAAAGAAAATATATTCGTCAAATATACTCTTTAAGGAAGTTATCTTTCCAAAGCATGAAACTTGTAATTTAGAAGGGAGTTGTGAGTTCCTCTTCGATCGAGTATTTATTTCAAACTAAATTCATAATATAAACAAAATCAAGCAAAAAATCTTAAAAATAAAAAACATTTATAAAAATATGTGTGTGTCTCAATCGATATTTGGAATTTGTGATTTTTTTTAAATTTTTTCCAACTTCAATCACGTAGGTTTATAATGTTTTTATCGTCACAGCGTAGAACATTTCCTCCGGATACGTCTGTCAAAACTATGTCGAATATGTCTTATACAATTTGACCTATTTGCCATTCATATACGTGTTCGAAAACTGGCCTGACGTTGATATTACTTTTTATACCATACCCATATTTATATTTAAGTAATAAAAATTCAACAAAATCTACCAAAATAAGGTTTTGCCTACCATCCTACCAAACGAAAAATAACCTACCAATTTTGGTAGGAAAAGCCCAAAACGGCAACACTGCTGCGAAGGCGATTATTTTGCCTTTGCAGAAATCATGGAGCACTACCTCAACTATTTATAGCAGAGGTATTTAAGAATTTCATCTTGTCAATTTTTGTATTAGTTTTGCATACTCTGAAGCAAAATCAGTTGTTTGAATTAATTATTTTTAGTTAAATTGAACTTAATTTAAGTACAGTTTTTTCCTTGTATCAAGTAAATGTTTCCTCATTTTAAGTACAAATTTACAGTTTTAGGAAACTTTCAGCAAAATGTTACTTAGATTTAGTAAAAATCTACTTGGTTTGAGGAAAATTGAACTAGAGTCAAGTCGAAACTATGTACTACTTTTCACCTGTGAAAATTTAATAATTCTTGGACGTAATATAGGGTCCGCAAAATAACTTTTTTTTTGAAAATGCTATAAAAAAACTACTGAATATTTTCTCAAATTTATTTTTTGATTTGAACTGGGATATTGTCCTGGCTCAAGACCATCTTGCATCTATATTTAATAGAATGCAAATTTATTTACAAATGGCATGGTGACATTTATTACTTCTCTGCAGACTACCACGATCATGATTTCGACTTTGTCAAAAGTCTTTTCAAGTGGCTTCGCAGCGACTTTTCAACATCAAACCCGGCCTCTATAAGGAGATGATTCTCATAAACGAACGAGAAGCACAACTCACTTGCCGAATTCGCGATTAAAAAATTGCACCAAGTAATAAAGTACACATGCCATCTTACAAGCATCTCATTGAGTTGCATATGTAAGTATGTGTACATGCAGGTATAGTTACCCAGCAATACTTCTGCCGTGCCAACGCTCATTTGTTTTAGTTTCTTCGTTTGCATTTTTTGGTCTGTAATCAATTTTTGATTTGAACTGGGATATTGTCCTGGCTCAAGACCATTTTGCATCTATATTTAATAGAATGCAAATTTATTTACAAATTTCATGATTTCGACCATGTCAATTTTATGTCTTTTTTTATTTGAAAGTACAATCCTTCCGGTTAATAATGGAAAATAATTCATTCAAATGGCAGCTGAAGGCACCCCACAAATAATAGCCCAACGGTTGAATAGTTGAAAAAAAACGTTAAATGGCGGACCCTATACTTGTACTATTAATATTCATTAAGGGTATATAAAAATCCCTTAAAGAAATATTTCTTTAAAAACAAATTAGAATTTTTATATACGCTCCATAGGAAAGACGGAACGTTATTTTATTCACGAACGACAATGAAAGTATTTATGATTGCTATTGCTATTCTTGGGATGAGGCTGTTATAGAGATGTGCGCGTGAGTGATTATCGGCTCACGTTCACGCACGCTCACGAAGGAAAAAAATAGAATCACGCACGTTCACGCACGAAGATTTTTTCGTTACTCACGTTCACGCACGCTCACGTGAGTAAAATAAAATTTGCTCACGATCACGCGTGAATCACGTGATTCACGTAAATCACGCAAATCACGCAAACAATTTCCACAAGTTTAAGTTTAATTTTATAAACAATTTCCGCAAAGAAAATAACGCCGCGCAAATCCGAAAATGTTTTTTTTTCAAAATTCATATTTTTAAAGTAGTATACAAAATTACATTGCACAGTATATATCGTGTAGTTCAACGCCAAATAAGTTAAAAATCGGACACTGACATAAAATCCAAGTAGAAATCAAAGCATATACCCCGATATCACTTATTTGTTTTTTTATTGAACTAACACTAAGGAGGTTTCCCATATAAATGCAGTGCCTAGTGTTGGTGCAGGGAATGCTTGCTTAAATAATAGAAAATATATATTATACCTGCATTGAAGCACTTTGTTTTAAAAAAATGCATATATGTATATATATTTTGAATGGAAAACTTCACATTTTTAAACGAAATAAAATGAAAATAAAAGAATTAATAAATATGGGCGACTCACGGAAAAATCACGTGATTCACGCAGAAATTAGACTCACGCACATTCACGCACGAAAAATTTTTCGTTCCTCACGTTCACGCACGCTCACGTGAGTAAAATAAATTTTGATCACGATCACGCGTGATTCACGCGTGAATCACGTGATTCACGCAATTCACGTGAGTCGCGCCCATCTCTAGGCTGTTATGAAAAACAGCCATAGTATACACAAATATTGAAAACTATGGCAACCCTGTAACTTTTAAGTTTTGCATATTTGACCAACTGATGTCTAGTTAACCAGTCATAAATTTTGTTGTGTAAAAGATATTGAGACAACTTGAGACAAGAATTGTTGGTTTTTAGCGCAAAAAAATCTAAAAAATATTTTTAATATACATATATGTATATGTATATGTATATATATTAAAATTTATTTTTTGAAAAAATCCCTTTTTGTCTCTGCTACTCTGAGAGTTTTAGAACGGGCTTTTCAGTACTTTATGAGATATTGTCAAAAGAGTAGAGGTAATCTAATGATTATTTATTTTCATTATTTTCTTTTCATACCGAAATATAAATTTTTCACAAATTCATGAATATTTTTAACTGTTGAAGTATTTCTTGCACCTTGAAAAAGTGCCGTGACATTTTCATCAACAAGCTGAACGATTGTGACATTTTCTACAAATAATCATATTTAAGCGGAATAGATTTTGCTATAACACTGTCCAACAAATTAAGACTTTGTGAATGGAACGGAATAGCTACCCTAAAATTATGAAAGGGCATGCTGAGCAGACCATTTTTGCAGAATAACGGGTCAAAGTTAAGCAAAGCAACTGTTGTAAATTAATGTCTGAGATAATTCTTATTGGTACAACCATATTGTGGACTTTTATAAGGATTATTTTTGTGGAAGATCTTAACCCTCTTGCTCCTCTTTTAAGGGTCAATTTGATAATTTTTTCGAGAAAATCCAAAAAAGTCCTTTAAAAGGACATTTATGGATCAAAATGTTCTACGAAAAAAATTTTCGGAAAATTTCAGTGGGGGTCACCATCTGAAAAGTTGTAAATAATGATCTTCCCGCTTACATAGCAAAATTACACGCCAGCTTATACAACAAAATTGTTAGGGTTAAAATTGTTCCATGATTTTGTGGAAGATCGATCTTTTTCGACAAAAATGTGGATATTTCGTGCTATACGGTAAACAAAAAAATATAAATTGGATATTTTTCAAAATTTTCATTTTCGCGGGTGAAATGGCTAAAATGATGTTGTATGCATGACATTTTTGTTTTGTATTTTTCTCGCGGATTTATATTATATTTTGACAAAACTTTTTTCTGAAATAATAGGCCCATGGAAACACTTTAAATATAAATTTTGATTCTTGTCGTAGAGCAACTTATTGATCGAATTATTTAGAGAATTATTTTTTTGTGCTTTTTCATAGTTATAACTGAACATTTTTCGTCTCGGGGGTTAGTATTTTAAAAAAAGTAAATAGCGACAGTTAATACCTTTTGAATGATGCCTAAATGATGAACATCGGAAGGAAATTGACGCCCCAACGCTCATTTTTGTAAAAAGAGTTTGAAAATCTTGGCTCTGAAAATCCATGTCCTGTTTTAAATTATTTTACAATCATTGATGTCATTTTTTGTCCGATATTCATCATTTAGTTGTCATTCGAAAGGTAATGATTCCTTCCTATTTATTTTTCGTAACACTTCTTAACAAATGTTTCCAAGAAATATCAGTTTTTAGCTGTCACCTTGAAAAACCACAAAAAATCAATATAAACGCCCAATTATTCTACCAATGAGTTGTTCTAAGACAAGAATACAATTTTTTTATTTTATTTATTTATTATGAATTACAATACAAAGTAAATTAATATTCTAATTTTGGGTCCAGGGATTGAGCCGGGGTGACTAAACCATTGTAGCTAGTTATTGCAGCGACAGACCAGAGCCTCTGATGGGAATCGAACCCACAACCCCCACGCTGATAGCCGGGCACGCTACCAACTCGACTACCGGGGCGCTCTACAAATTTTTATTTAAAGTGCTTTCAAGGGTTTATTAATTCATAAAAAAAGTTGAACAAAAATGCAATATAAAAATATTAAACTGAAAAAACATGATTTTTAGAGATGTTTTCAGGATCGTTTAGCTCATATATGGCTTGACCCAGTGACGAAATATTTTGCGGATCCTCATTAACAATCCTATCTTAATTTCTGGGGGGGGGGGAGGGTGGGGTTGACGGCTGAAATTTATTTTCGTGACCCACCCTAATATATATATTCTTGTATTTTTCATTGTTTTTATACCTTGTGTTTTTGAACTAATGACAAAATTATAATTATTAATTTTTGTTTGTTTAGTGATCGATTGATTGATTTTCTATGAGTTTTGAATGTAATACATTCGATGTTTAGCTATTCGATCAAGTAAATTCTTCTTTCGAAGGGAATCTTAGTTTTTGGTAATGGAAAGCAGAAGAACCACACTCTACCAAACGCTAATGGGAAAGGTTTCAGGTAGAACTCAACGCTCTTCAAAACGCTTTGCGGTGAGGTTTTCGGGTGTATACATATAATACGCCGATGTGATTTTCATATAATGTAGATATATATACAACCGATGACATCATGTTAACGCAAGCACTTCATACAGAAGGATCACCGATTATTTGTCCCTACACAGGACAATGAAATACGTATATGGTCAAATGTGTACATGGTTGATTGTGGTTCTCCTTCTTTCTATAACCAAAACAAAGATTTCCTTCGTAAAAATAAATTACTTGATCGAAAGTATTACATTCAAAACTCATAGAAAAGTCAAAATTTTATTTTTAATTTTGGTCTCCTCTTTATTTATCTAATTTCTTAATGTTTTCGTTTATGTATTTTGGATGAAATTTGGTGTGTACATTTCTCTAACAGTGTAGAGGTGTGATAAGACGGGATTTTTCGAAATTCGTACTTTTAAGGGGTAAAACGGGGTAAAAAGGGATAAAAATGGTACCACCGCATGGACCAAACGGCTGGACCTAGAATCTTGAAATTTGGTATGGATATTCTTCTTGCGGCATGAAGACAACCCAAAAAGTGACATTTTTTGGGGGGTTAAATGGTACAAAAAGGGACAAAAATGATACCAACAACACGACTGAAGCTAGAATCATGAAATTTGGTGTGTACATTTCTCTTACAGCGTAGATATCACATTTGAAGGGATTTTTTCGTAATTCGTACTTTTTGGGGGTGAAATCGGGTAGAAAGGGATAAAAATAGTACCACCGCAATGACCAAACGGCTGGGCCTAGAATCTTGAAATTTGGTATGGACATTCCTCTTGCAGCATAAAGACATCCCAAAAAATGTTATTTGCAAAATTCGTATCTTTGGGGGGTTAAATGGGACAAAAATTGTACCAACATCATGGCTGAAGCTAGAATCATGAAATTTGGTATGTACATTTCTCTTACAGCGAAGAGATTAGATTCCAACGGAGTTTTTAGAGGGATAAAAATTGTACCACCGCAATGACCAAAGGGCTGGGACTAGAATCTTGAAATTTTATAAAAAAATCCTTTATAGCTTCAACGCGCCCAAGAAATTTTTTTCATAATTCGTACTTTTTGGGAGTGAAATCGGGTAAAAGTGGATAAAAATAGTACCAATTAAATGGATGCAGCTGAAACCATAAAATTCGGTGTGTACATCCCTCAAAATGTTTAGAATCGCAAAATAAAGGAATTTTTTGAAATTTGTACTTTTAAAGGGAAAAGGGATAAAAAAGGTACCAACAACACGGATGACGCTACAATAATGTATATTCGTTTTACAGCGCAGATCACTAATAAGAAAGCATTTTTCGAAATTTGTACTTTTAAGGGATTAAATGGGATAAAAATTGTACCACCGCCCTAACTAAACTGCTGGGCCTAGAATTTTGAAATTTGGAACGGGCATTACTTTTATAGCACGAATGCGACCAAGAAAATATTTTTCAAAATTCGTACTTTTTGTGGGTGAAATCGGATAAAAAGGGATAAAAATGGTACCAATCAAACGGATGGAGCTGGAATAATAAAATTCGGTGTGTACATACCTCAAAACCCTTAGAAACGCAAAATGACCGCATTTTTTGAAATTCGTTCTTTTAATAGGTAAACGGGGAAAAGGGGATAAAATAGGTACCAACAACGCTACAATAATGAAATTTGTTTTACAGCGCAAGTCAGTGATAAGAAGTCATTTTTCGAAATTTTTAATTTTATGGTATTAAATGGGATAAAATTGTACCATAGCCCAGACCAAACAACTGGGCCTAGAATCATGAAATTCGGAACGGGCATTACATTACAGCACGAATGCGACTAAGAAAACAATTTTTCAAAATTGCGTACTTTTTGTGAGTGAAACTGGGTAGAAAGGGATGCAAAATGGTACCAATCAAATAGACGGAGCTGGAATCATGAAATTCGGGGTCTGTATCCCTGAAAATGCTTACAAACGCAAATTGAAGGAATTTTTCGAAATTCATACTTTTAAAGAGTAAACGGGAAATCGGGGATAAAAAGGTACCAAGAACACGGTTGACGCTACTTTCATGAAATTCGGTGTGTATATTCGTTTTATAGCGCAGATCACTGATGAGAAAGAATTTTTCGAAATTTTTACTTTCAAGGGATTAAATGGGATTAAATTTGTACCACGGCTGAAGCTAGAATTGTGAAATTCGGTGTGTATATTCCTCTGACCGTGTAGACGTAAATGTATACTTTTAAGTAGAAATCGTAACAACAAGCGATTAAAATGGTACCCGCCAATGTAAGGTATATATTACTCTGACGTGCAATACAGAAGTATTGCATCAAAATGTGTACTTTAAAGGTGGAAGCGGGTCAAAAGTGATAAAAATCGAACAAACCAAATTGGGGAAATTGGGATAAATATGGTACTAATCAAAGTTTTTAGCCGGAATATGAAAAGAATGTTAGAAATTTGGCGTGTACATTTCTCCGAGTTAGTAGATGCTCAACATAAAATAATATACAAAGGTGTGTGCAGCGATGGTGGCAAAGATTCCCATCATCCGTATAGAATTTATAAAATGTTTAATTTTACGTATGAAGTGGTAATTTTTGTCGCAGGTACAAAAAGGAACACTGCAAATTCATGCATATTTGGTACACTCTAAGTGATTATAAAAACTTTATCAAATATCAAAATACAACTGGTTCCGAATATTTTACTAGGAATGTGGACTATATGTGTGGGGGTACCATAACGGGTATATCAATTTCATCCATCTCCGAACTTAAACTAAGTCTGAGAAAAATAATACTTTGTTCATAGTTTGAATAAATTACTTAATTCCCTTCGAGAGTTATCGTGTACACCAGCAAGCCAGACAGACAGACGGACGTGATAGGGATTTATTAAATACTTAGGGTATTAAATCACCCTCCGTAGGGTAATTATACCCTCCGTAGAGTGAGGGTATAATTATCTCGAATTTTTTAAGAAAATTGTTGCAATTTAAATTAATCACTTGACTGCGTATAAATTGATGGCACAATATAAATTATTTTTTGTTTAATTTGTGCAAGGGGGACAAAAATTCGGTGTATAAATTCCTCCAGCTACGTAGGATTTGGAATCGAGAATTTGGTGGGAATACGTAGTTGGGAAACATAAAGCATGTTTTCAAATTTTGTGAGCATTTACAAGCGATTTACCCTGAAATAAATATCCTTACACCGCATACGAAGTAGCGGGTATTTGCTAGTAGAATATAAATTTATTTACAATTGGCACGGTGACATTTATTACGTGACTGCACACTACCGCTGTTATGATTTCCGGAAACAAATAAAAATATACTATATAGATTTTTTAATTTGATTTTATTAATCAGTATGTCAAAGGAGCACAAAGAATAACTTTTTTTATCTCGAACAAAACATTTTTATTTTTGGTTTCATTGTGTTATTTAATTTTTGGAAATAGGATTGACATCGCATTCCATATGTCAAGTTAATAAAAATACTTGTTTATTATGGCCTAGGCTTAACTGCCTTTACCTTATTCCTCTTGTGGCACACACTATGATACAACAATTCCGCAAAGAAAGTAATGACCCCAAAAATGTAAGACCAGACCATGCCTCGCCATATGGAGGAGAATTCCTCGGGGCCCATAACTCTGCGTCCACTATCCGAGTTGAGACTTCTCGTCCAACTCAGTTTACCGATTTTTTTCAAATCGATATAACTAGATTTCAGCCAGTAGTACGGAAGACCCATGTCGGTCAGGCGCAATATGAGGGTGTTCAAGGGTTGCAAATAATATGAATTTGTCGGTAGAATAAAACCCAAAAGGCTCGTGTTGGGAATACAGATATCGGTGAAACGAAAACCAGACCCTCCGAGGATCCTTTGCTGTACATCATAGATGTACCAGAAGGAATATTGCACCAGATAAGCGTAGGAGGTGTTAAACGACGAAGGTAACTGCGAGAAATGAAGAAAGTCTTCAATTTCTTGAAAAGTTGAGTTAAAATCTTTAAACTCGAAACCGATGCTGTTCATAACGTAGTCGATGTCATTCGAGAACATTACGATTTTCATATTGCGTTCTTGTAGATCATGAAAAGTCCTTATAGGGTTGGTAAGCGGATGCGTGAGGAACGATTGCAGGTTGGCGGAAAATTGCACGTTCAGCACCAATCCTCTGACGAATATAGTAGTATATAATAATTTCAAGCTTTTGGTGGGCGATGGCAGTAGCTTGAACGTCCAGCCGAAGAAACCCCTCCAGTAGGATATCGCCAATGTCGATCGAATATGGCACATTTCTGCTCAAGCTCCACATTTTAGTGCACATCACCATCAGTACCGAGAATACATGGATGGACACCAGGAAATAAACGAGCATACTCAGGCTTATGTTCCGCTGCATGACTTCCTCGTAGCTGACGGGTTGTTCTTTGGGCACCATTAAACACCAGGCATTAGTCTCGTACGGATAGGTCATCACCCGGGTACTGTTGGCATAGGAGAGCGGCACCAAACCGGCAGGTATATCGAACTTATCCTCCCACGCCATGTCGACCAAATCCTGATAGAATTCTAAACTGCCCTCCACCAGGTCGTGGGGATATGCCAGCGAAGCATTAAGAGCTTCCGCAAATATTTCCAAAAACGTTGCAATGTAACCCCGGATTCTGAGTTGACCATCGGCATCTGTGTAAAGCACGGAACGAGGCAGAATCTGATCGGGATATATTCTTATGGGGTGGCCATATAAGTTCTTCAGTTTTTGGGGAAATACTTCATCCGTGAATGATTTCACTACAACTTTCAGTTCGGGAAATATTCGGAATCCATAGTAGTGCTTGGTTCTATTGAAGTTCCAGAACAAGGCCACCACATTGATGAGCTTAAGCTTTAAGCTCTGCTGGAATAAACCATTCACAGCCGATGCCTCCTCCAGCGTTCCATCTAAGGGGGGTTTTATTATCACTACCCGGATTTGTCTCTCGAAATTTAGCATGACAGATAAATTCTGAAGAAATTCTCTGTCATCTCCTTGTTGCCAAAAATGAAAAACCACAAACTTGTTATTCAAATTCAGTGGGTGATTTGAAATGCTCAATTGTGTTTGTATTATCAACACTTTAGCCATCTGCTGCTGAAAAATTTCGACGATGCCAGAGGCTTCCAGGGCACTTGGGCTGCCTGATAGGATACAGCTCTCGAAATACTCTTCTCCGTCCAGTTGGAGTATAAATTGTTTGAAAACCTCCTTGAATTCGTGGGATTCGTTTATTTGTTGTGGATATAAAATGTCCATTGATTTGATTGGTTGTAACACCAGCAGCACCAATGCAAATATTTGTCGGATTTTTTGGCGATTCATTGCTGACAAAGTTCTGCGTGAAACTGAGAAGTAAATATTGCCAGTCCGTCCATATATATTTGATTGCTGTAATGGATTTGAAATATTCTCAATGATTTGCCATCATTATTATTGTAATTAGTTGTAATAGATTTAATTTCTTTTCTGCTGAATGTGGTTGTAATGGCTAAATGTTTATAATGAGATTCAATAAATAATTAATTGTTGATAATAAAGTGTGAGCTTACTGCTAAGTTTGTAAAGGGTGCCCCAAAATTCACGCGGTAACTGTTTAGTAGGGCGAATCGATAACGGTCATGCATTTCGGCCGTAACGGCCGCTAATTGGCGTACAATGTTGGGTCTGAGTTCTGCCAACATCGTCGGCTTGTTGGCATAGACCAATGATTTGTCGTAGCCCCAAAGACAAAAGTCTAGAGGCAATAAATCTCGGTCATTTTTTTATGGCATAAAGTCGAAAAATAAACATACAGTTTTGTATTTTTGCACATTTGCTAGACATATCATACGCAAAAAATAAAAATAAAATTGGGCCGATCGGACCACGCCCACTACCACCTTCCATATAAACTCAATATAT
Organism: Polietes domitor; assembly: GCA_947397865.1. Taxonomy (NCBI): domain Eukaryota; kingdom Metazoa; phylum Arthropoda; class Insecta; order Diptera; family Muscidae; genus Polietes; species Polietes domitor. The sequence continues at coordinate 193,144,976 of OX377618.1, read as the reverse complement.
AACCAACATAATTATCACCCTGTATTGGTACAGGGTGACCAAAAACAAAATTTTATGACAGCTGAAAAGAATGAAGAGTTGTTTATTTTGACGAAAAAAAATTTTTTGGAGTTTGTCGAAAAATGCTGACGAGATATTAATTCAACCATAAACTACAACCTCAGACGAACACACACATTTACACTTTGAGACAAGTTGAGTCATACATATAACTTTTGGTCCACGACATTTATAGATTACAAATCACAAAATTACAATTCCTATGAATACTTACAAGACCACAATAATCATAAAATGTTAAATATAATTTTTCAACTACTAACTCTTGCCGTCAATTTTCCTAATATAGTCACTTTATTATTTTCTTTTTAAGTCTTGATTTTAATTAATTTGTAAAACTGCTTTATATCAAAAGTAATCCCACTGTTTTTGAACCACAAAGTTTAAGTACCATTCAGGCTTGTGGTGTTGCCACCTAATTTTCTCCAGTATATTTTCTTGATTGGTTGGAGTGTTGCCATAAAGAAAATATATACACATTTACCACTTTCCAATTTTAATTTTTTTGAATTTCTGCAAATAGTGCATTGTTGAGATAACACGCTCACCAAACATACTCTTTAATAAATCGACTGTAACGTGTGCTGTGTGGCACCGTCCGGTTGGAACCACATTTCGTCCAGGTCCAGGTCCAATGCCAAAAATAATCGGTAATCATGGCGCGATAACGATTGCCTTTCACAGTAACATGACGATCGTTGTTGTCGATGCAAAAATATGGCCCAATGACGACGACGGAATGCAAACCGCAGCAAAGAAATATTTGTTGTGGATGAAGCTGTGATTCATGAAGCACAAGTTGGTTTTTCACCAAACCAATACCGCATATTAACGAACCCATTGAGTCAAAAATGAGCTCCGCAACTGAAGATGATTTTGCGACGAAATTCATCATCTTGGCGCATATTCTCCAGAGCCCAATCGGAGAACGTACGTCGCGTCAAATGGTCCATCCGCTTCAATTCTTGAGACAGCTTGATCTTGTATGGGTGTAAACCAAGATCCTTACGCAAAATTCTCCATAAAGTGGTTTTGGCGATGCCCAGTTCTTGAGAACGCCGCGGAATCGACTGATTTGAACTGTTTGCTACGGACGCCTGAACGGCAGCGAAATTTCGTCACTTCGACCAACCCGTTGTCTTGGCAACCCGTGGCACGGCAGCATCACACAATGAATATGTAGACTCAAATTTGTGCACAACTCTTGTTATTGCATGTCTACATGGGCAAGTATAACGACCGAAAATTGGAGTTAACGCTCTTCAAGTTGCGGTCACCGACTCCGAATTTCGGTGGTACATTTTTATAATTTGCATACGGTGTTCGTTCGTGTACTTTGCCATAATGAAAATGTTGAGTATACTGGAAAAAGGAATGTAACAGTGAAATGGTGCGTTCACAAATTAAATTCAAAGTTCAGAAGTACCTATTGGAAAACCCTTTATAACATGACCGTATACTTGTCAACTGAACAGAAAATAAAGGTGAAATAAAGGGATACTGATATATCGTCAGTTTCATAGAATTCTAGCAGAATACTAGCTGCTTCGCACGCGGAAAAGGCAGATACATGTTATCAGTTTTATCTATTTCTGTTTTTGGATAGTATTTATTGAATTTTCTTTTGGCGGATATAGATAAATCTAAAATAGTAATTTAGAAACCTACAACGAACAAAGTTTCGTTAATGCAACGAATCTTGGTGTAATCGAAATCATAGTTCCGCAAGGAATATATACGGTGCTGCAACAACTCTGATTCGTTGCTGCAACAACTCTGTTTCGTTGCTGAAACAACGCGGTTTCCTTGCTGAAACAATGTAATTTCGAAAATATTCGTGGCATTAAATTAAATATTTTCGACGTTATGCCGACGTTAGTTGATTTTCAAAAACAAAATTCGTCCCGGCCTCTAACGTTTTGGTATAGATAATTTAGTTCCATGATGACCACCGGCAGTGGACTTCGAAGTGATTATTCGCAACAGCAGCTCAACTACTTAAGGCATAACTCCAAAGACGTGATTGAGAATTACTATCGAATACATCCCAAAAACACACACAATTGAATAACACATAATTTGCGTGTCTCCGATTGTTGCACCAACGAATAAATTGTTGCTGCAGCGATGTCAGTTTCATTCAAATACTATGGATTTGTATAAAAACAATGATTATAATAGGAAATTTATAGATTTTTTATTAATTAATGTTTTCCCAAGAAAGAAAGAATTTTCGTTACACCAACGAATATTGAATTGTTGCAGGAACGAAACTACGAAAAGTACGAAAAATCGGTTTCATACCATAAACGTTCACATCGTTGCAGCAACGTGTCGGATTGTTGTGGGAACATAATGTTTCGTTGCTGCAATGAAATGACAATAACGAATCTGATTCGTTGATGCAACGAACGATTTTTCTTTCAGTGTATATAGCACTTACAGTCAAAGGAAATGTGCTTGACGAATTGCAATATTTTATGTATCATTTTCTACCCAGTTTCGAACAAAACAAATACAACTGCAGAATCTTTTATATCTACGATCTCATGTTTCTACATGCATCCGGTCGTTTTATAACTTTTTGCTCTTCTTTCCTAAAAAGTACACATTTGGAAAAAAATCACTACAGGTAACATGTGTTCTCGCTTCTCCCCTACCACGTTTATGCCTTTTTCGTCCAGCATCCTCCTTATAAGTGCAAATTTTAAAATATCAATTTCCAATCTAGTTTCACGATTCTAGCTACAGTACTTTAGTTTGTCCCGCTCACTTCTTAAAAGTACAAATTCCTAAAAATCATTTATGTTGTACAGGACCGAATTTCGTGGTCCTAGCTACAATACTTTAGTTGGCACCATATTTATCCCTTTTTGAAAAATCCACTATAGCTGACATACTTAAATTGGTACCATTTTTATCATTGTTTGTACCGCGCACCCATTAAAAGTACAAATTTCTTAAAATCCTATTCTACTGCGCATCGACATGGTCAGATGAATTTACATATCAAATTTCACGATTATAATGCAATACTTTAGATGGTACCATTTCTATCCTATTTTGTGCCGTTCACCTCTTAAATGTACAAAAATGCATTTATATTGCGCTTCTCTGTGGTGAGAGGAATTTACACACAAAATTTCACGACTATAGCTGCAATACTCAAAATTGGTAACAATTTTGTATCTCTTTTTGCCTCGCTCCCCCCTTATAAGTAAAATTTTCAAAAAAATCCATTTAAATTGCGCTTCTACGTTGTCAAAGGTATTTACACACCAAAATTTAAGTATTACAGCTATAGTTTGTAATACTTAAATTGGTACCATTTTTTATCCCTTCCCCCTATTTCAACTAGAAACACCCACGGTGAAAATGGTTCTGATCTATATATATGTAGCTCCCATACAAATTTCGCTCCCAATTTGATTTTGTCCACTCTAGAAAACATATTTTTTAACAGATCTTCATTAAATCTTCCAAAATATCGTATATTTCAACCAGAAACATCCACGGTGAAAATGGTTCAGAACGGATCAGATTTACATATAGCCCCATACAAAATTTCGCCTCCCGGCTTGACTTTTTCCGCACCAGAAACCACGAATTTTCAACGAATTTCTTCAAATTGAGCATAACACTGAACTAGAAGCTTCTATTGTGAAATATTCTTCTGGGTTTGACAAATTGTGTCAGTTCATATTAGCCCATGATTAGGAAACATTCAAAAAATCTTTCCCGTTTTAACTTTTTTACCAAATTGAATAGTATTCGGATTGAAAGTGGAGTGTATCATATAGTCGGCGCCGTCCGACTTTAGCCTTTCCTTACTTGTTTTCTTTGTTTTGGTTTGGCTACATTAAAAATGTAAAATTTTACTGTAATGTTACTGAAAAAATCGACAGCCTCTAATCTGCAGATAATACTGTGGAATGCAACGTGGAGGGTATATAATGTCGGCCGGGCCGAACTTAAAGCCATGTTTACTTTTTTACTTAAAGTTAAAATTTTTATATTCTAATTTATATTATGTAATTATTAGAGCAAAACCTTTATTTGCTGGCTTTATTTTTTTTTTAATAACTAATATTCTTACGTAGAAAACAATGTCACATATACAGACGTAAGGTGGTTCCAAATAGATCTTTTTTGACGTGCAACTTGTGTTTTCAAGATGATTTGCAAGATTTTGGATACCTAGGTGGATACCTAAGGGATCGGCGATGTTAAATTTTGAATGATGGGATTTTTTTATACTAGAAATGTTATCAATTTTTTTGTGATACTTCGTATAAAAATTCCACAATTTAGTGAATTGCACATCAGTCGATTTTCATTGCTGATAGCTTTTTGTACTGATCCTTCCATTTTTATTATGTGAGATGAATACCAACCAAACTCGCTTCCCATTACAACTCAGGTACGCGGTAATGTTCCATATCTCTGTGCTTACTTTGCTGTTGATTCCATCCAATTAAAATTTATAGTCAATCTAAATTCTCTTTGTGAATTTTAAAGCTCATTGTGTTAATTTCAACGGCTAAATTCAGTAAATCTCCTGCTTAACGTTGCTCAAGCAATTTGTTTGCTCGAAAAAAATAAACATTCCCTGACCCAATTTCATTCGCACATTCGTTCCTTTAAATATAAAAAATATAGAAATTCTCGTGAAATTTTATTCATACAAAAGGAAATTCTGTCATTTCCTTTTCACTTGTTGTTGTTGTTGCTGTTGTTTTTTGTTAATTTCATTTAATTATCTATAATTTCTGGCTTATCTCTCGCGGCTGTCACCTGTTTATTAAAACTTAGTTTTGCTAACTGCGTTGTTTTTACAGTGGATGGGTGAGGGGTCTCCCCTCTTCTTCGCCACCATAAATTTCTTAGCCTTATCTGTTATTCGTTCATTTAGACAAGTGTTTCATTTGGCTTGTCCTTTTTTCTCAATTCACTTAATGTTTAGGTTCACACAGGAATTAAAAAGGATATCCTGTTCGAGATAAGTTCAAATTATTACACCTGCGTCAACAACTTTTTGGTGCTTTGGTTGTTTTGTGTTTTATTTTAAATTTAAACTTTTGTTTTATGGCTTATCTTGAATGGTTGATAGGAGGGAGACAACACAACACAAAAGTTTTTCTCGTTTCTTTTTTTCGTTGCTTCTTTAAAGCATTAAGGAAATGTTTATTGTTTTAGACGTAAAAAAACGTCAACCCATTGTATGAGTTTGTTGGTGTATACATACATACATATGTATATATATACGTGAATGTATTCAAAATGATGTCATTTTAGGATTTTGACATGGGGGTTAAGGCAAATATGTTCGGTTGTTTGAAGTCTGCGAGAGTTTTTTTGCATTTAAGGAACAGCGACCTTATGAAAAAATATGTTATTTTAACTTAAAAGTACACAATAACGTTAAAAAACTATTTTTAAGAAAAGCTATTGAAAAATGTACATTATAAATGTCATAGCTAGTAAAGGTTTTATATGTTCTAGTGAATTCGTTAACATTAATCCAATATCGATAACCATTTACAAAAATATATATTCTTTCACATTGAGAATTAAATATTATTGTCATGCACCTATTATCCAATTTTATAAATAATATGAAAAGTTGAAGAAACATATGAAAACACAATTAAATATTTTTACTATTTGTTGTACTTTAAAAGAAATCCAATATTTTTTTCCGAATTGTTTTAATTATTTACACAACACTAATTTATTCTGATTGTTTAGAAGTTATTTACTTTGTGTTAAAGTAAAAATATCACATATTTAAAGTATTTAAATAACTGACAAAACTGAATACTATTGGATTCACCACAAATTCTTCAAAAAAGGGGAATTCCATTAAGTATGTATTTTTTGCGCAAAGTGAATTCTCCTAAAACATGGCACATCTTTATACCCTCCTCCCCCAGAATGGGCTATTCTAACTTTGCCATTCCGTTTGTAACACCTTGAAATATCGACCTGAGACCCTATAAAGTATATCGAGGGCTTATATTCATAAGTGGCTATGAACAAAAGCACAACTTGTCAGGAGAGCAAAAATACTGATTTTCTCCTTAATTTTAAGAGTAATTATGAAACATTCATCTACAGTTTAATCTAAAGAGAATTACTAATTGCTACGATTAAAAAGTTTTCGAAATTTCCTATTATTCGCGGTTTTATTGTTCATAGCCACTTTTGCACGTTTCAAATTGAGCACTATGAATTTTGAAAAAAGCACATAGCCATTAATGTCAAATATATAAATAAGACTTATTGTAAACTCGATAACGGTTTGACTCGATCTTGACAATGTTGTGTAGAAAGCGCATTTTCTGGGATGTACACAGCGAACTTACAGATTCCAGCTTCATCCGTCAGATTGGCAACATTTGTATCCCTTTTTCCAATTTTTTTTTCAAAAAGTGGATATTGCGGTAGGACATGGTAAGCATAAAATTTAAATTTAATATTTTTGAAAAATTTTCATTTTTGCGGCAAATATGGCTAACATGATGTTCACACATGACATTTTTGTTTTATGATTTCTCGCGTTCTAGCCAACGGATCCGACTGAATTGTTGTTTGTGTATTAAGAACCAATGTCGCTTGTAACATATATGTAGCCAGTCGTGAAAATCGCTGCAATTGTTGAAAAATCCAAAATTCCCCAATTCCACAAATATTCCCCATGAAGTCAGCAATCAGAAGCCAAAGAAATAATTTTGCATTCACAATATAATAAAAAGTTACGCGGGTTTATCTAAATATACATTTCACAATTTTTGACTTTACAGCCACCATTTATCCCATTTTAGCCTAATAACTTGGGATGCAAAATGCTATTAACGGCGAAATGATGGAATTTAATAGTACGATATACCCTAAATCTTTAAAAATGAATTTTTGAGTAACAGAGGCCCAATTGCTGCGAACGGCGACGAAGCGATAATTGATGGTCATCATTAACACTGGCCGATACAGCTGCGATATTTTCTTCAGTTCGCACTCTACGTAAGCGTGTTGGTGGTTTAATGTCCAACAATGTAAATTTGGGGCGAAATTTAGTCACAATAGCCCGAATAGCCGCTTCAGTGGGTCGTGGATTAAACTGATCATAGAATGGAAGCGCGCGATGAACTTTCTTAACAGAGCACGATAATATATTATCAGAGCATGATAATAAAATTCAATAATTTACAAGCGTTGTTCGTTTGTAAAACGATTAATGGTTAAATTATAGACCAAACTGACAGTGAAACAAAACACGAAACGTGCGTCAGCTGTTTAAACCAGTGTTGCCAAAAAGATAATAGCTAAAAAATCACCCTTTATATTACTCCATTTTTGAACTATTTTGTTTCTATTATTTTTATGTTCATAGCCACTTATGCAGTCCAAAAAAAAAACGTGTGAGTTGATAGCCAAATCAGAATAGTTTGAAAGAAATGGATTTAGAAAAAATTTTTTCAAAATTTATATGACAGATGACATCCAAATCTGAGAATAGTTTGGCATCAAAAACTAATTTTCGGGAAAGTGGTTCACTTATGAATACAAGCCTTCGATATATATTCTTTATCGTCATAAAATTCTAAGACGATTTAGCCATGCCCGTCCGTCCGTATGTTGAAAGCACGCTAGCATCTAAATGAAAGGAGCTAGGATGTCCAAATTTTCCATAAATGCGTCTTATAGTCTTAGATCGGTTAGGATTGCAACTAGGTGAAATCGATCAAAAGGGGAAAAAATTTCCTTCACAAGGACTGAAAATACCTATAAAACCCTAATATTTAAGAGTATTTAAGCATGTTTTTTAAATATGTCTGCTTCTACTTACTTGGTATTAGATATGCGGATTCCCCCGTGAAAAAACGGGAACCATAAAGAGATTTTTATTCGTAGGGGGTGAAATGGGACAAAAAGAGAAAAAATGGTACATATCAAACGACAACAGTACACGACTTTATCTAATTGAGTAGATACATAATATGAACGTATTTTTTCCAAATTCGTAGGGATAAAAATTTTACCAAACAAACGGATGCACCTACAATAATGAAATTCGATTCCTCTGATTGTAAAATAATGGGATTTTTCGAAATTCGTACTTTTTGGAGTTAAAATGAAAAAGGGGGGGGGCTAGAGTCATGAAATTCGCAATATAAAAAAGGTTTTTTCAAATTCGTACTTTCAAGGGATACAATGGGAACAGAGGGATAAAAATGGTACAAACTGAACGGCCACAGCTAGAATGATGAAATTCAGCGTGTACATCCCTCTAAATGCGTAGACACGTAAACTAAAGAGATTTTGGAAAGTTGTACTCTTGAGGGGGTAAAATAGGAAAAAGGGGATAAAAATGGTACCAACGGAATGACTGCAGCTAGAATCATGGAATTCGGTGTATACATTCTTCTGAATGCATAGACAAGCAAAATCAAAAGATTTTCCAAATTCGTACTCATTTTCTTTTACGGCAAAAATTGGTTGAATCATGAAGTTAGGTTACCTTGCACTGTGTACGTGAGATAATGGATTTTCAAAGTTTTTACTTATATAATTAAAATAGGATGTTAATACGATCAACTGTATCTACCAATATTCATAGTATTTAAGTTTTTTGAAGATTGTTGTCTTATACATATTTACTTTTTGAATTGACTTGATGTTATTATTTCAATATATCGTTCATTCCATATCAAACCGAACGATTTTCGTAAAAAAATACGACCACGATTGTTAAAAATATTTTACACGTATTTTTGTATAAAAAAACCGAAATTTTTTTCAAAAGATAGTACCATTTGAAAATTAGAAAAATCAAGAAAAACGTGCCGAGGTATGAACATTGAAAATGGTGTAGTGAGAAACACGTGGGCACAATTCAAAGAATGATGGCTTATTTTAAAGGTAATTACAAGTACTTTTCGCCGGCGTTCTGGTCTATTGACTGCTACTGAACACAACTTTGAGCATTTCCGATTTTTCTTCTTCTTTTGTATTTTTCACCATGAAAACACCAACCTAAAAATTTGAAAAAAATATAGGCATATTCCCTGATCGATTCTAAACAAACCCTGGAAATTTCAGCTTAGACATACAACGCGTTGTATTTTTAAGAAAACATTTACTAAATGTATGTGCCCGAAAAAAGTATTTTCTGATCGATTGTTCATAAAATAACATACACACACACGTAGTTTGTGTTCAAAAATAGCGTTTGGTGTTGGTAAAACTGCGAAAGTTAAGTTTTATTGATGTATTGAAGAAATATAAACACTGGTGTGAACAAAATTTATCTTTAATTACGTTTTGGGGTATACACACAAACGGAATGGGTTCTTGTAGCTGCCGGTAGAGTACAGTATTTCGGTCGCAATTCTGCGTACGTAGATAACTACATTTTCGCCGCTGGGTGTTTTGCTTTGAATAATACATGGACTTCCTTTAAGTTGCACAGTACCAGTGTTTTTTGAATAGATTAATTTCCAATTTCAGCGCAGTCTTTTTTCTCAAAGCTCGCGGAATTGCGACCGAAATACTGTATTCTACCGGGAACTACAGGAACCCATTCCATTTCTGTGTGCTGTATACACCAAAACTTAAAACTTATGATTGACGGGTCATCTCTTTCAAGACTAACATCTAATAACCACCAAATTGTAACTCATAACGACTGTCTCTCAAAAATAATTTGCAACCCCCAACACATGATTGTTATCTTCGGCGATGTGAATTGTGGCCTGGATGCGACGACTTAATTAACAAAAATTTTTGTTACATGTACAGTTGCGGTCAAAATATATTTTCATATACTTATTTGTGTGATAATTTTTTATTGCTACTACTGCATTAAGTGCTGTGTTATGAGGTTACAAACACAAACAAATTGTTTATTTGGAGATATGATTTTAATTACTAAAGAAATTTCACATTTTTTGGATTATTCGACATTTTGGACCGGTCAAAATAGCAGTTGTCATAAAATCTCAAGAAAAAAGAATTTTATCTCAAATTTTCAATTCTATTTCTATACTACTTCTAAAATGCTATTGTTTTATTTTTCTTCATAAGTATGACCAGGAGAGCATTGTGGAGAAGAAAATCAAGTTCATATAAAAAGGCTGAAATCTAAGGGAAAATTATGTAGTGAAGCTCAACTTTTATTCCAGTGGTCTATTAACATGATCAGAAATTCGATATTATAAGAAGAAAAATCAAAACACGTTAAAAAACGTTTCTATCACCTGCAACCCTTTGTCGAATAATAATGTCTAGTATAAAAAGCCCCGCCACCGAAATAAAAAAACAAAGTCTGTCCATCTTTAAGTGTTTAAAATGTTCGCAAAATACTAAGAAAACATAATCTGTAAGCCAGAAGTCCGAGAGAAGTCCCACTTAAAAAAAAGAGACATGTCACAAAAAATTTGCAATTCACAAAAAATACCTGCAGTGACCAACCGAAAAGTGGGTGCACGTTTTATGGTCAGATTAATCAAAAAATATTTTGTATGGTTGGAAAGCGTCTCGACAGTTTGTAAGACGTCCACAGAACATGGAATACGTATCCAGATGTAGTAGCAAAACTGTTTAACACGAAGGATTAAGCGTAAAGGCTTGGGCGTCCTTTTCATAATATTGGTTGGGTCAATACATTGGCCCAGAACTACCGTGGACTCTTTCCAGTACTTCAAAATACTGCATAGTAATATGCTTGCGTATGTAGAATATGGAATGCCCCTTAAATAGGTCTTCTCGCAGGACAATTATCCTAAATACACCAACCGATTCGCACAAAGGGGTTTGAAGTCAAAAATATCGGCGCAATGGAATGGTTTGCGCTGACATGGAATCTCAATATAATTGAAATTTTGATTATGATGTCTAAATTGAGATCTCACTAGCAAAATAAAAAACAATAACGAACTTTGGCACGGTATTATAGTGGCATGATAATAATAAGCCATAAAGTCAGTACAACTAAGTATTAAATTCAATGAAATATCCTTATTTAAATTATTATTCAAAAAACTTTTCAATTAAAGTGAATTAAAACAAAAATATTTTCAATTTTTATTAGCGCTGCTATTTTTTTTTTTTGACTGGTCTCATTTTTGACATAAATGTTTCTAAAGGCCTAATCTTAAAATTACAAAAACTTATTGTTTCCTTTAAAGCGAATTAAATCTGATATTTTCTTTGTCGGCATTTTTTATCTCGTCGCTGCTATTTTTTTGACCGCAGCTGTATAAATTATATTGAAATATTTATTAATTTTTTTCTGTTTTACCCACAAAGAAATAATTGTATCTCCCTGAATAAATGTATCACAAAATTTTTGTTCACACCAGTGCTTTTACTTCTTCAAGACATCAATAAAACTTTTAATGTTCGCAGTTTTTCCAACACCAAAAACTATGTTTGCGCGTATCTATTGTACTCTCGTTGGCTAACCATACACAAACTACGTGTGTGTGTATGTTATTTTATGAACAATCGTTAGAAAATACTTTTTTCGTGCGACTACATTTAGTAAATATTTTCTTAAAAATACAATCCGTTATTTTTCCAAGCTGACATTTTCAGGGTTTGTTAAGAATCGATCAGGGAATATGCCTATATTTTTTCCGAATTTTTAGGTTGGTGTTTTCATAGTGAAAAATACAAAAGAAGAAGAAAAGTCAGAAATACACAAAATTGTTGGCAGTAGCCAGGCCCGTGCGCAGAATTTTCCCCTGGGGGGGGTTTTCAGCTACACTCATAAAAAAAAGTTAGTTGAGTTAAAATTAACTACAATTTAGGAAAAGAAGTACATTTTTACTAAATATAAGTGAATTTTGCTCAAATTTTTCCTAATTCTAAATAAATTTTTCCTAAAACCAATTAAATTTTTACTACATTTAGGCAAAAATTTCCTAAAACTAAGTAAATTTTTACTAAATCTTAGTAAAATTCTGCTGAAAATTTCCTAAAACTAAGTAAATGTTTACTTAAATCAAGTAAATATTTACTCAAACTGAGGACAATTTTGCTGATTTTTTTTCCTCAAAACGAGTAAATTTTTACTTAAACTGAGGAAAATTTTATTTTATACGAGGAAAAAGGATGAAATTAAAATAAGTTCAATTTAACTAAAAAAATCAAACAAATAGTTTTGCGTCAGAGTATGCAAAACTGATACAAAAAATGACAAAATGAAGTATTTCATCAAAGTTTCATCATACCTCTGCCATAAGGAGTTGAACTATTACTCCATGAATGTTGTGAAGGCAAAATAGCGCATTCGCAGTGGTTGTTTAGAATAATTCATAAAGTATTTAAGAAATAAGTCTCTGCAAACGAACGAGAATTGCTTCTTAAATTAATATTCAAGAAATTTTTTAACAATTTCAAATGTTTTTTATAAGTTCATTAATACTTAAATGTATGAAGAACTCGGCATAAATTTTAGTAAACATTTTACCTTCATTTTAGGAAAAAACTGATTTTTAAGTTAAAATTTCCTAAATGGAATTTTTTCCATACAAAAAATTTCAGATTTTTTTCTCACTTAAAACCTTGGAAATATTCTTCCACATAAGTATGAAATTACTCAATTGTAAGAATTTTTTATTAGATCCAAATAAATATTTTTAAGTAAATCTACTACCCTTTTTCAAGTAAATGAACTATTTACTATGGCTTTGAAAGAAGGAAACTTTACTCATACTTAGTTAATTTTCCAACTTTTTAGGAAATTTTTACTGGAGCGTTTGGAAACCAATCATATGTTATTGCCAGGATCTTCGAGAAATATTTTGATACATTCGTCCGACAGACATTGTCGGCAAAATTGCATTTTAGTAATCCATTTACCAGTACACTCAAAAGAATACGTCAGTAAAAGAAAGCAGAAAGAGCAGTTAAAAAAGAGACAGCAGATTTGTATCTGCTGAGATGGTAAACAGCTGTTTGCCGTTTTTAGCAATATATATGATACGCATATTGTCCCAAGCTAATATAAAAGAAAATTCGAGCTAAACTCGCTTATGAACGCTTATCTATTTTGATATTTTAATTAACAACAGCAAATTTTAGCAGACTGCAACCTCTTTAGCAGTGTGAATGGTGATGTAAGATTGCAGAAAACTGCTGTTATGCCAAAAAAAAACAGCTGTAATAGCAGAAAAGTGTCTGTTGATAGGCAGCAGACAATCGCTGTTTTTATTAACAGACTTGTTCTCTAAGTGTAGAACTATTTTAAATAGTTGCTTGAAATTACATACATACATATCGAGGGCTTATATTCATAAGTGGCTGTGAACAAAAACATATCTTTTCAGGAGAGCGAAAAACTGATTTTCTCCTTAGTTTAAAGAGAAATTATTAATCATTCTTCTACAGTTTAATCTAAAGAGGATTACTAATTGCTACGATTAAAAAGTTTTCGAAATTTCCTATTATTCGCGGTTTCATGTTTCATAGCCACTGAAATAAGAATAAGATTTATTGTAAACTCCATAACTTTTTTCATGAAATCTTGGTAATGTTGTAAAGGGTGATTTTTTAAGAGCTTGATAACTTTTTTTAAAAAAAAAAACGCATAAAATTTGCAAAATCTCATCGGTTCTTTATTTGAAACGTTAGATTGGTCCATGACATTTACTTTTTGAAGATAATTTCATTTAAATGTTGACCGCGGCTGCGCCTCAAGTGGTCCATCCGCTTAGTCCAATTTTGGCATTTCCACGTTTTTGAGTAACAGAGGCCCAATTGCTGCGAACGGCGACGAATCGATAATTGATGGTCATCATTAACATTGGCCGATACAGCTGCGATATTTTCTTCAGTTCGTACTCTACGTAAGCGTCTTGGTGGTTTAATGTCCAACAATGTAAATTTGGTGCGAAATTTAGTCACAATAGCCCGAATAGCCGCTTCAGTGGGTCGATTAAACTGACCATAAAATGGAAGCGTGCGATGAACTTTCTTAACAGAGCACGCATTTTGATAATAAAATTCAATGATTTGCAAGCGTTGCTCGTTAGTAAGTCTATTCATGATGAAATGTCAAAGCATACTGAGCATCTTTCTCTTTGACACCATGTCTGAAATCCCACGTGATCTGTCAAATACTAATGCATGAAAATCCTAACCTCAAAAAAATCACTCTTTATAAAAAATCGTTGCAATTCCTTATATTTTAACTTTCTTCATTCATAATTCTGAAACTTTTCATACATAAATCAGCAATCACATGCCAAAGAAATATTTTGGTATTCTCAATATAATAAAAAGTTACGCCGGTTTTTCTAAATATACTTTTCACAATTTTTTACTTTACAACCACCATTTTTCCTATTTTAGCCTGATAACTGGGGAATCAAAATGAATCTAGAAAAATGTTTTAAACAAAATCGTTGTAGCAAATTATAACCTTCGGTTTTATGCTGATCCATTGTTGAACTATTTTATGTTCATAGCCACTTATGCAGTCATAAACTAACGTGCGAGGGGATAGCCAAATCAGAAAATTTAAAAAAATTGCTTTAGAAAAAATCTTTTCCAAATTTATATGATAGAAGACATCCAACTCTGAGAATAGTTTGGCATCAAAAAATCATTTTCGAGAAAATGGTTCGTAGCCACTTTTGAATATAAGCCCTCGATATATATTTTGAAGAAATATTACACAAAAAAACGATCAAATTCCTCGGCGGTAAGCCCTTCAGTCCCGCATTTTTTCTATGATAAATACAGAAATTCGATATGCTTTTTGACAAAGTATGGGTCTAAATAGGATGTCTAAAGAGTTTTGGGGTTTTTAATTTATATAGGACATGATTAACAGGATGTTTACTCAAAATCTTTATACGCATATTCCGATTAAATAAAAAATATTTGGAAATGTTTCTTCATTTGTATAATCTTAAATATGTAAAAATTCAAATAACAAATACAGTTTTTTGTATTCGATGAAATGCAAGAAGAAACAACTATAAATTTTAATTCCAAAAAAAATCTAATAATTGGTATTTTAGAGTTTCGTTTTCCTACGTAGATCCAAGTTACTGAATTTGTTGTTTCTCTTTTGAATAATAATTGTTACATATGTACAAAAAATACTAACTCCGAATAATATTTGACATAAGTGATAAATATAACATACATTTCAGTAAGATAAAACTCATTTCTTATTGTTTCGCAACTTTAAAGTAGATTTTAAAATAGAGACCTACACGTAGAGAAAAAATGCATTTCGTAGAAACGACATTTTAAGCACGTAAACATTGTTTTTGAGTTTCTTTTGTGGGAAAAATTAGTTTGTTTGCGGTAAACATGTCATCAGTTGTTGTAAATGAGCAAAGAGAAATGAGATTATGTATATCAAACAGTTTTCTTCGTTTGTCGAAATGGATTTGTATTATAATTGCACACTCCCAAAACATTGGAAGTAACAGAAACCGTTGTTGTTGCATCTGTGATGAAAATAGGACACATCGGTTCAGATTCAGATACAGCTCCATAAAAATATCCAATCGCAAATGTTACATCTTAGTGCTCTACAAGCATCAAGCTAATTATTTGTTTTTTAAGAATATTTTAGATTTTATTTTGATATCATAGTGATTTTTATCTACACTTTTTTAAAATTACTAAAAGATTTTGTTATTAAATTTTAAAACTTTTATTGCAGTACACAATTAAAAGTTCATAAGATATAGCTCTAGTCGAATGTCAAGATGTGGTATCGGTTAATAAAAATGAAAATTTTCCGAACAATTTTTGTCCATTAGCGAAATTAGCACTACACAATCTTTAAGTTGGCACAATTCGTTTAGTTTGTTTGAATTTTTTATAATCTTTGTCCGAAATTTAAGAAAAAGTCCACGATTTTTTATGTAATTTTCGTGTTTTCATGAATTTACTGCAAAAATACCATTTCAGACGAGTTATTTTAAAAAGACTTTAAAAATTCTATATTTTATTGCTTCAGAAAGTCTAGAAGGTTTTAAAAATTATATGTTCGAAACCTCTGCGCACGGCCCTGGCAGTAGCAGTCAATAGCCAAGAACACCGGCGAAAAGTACATGTAATTACCTTTAAAATAAGCCATCATTCTTTGCATTGTGCCCGCGTGTTTTCTCACTACACCATTTTCAATGTTCGTACCTCGGCACGTTTTGCTTGATTTTCGCAATTTTCAATTGGTCATATATGTTGAAAAAAAATTTCGAGTTTTTTCGTCTTCTACGTATCAAATATTTTATAATGTTTAGTTATCGTACAAAGTTTCAATGAAATCGGAAATGGTGATGTAAAAAGTGTTCGGTTTGACATGGAATGATCGAAATATAGTATAAACGTATCGGTAGCCTTGCCTTATATTTCTTTTGGTTTGCCTATATTAAAAAATTGAGATTTTCCTGTAATGTTACTGCGAAAATCGACAGCCTCTGTGAAATTCAATTCATGGTGTAGACTATAAAAAGTTCGGCCCGGCCGAACTTAACGCCGTTTTTACTTGTTTTCATATGAGTTTTGCATATTCTGAAGTTCAAATTGCCTTCATGTTACATCATTTTATTTCATTGTAAATTGCACTTTTTTCTCAGTGTATCTTATCTATGTTGTTTCTTTGTCAAACCTAACGAAATGCGAAAAAAATAACAATATGAATTGTAATCTGTTGCTTATAGAATAAAAAGAATCGAAATCGCGAAATTTTACAGAAATAAAATACTTCTTGGAGCTGAATTTACTTCAGTTCTGTCAGCGATTTGTGTGATCACATTTATTTCGACTTTAACAAGGCACTGTTCCTCTCGGGCTGGGTTCATAAGCCAATGAGAAATTTCAGTGTCATTTCATGTTGAATTGTTGCTGGTGACAAGATGAATCTGATAGTCTGTCATAAGTCACAATAATAGGACTGTTTTTCTTTGAGACTGGATAACTAAGCTGCGATAACAAAAATCTAAAAAAATGTTAAAATTTGATTTGAACTGGGATATTGTCCTGGCTCAAGACCATTTTGAATCTATATTTAATAGAATGCAAATTTATTTACAAATGGCATGGTGACATTTATTACTTGGCTGCAGACTACCACTATCATGATTTCCACCCTGTCTAAAGGTTTCATTCAGGTGGCTTCGCAGCGACTTTTCAACATCAAACCCGGCCTCTATAAGGAGATGATTCTCACAAACGAACGAGAATCACAACTCACTTGCCGAATTTGCGTTTAAAAAATCGCACCAAGTAATAAAGTACACATGCCATCTTACAAGCATCTCATTGAGTTGCATATGTAAGTATGTGTGTATGCAGGTATAGTTACCCAGCAATACTTCTGCCGTGCCAACGCTCATTTGTTTTAGTTTTTTCGTTTGTATTTTTTTGGTCTGTAATCAATATTTGATTTGAACTGGGATATTGTCCTGGCTCATGACCATTTTGTTAAAATTTAAAATTTCACTCAAAATAAAAAATATATATTTTTTTTAATTTCCGCCAACAGCAATATCAATGTGTGTATGAAAACAAGTTTTGAAAAAATAATTTTATGTTAAGAATTTTGGACTTCGACCGGTTCTCCAATGTAAGTAAAACCTGACCTGGTATCCAATGTAAGTAAAATTGATTGTTATCGAGGCTAAGTGAAAAAAGTCAACACAAAATCATTTATTTGATACAAATATTATATTGTAGTTGGCTACAATGTGAACAAATATTTGTTTATACCCTCCACTAGGGTATTATGTCTTTGTGCATTTGTTTGTAACATGCAAAAGGAAGCGAGATAGACCCATTGTTAAGTACACCGATCGAATAAGAATCACTTTTTGAATCGATTTAGCCATGTCCGTCCATCTATTGTGGCAATAAAAGTACAGGTCGCAATTATTGCCAGATCCTGACAATAATTAGAACAAGTGAGTTTTGCTGCCCAAGGACGAACCCTGTTTACTTTAAAGCAAATCGGTTCAGATATAGATATAGCCCCCATACAAATCTCACTTCCGATTTGATTTTCTCCGCTCTATAAACAACATATTTTGCTCGATTTGCTTTAAATTTGGCAAATTACATTAAAATATCTGTGGTGTTATTCGACCAGATCGGTTCAGATTTAGATATAGCTTCCGTGCCAATTTCGTCCTCCATTAAACTTTTTGCGCTCTATAGATCACTTATTTTAACCAATTTTCTTAATATTTAACACAAAGCATTATATTTGAAGTAGAAACATCTGCGGTGAAGGTAGATCAGATCGGCTCAGATTTATATATAGTTCCCATATAAATTTCGATCTCCATTTAACTTTTTTTCGCTCTAGAAACCTAACTAACACTAACAACTCGACTACTAGTGGGCTCCGGAATAAATTCAATTAAAAAAATCTTGTGGAAAACAATATCGAAAAATCGTTTATCTAATAAGCAGGGGCTGTAATACAAAGTCCTTCCCTGTAGATGAAGGCTACACAAATATTCACATTTCTTTGGGAAAATGCCTGTAAGCTAGTGTTGCTTAACTGATTTGTCCCTAAACATTTCGCAGTCCTTTGTATGGACCAAAAGAATAATAACACACATTCACACATACATACATGCATGCATATCAACATTGTTATCAACAACCGAAACGTTTATTGCAAAAAGGCCAAATAACTATTTTCTGCCGAATCTAATCCGGCAAAACTAACTCAAGCATTTGAAACGACCTCAGCCGAAATCCCGAAAAAATTGACCCCTTTTGTCAATTTCTTTCCAGCACATTTGACACACACAATGAAATGTGAATAGATAGATAAGGATTTTTGAATTAAATTTTCTCCAATTGTGGTTACTGTCACAAATCGATATCGTCGACATCGAACGGATTAAATCTGCTGCTAACGCTTTCAAAGCGTTTTCAATGAACCTTACATCGAACGGGTGGAACAATAAGGAGAACGAAAATGTGAACTTTCCTTAACGACTTGTGATATCAGATAGCCAATATTTTGTGATTATTATTAAAGTGTCTAAAGTTAGGCTAACATGGGTTCAAAAAGGTCGCAGTTAAGTCATACAACCACACGCACACTCTGACATACCTATAATTGTTTACGATCAAATCGTATCGATTGTTTTCAATCGTTTTATTTTGCCAACAACTATTTGTTGTTAACAAATACACACACGCACACAGGGACACTCACACTGGGGCGCAACCCAATAGCACTGAAACCTTAAACCAAAAAGTTCATAATTTCTCCCAGAAAAAAAACAACAGCAACAACATCAGCCGAATGAGAAAAAACAACTTTGGCAACCACCCGAAAAAAGGATACAATTACACGCTGCTTAAACCATTTGACAATTTGTTTTCATCTGTACTTTTTCCCTTCACTTGCGGCCATATTTTCACAGATTGTATTTGTGTATGTATGTGTGGTTGGTGTTGGTTCGTGGTCTTGGTATAAGTGTGGTCTCCTTTTTTATTGTTATAAATTTATAAATGTTTATATGAAATTTTCTTTATGTTATTGCTGTGTATGAGCGGCCGGACGGGTATTGCAAAGTGGTTCCGAAAATGGATATGTGTAGTAGCTCCGTTACTAGGCGAACTAAAGGAAAACATCAGATCGCTTTAATGGAAATATTATAGGTCTAGCAGTACTCGCTGCTTCACACGCGAAAAAGCCAGTTATTTGTTTTTAGTTTTATCCGTCTCTGATTTCGGATAGTATTTATATAATATTCTTTTGAGAATATAGATAAATCTAAAATAATAATTTGTAAACCTCTTAGTAAATAGCACTCATATACAGTCAAAGGAATGTGTACTATTTTAGCAGAATTCCTTTCTTATGTATAATTTTTATCATTATACCCTTCACCTTTGTCATTCCGTTTGTAACACCTTAAATATTCATCGGAGACTCCATAAAGTATATATATTCTGGGTCGTGGTAAAATTCTAAGACGATCTAGCCATGTCCGTCTGTCTATTGAAAACACGATTGCGGCCGAACGAAACGAACTAGCAGGTTCAAATTTTCCCTAAATGTGTCTTATGGTTGCAGATCGGTTGGGATTGAAAGTGGGCGAGAAATACTTTCCCTAACAAGGAAATACCCCTAATATTTAGAGTATTTCATTCTGTTTTTTGAGCATGTCTGCTTATATTTTATTGATATTTGGTATGTGTATTCCCCTTAAAGCAAAAACGTGCACAATAAAGTGTTTTTTTGTTTGTAGGATGTGAAATGGGAATAGAGGGATACAAATATTACCAATAATACGACTGCACCTAGAATAATGAAATTCGGTACATACATTCATCTAATTGCGTAGACACGTAAATAATGATATTTTTCGAAATTCATACTTTTAGGAGGGCAAAATAGAAAACGGGAATACAAATTGTACCAACCAAATGGTCGCAGCTAGTTCATGAAAAATAAAGAGGTTTTTCTTCAAATTGTTCTTTTTCCAAGGGATACAATGGGGCAGACTCACTAAAGGACTACAGCTAGAATGATGAAATTCGGTGTGTAATTACGTAGACACATAAAATATAGAGATTTTCGAAAGACGTCTGTCTGTCCGCCTGTCTATTGAAAACACGCTAGCTGCCGAACGAAATGAACTAGGAAGTTCAAAATTTCCCTTAATGTGTATTATAATTGCAGATCGGTTGGAATTGAAAGCGAAATTATACCAGATGAAAAAAAATCTCCCTAACAAGCACCGAAAATACCTGCTAATATTTCGAATATTTAAGCATTTTTTTAATTTCTGCTTTATATGTATTTGAAATTTGTTGCGTACATGGCGAAATGGGACAAAACGGGATACAAATTGTACCAATGATACGACAATAGCTAAAAATATGACATTTGGAATGTATATCCCTTGAATTGCTTAGATACGTATAATAGCAGGATTTTTAAAAAAATCGTTTCTTTAATGCATACAATTGGAAAAGAGGGATAAAAATCGCTGAAGTTGAAATTCGATGTGCACATTTCTTTGACTGCGTGACGCGAAAAATAAAGAGATCTTTCGATATTCGTGCCTTCGTGATCTAAATGGGATCAAATTTGCCACCAATCAAGCGGCTGTAAGAAAAATCCTGATATTCACTCGTCTGACTGTGTATACGCGGAAAATAAGAGGTACGAATTTTTCTAATTTGTTTCTTTTAGGGTCAACATGGAAAAATGAGCGAAAGAGGTGCCAAGGAAATGGCTATAGCTAAATTCATGAAATATATGTAGGTGTATCTATTTTACTCTGGAACATATTGGATCTTCTATATTAGAGCGTTTCCTATCAAAATGGTACAGATATTTAGAAGTTGCAAATGTGAAACATCGGGATTGAGGGAAATTGTTTCTAACTAATAACGACAGACAATACACCAAATCTTTAGGTTATATTTTTGAAGCTTGTTGCCTCATGTTCACTTCTTTATTACATTTAAAGTTTTATATTTATATATTGTACGGGACTATTAATATTATAATGATGAAGCATCACAATTTTCCTAATATGATAGTACACTTCTATTTAATCTCTAATCTGTCGGTAAAACTGTGTATATAAGATTCGGCCCAGCCGAACTTAACGCCTTCTTACTTGTTTTCTACAAAGATTTGAACAAAAAATTACAACCGCAGAGTCTTTAATATCCTCGATCTCATATTTCTAGAAGCAGCCGGTCATTTTATAACTTTTTGCACCTCTTTCCTAAAAAGTACACATTTAGAAAAATCATTATAGGTAACGTGTGGTTTTGCTTTCCTTAAAACATGTACTTTATTTGGTACCAGAAGAATTTACCATTTTTGTTACCATTTTTATCCCTTTTGTCCCGCTCACCCCTCTGAGTACAAATTTCGAAAAATACATTTACATTTGCGCTTCTACTTTGTCAGAGGAATTTGCACACCAAATTTCTCGACTATATCTGCAATGCTTAAAGTAGTACAATATTAATCCCTTTTTTCTCGATCATCCCTTATAAGTACAAATTTCGAAAAATCCATTTCGATTTGCGCTTCCACGTAGTCAGAGGAATTTACACACCAAATCTCACGACTACAGCTGCCAGAGGAATTTACGCAGGAAATTTCACGATTCTGGCTGTAATACTTTAGTTGGTACCATTTTTATCCCTTTTTGTCCCGCACACTCCTTAAAAGTACAAAAATGTATTTATATTGTGCTTGTATTTGATGAGAGGAACTTATATACCAAATTTCACGATTCAAGCTATAATAATTTATTTGGTACCATATTTATCACTTGTTGTCCCGCTCACCCCTTATAAAAAATTAAAAAAAATCCGAACATGTTCAGAGAAATTTATATACCGAATTTCTCGATTCCAGCTGAAATACTTAAGTTGGCCACTTAAAAGTACCAATTTCGAAAAATCAATTTATGTTGCAAGTCTACGTTGTCAGAGGAATTTACACACCAAATTTCACCATTTTTGTACCGTTCACCCCTTATAGGTATAAATTTCAAAAAAAAAAAAAACATTTAGATTTCCGCTTCTACGTTGTCAGAGGAATTTACACACCAAATTTCACGACTATAACTGCAAAACTTTAGTTGGTACCATTTTTATCCTTTTTTGTCCCGCTCGCCCCATAAATGTAAAAATTTCGAAAAATCCATTTATGGTGCACGTAGACTTGTCAGAGAAATGTTAGTACCGATTTTCACGAATATAACTGCATACCTAAATTGGCCTTTTGGTCTCTTCCTTCCTTAAAAGTACAAATTTCGAAAAATCCCTATTTGTAGCTCGTCTGTGTGGTCAGTGCAAGGAACACAACGAATTTCATATTTTTAGCTACTGTCATTTAGTCATGACGAAGGTATGATTATCCCTTTGTGTCCCATTTTACCCCCTAAAAGTACGAATTTGGGAACTACCCTGAAAATTCCATGACGCTGACTTCAGTCGTTTGGTCTGGTTTGGTCATTAAGTCAGTAACTGAACTCTTTTCATTCATTTTTTGTAGCACAGTGTAGTTCTTGCTCATTTTCATGAAAAAGATCATCTTCATTTCTGAGATTTATTTAAAGATATTTAAATTTTTCTTTTTAGCTGCACTGATAGAATTCGCATCAGAAGTTAAATAGGTAATAATAAAGCGAGAAATGTGAACACAATTTCAACAGGGAGCAATCGGAATTAAATGTAAGTGTTACTCATATCGAAGCTATATTAAACATTTGAGTTATTTTAAATAATGTTGAAGTGGCTTCATAATACTTCAATGGAATTTTATCAGGGCTAGTTAAAAAATGTCAAACGTTTGGAAGAGGTTGTTACATTCTAGTTCGTCATGCCACTGTACATGACAAGCGATATTTCAAAAGTCCTGAGACATTAGTTACATTTTTAGGAGCAGTAAGTTTGGTTCTTTTGTATCAAGATTCCAGTCAATCAATCCACCAATCCAAAATATCCATCTGTGTGATATATTTGTCTTCCGGTGTTGACTACACCCTCCCTAACCATAGAGTTTGGTAGTTCCGGACACCTATTTCTTTATTCTCCTATTTTATGTTTGTTACCACTGTTTGCAATGATATGATATGTGCCTGTGTTCTTTTATTTTGTTGACAATATTTGTTTGTTTTTGATTTCGCTTCTGGTAGGTGCCAAACTCACACTCTCTAGCTCTCTCTATCTCTTACACACACTCGCACACATAGATGATCTTTGGGGACATTTTCTGTTTTGAGGGTCAAACACAGATACGACGCTTCTCCAACAACATCGACTGAGGTCATAACAACATAAGAATAGTTTTGCCAAAGCATTTTTTGCTCTACCACGAAAAGGATAAGTAGGGGGTCATCCCCTCGATATTAAAAGACAAGCAACTAAAAAACAAAGTACAAATTTATAAACCCATACGAAGTCGGAGAAATTATAAAACTCACACAGACTCAGTCCTTCGGCTAAGAACAATAGTGCCGACTTTTGTTCGGAACCTTTGTCTTAAAAGTTTTATTGTTTTGAGTGTGCGTGTGGACACATGAGGGAGTTATGGTATGTTAAGGAAAAATTAATAACTGATACTAATTTTAATTTTAATTTAGGTCTTCGGTTGGGTTTTTTCTGCAGATTTTATTCAGATTTTTTAGTTCCTATAATTTTACTCAATTTCTGACATTCCAAGAATTATGAAGATAATACTAATACTATTAACTGGACAGTTATTGTTATACACCAAATCAGATATTCAGAGTTCCTAGCCTCCTATGATAAAATATGAGCCTATCACCCCTAAAGAGAAGAAACTCTTGTGCTAAATCTGCGTTGCGGACCTTCGACCGGGCTTACAATATTTTCTCCTAGGATATTTGTAGTGAAATTGTGCGTTGATTTATAGTGAAATTTGAAAAAAAAATGGGGCTTGGAAAACCCAAGAGTTATTGCTGAGAAACCTCTCCCTCCTAATCGTGTGACTGTTTGGAGCGGTTTATGGTCCGGCGGGGACCTTTGAATTGGATCAACAGTTACGGTGAATGGATTGCGCTATCGAGAGACGCTTAATGATTTTTTATGGTCGGAGTTGGATGGTATTGATCTGGACAACGTGACTTTTGTGGAATGCCCAATTCCAAAGAACGACGAGGAATGAACAAACCTGGGTTTTCTTCAACACTTTGGGCTACAGCAGCAATATTCTCAGTTGTTCTTGAGCGACGTGTATGGGTTTTATTCTTCACATCACTAACTTGTCCCAACAGCTCGAATTTTTCCACCAATTTCTGTGCTTCACGGTGACCCAAAAACGCTTTAGTTAGGAATGAACAAACCTGGGTTTTCTTCAACACTTTCGGCTACAGCAGCAATATTCTCAGTGGTTCTTGAGCGACGTGTACGGGTTTTATTCTTCACATCACTAACTTGTCCCAACAGCTCGAATTTTTCCACCAATTTCTGTGCTTCACGGTGACCCAAAAACGCTTTACTTTTGCGAGCTGTGACTGCCAGATTTTCACCATTTTTGTAGTGAATTTTCATAATTTCAATGCGTTGTTGAAGCGTGTGCCGTTCCATTTGTATACCCTTCACCACTACGTGGTCTAGGGTATTATAAGTTAGTTTCGCGCCAAATGTTTGTAACACCAAGAAATAATCGACCCACCTTTAAGTATACCGATCGGCTTAGAATCACCAGCTGAGTCGATTTAACGATGTCTGTCTGTCCGTCTGCTGTCCATCTAAGCTTGTTCGCACTCTACAGGTCGCAATTGTTGTCCGATTGTCATGAAACTTGGCTGAAGTTATTTTTTCCGTCCAAGGACCATTGGTATTGAATTTGGAGGAAATCGGTTCAGATTTGGATATAGCCCCCATACAAATGTCGCTCCCGATTTGACATTTTTCACTTTAGAAACCACATATTGTACCCGATTTTCTTTAAATTTTGCAGAACATCTTATAATCGAACTAGAAACACGTATGCAAAAATTGGGTAAGATCGGTTCAGATTTAGATATAGCCCCCATACAAATGTTGCTCCCGATTTGACATTTTCCGCTCTAGAAACGACATATTGTACCCGATTTTCTTTACATTTGGTACAACATCTTATAATCCAACTAGAAACACGTATGCAAAAATTGGGTAAGATCGGTTCAGATTTAGATATAGCCCCCATACAAATGTCGCTCCCGATTTGACATTTTCCGCTCTAAAATTTACATATTGTACCCGATTTTCTTTAAATTTTGCAGAACATCTTATAATCGAACTAGAAACACGTATGCAAACATTGGGTAAGATCGGTTCAGATTTAGATATAGCCCCCATACATATGTCGCTCCCGATTTGACATTTTCCGCTCTAGAAACGACATATTGTACCCGATTTGCTTTAAATTTTGCAGAACATCTTATAATCGAACTAGAAACACGTATGCTAAAATTGGGTAAGATCGGTTCAGATTTAGATATAGCCCCCATACATATGTCGCTCCCGATTTAACATTTTCCGCTCTGGAAACGACATATTGTACCCGATTTTCTTCAAATTTGGCACAACATCTTATAATCGAACTAGAAACACGTATGCAAAAATTGGGTAAGATCGGTTCAGATTTAGATATAGCCCCCATACAAATGTCGCTCCCGATTTAACATTTTCCGCTCTGGAAACGACATATTGTACCCGATTTTCTTTAAATTTTGCAGAACATCTTATAATCGAACTAGAAACACGTATGCAAAAAATGGGTAAGATCGGTTCAGATTTAGATATAGCCCCCATACATATGTCGCTCCCGATTTAACATTTTCCGCTCTGGAAACGACATATTGTACCCGATTTTCTTTAAATTTTGCAGAACATCTTATGATCGAACTAGAAACACGTATGCAAAAATTGGGTAAGATCGGTTCAGATTTAGATATAGCCCCCATACATATGTCGCTCCGGAATGTTTAACCGATTTTGGCCAAATTTTACATATTATATTTCACCAATAAACAGACATGGTGCAAGCGGGTCACATCGTTCCAGGTTTCAATATACCCCCATACAAATGTCCTTTCCGATTTAACATTTTTTGTCAAACACATACATTTACAGGATGCAAAAATCCTTCCCGATTTCAATTTTTTACCGAATTGAATTGTAATGTGATAGACAGTCCGTCCGTCTTTAGCCTTTCCTTACTTGTTTGGGAGATGCCCATATGTCCATACATTGGTATAACCCAAATGGGGCCCAATCTGATCTATTACAGCTCTAGAAACTACATCTTACATCGTATCTTCATCAAATGTTGCAGATCATGATATTTTTCAACTAGGAATACCTACCGTGAATGAGAAATATATAGGCCCATGTTTTAGACCAGGCTCAAAATGTTGTTATCGGCCCCCTTTTAAAATATCGGTCCGATTCATCCTATCACTACTGTATAATTTGTATTTGTCTGTACAATATATGTTAAATATGACTAAAGATGAATTTATAGTAACTGTATAATTTTTATGAACTACATAAAATTGCTTCCATGAAATACGTGGGTTTAGTAATCAAAGCGAGATACATACGAGGGAGTGGTGTGGTATTATATAGTCGGCCCCGCCCGACTTTAGCCTTTCCTTACTTGTTAGTAATGGCGTAGTTTCTACTTGTCAAATGTCAAAGAATAGAAGCTTCAAAAGTGACTGCTACCGAGATACCGGGTGATTCAAAGTAACACCTCTTGTTGGAAAACCCTATATATTCTAGTTGATGACAATGTAAAAAATATTTTTTATTTTGAGTAAAAACTTTTTTTTAACGTTTTTGTTATCGCAGCTTGTTATCCCGGTGTTAAGAAAAACAGCCCTATTATTCACAAATACATTTTTAGGTGGAATTGAATATTCTTATTTTTTTCTGAATATCAGAGGAGTGGTACGAATATATTTTTTGAAATCTTAAAAATATTATTTTTAATTAATTGTTATATATCTAAAGATGAATATTATTTAAAAAACGTCATAAAATTCGGTGATTTTTTCATAATAATTTAGTTTGGACTTTAATCTAATAGAATAAGGCATAATATTCTCCACTTTTTCTGATTATTTGCTATTTGATTTTAGTTTTTAATAAAAAGTGTATAAATTTAAATTGTTACTCAATCAAATATGAATTAAATTATTGATTCAGTAAAAACGACCAAACAAGAAAACAGTAAACGCAGCATAAACACCGATAATATTTTTGAATTCAATACATCATAATCCATTATCATGAATCAACTGCATGTCTTCTGACAAATCCTTCTATTTGTTCAATGCTTGTATGATGATCAAATTCAATATTGTCTTCATCATCCTCTTCAAATATTTGTAGCAATCTGTTGATGATTTGAACTAAACCCCTATTTTTAATTTTCACATGGCTATTACAAAAAAATATGTAATTTGTAAATAAAAAATCATAATTAAAAAATCTTTTTAGACTATAAAGAGTGTCGAACTGCTATATTTAGTTGTACACATAGTTAACATTGCGTTAACTGTTAAAAATAGAATTTTGTGGAGACCACATACATATTTCATCAAAATATTCTTTAATTTTTCAAAAAAAAAAATAATTATTGTGTTCGTTTTCAATTTGGGAAATTTTCATTTTTATTGGGCTATATTGGATTAAATTTATTTTTTAGGTCAATATTTCATTTGGGGCCTGACAAATAGAAAGTAATTTGGTCTAAATGAATCAGTGTCAATCATTGCCTAGTAGCATTGTTGTGGGACTTTCATTTCTATCGGTTCTATCTTGATCGGTTGAGCCATCCTTACCATACAGCCCCCTATCCTATAGTACATATCCCTGCCATTGTGCAAGAGATTCTTTACGACACGACAAACAAAAATAAAAGAAAATGTCAAATCTCAACAACAACAATAATAACTGTAAACCGACCGAACCAAAAAAACAACACACAGAGGAAAGTATGAAACTCTTCCTCAGGGGGCACACATATCTTGTGTCATTCAAGTGCCTGCCTATGTGGTGGCAGTGGCGGTGTCTTAGCCTTCTAGTTTTCCTGTGCAAGGACCAAGTATGTTGACTCTGCCGCCCTTGTGCTTCATTGTAAATTGTATTTGGAAATATTTTGTTTGTTTATAAAGGACTCGCACACACACACGCATACAACATTGACAACATCAACCAGCAGCAGGAACATTAGAAGAATTTCTTGCTCTGGGAAAAAGAAGAACTTTAGGAATGTGCAAATTCCAGTTGGTATCATATCATGTCCTTGCTCTCATTCTCCGCAAAATCTTTTGTTGCACGAGTGTGAGTGGTTTTTGTTGGCAGTTATGTAAGTATATATGTGTGTGTGTGAATCGCTGTGTGTGGTAGTTATTCATAAATGTTTATCATTGTTTAAAATCAAACAACACCAACGAAACGTCCTGCCAACAGCAGCAACAACAACAACAACATGCCACGCAGCAGCAACATCCGTTAGGGCCATACCAAAAAATGTCTTAAGTTTTGTTTGAGTTGGCTGTCCTTGCGTGTGTACGAGTGTGTGTGTGTAATTGTATGGAATCCTTGTAATTTATTTTTATTGCTGATATCATGTTTAAATTTAAATTTTTGTTGTTGCTTTTGAATAATTTAAATTGACTTGATACTCGTGTGTGTATGAGTAATTTGTTCACAATAAATGTTACTTATACGCCTTGTGGGACACTCGAACGTCGAAATGGGTAGGGCTGTACAACAGATCCAAAAGGGTTTCGTTCCATGCGAGTATGTATGTGCATAAGTATTTTGAATTATGAGGACATTGTTTTGTTGCCGTTTTGGGTATATTTTGCGAAATTCCAACCCAAAATATCGTGAGGAACACCACCGAAATAAGTGGCGTGCGTTTCGTGCGACCCGTTTAAAGTTTAATTGGAAAAACTTCTCGGTATGTTGTTTTGCAGAGGATAAATAAGAATTGTTTGGAAAAGAATATTTTAGAGATTTTGGGACAAATCATTATTTGTATTGGAATGTTTCGTAACTATTTACGCTGGAAGGGACATGGTCGTATTGGTCTTCCAAAGTGTTCATGACATACAGTTGAAACTATATTCTAAACCCTCGCTAGAAGGATTGAATGTGCATATATTTATTTTTTTCTTATCAACCGCAACACATTGAAATATTAATCGTATATCGTATAATATGTACATATATAAAGTTGTGTACTTTATATGAAAATTTGCATCTTTAAAATTACAATGATAAAATTCAATAAACCAACTTAAAGAATTTCTGTGCCTTTAATTACATGAATATTTTTTGTTGGGAAAAAATGTTTTACAACGTCTACCAGAGTATTATGTCTGGCGTACATTGCAAATTCTTACATTACCCCCAAATTAATAAACACTAAATGTCATATCGCCCAAAGGTAATGTCTTATGTTATTGGGCGAAATGAAATATTCGATAAAAATAAATTCTGCATGTTTAGCCTAATGAAGCAACTGCAATAATACCTGTCTCCATGAGATACCATCACTACTAATGATGGTTTGTCGTTCCGTTTAGGACATTTACGATCATACCGAACGGAGTCAAGCAGTTGTAATTTTTGTTCATATTTTTGTTCCATTCCGCTTTTCGCGGGATTATCCCCTATTTTAAAGTCCCTCCTTTTGTCGCCTTTTCGAAATACTTTATATTTGATACGCTATTACTTCAAAATTGACACTTAGAAATTTTTCGAAACCAACATAGGTTACAATTTCTAAAATATTTCTAAAGTTTTCCTTATTCTAGACTCCGGCTTCATTTTTAAATGTAATACCTTAATAAAATACATTTTAATTTAAACCTTTTAATTAACAAAATGAGATAAGATGTCAAATTTAAAAAAGAAATCATAATTCGATATTCAGACAAGTACATCACCACAAGTAGGACGTTTTTTCTGCAATAAATAAAATATAGATCAAAAAAAATTTCGCCTCTTTGTGAGCAATTTTAACAACATTATTAAAAAAATAAGTTTATGTTTTTTTACATTTTGAAAATGACAAATTACAATTGTTACAAAAGGAAAATTTGGATATGGAAAATAATAGGTGTTTTAAGCTTTATCTCATGAATGAAAGCGTTTCGAAAGTACTTTAAGACTGCAATTATGAAAAAATTATACGGTGATGAAGTATGACTGAAAGAAAGCACATTATGATTCATCTACTTTTGAGGTACATATATAAATTTGATAAATCCTTTAAAGATCTTATGAGAGAACAATACGAATTAGATTTCTATCACAATCACCGCAACTGTCATATCTAAAATAGATCTATATTACTTTGATTCATGATCTGTTTTGCTAAATAAGGCCTGCTACTACTTGTTTTAGATCTTGTCGCACTTGGTAATGTTTGGTTATATATCCTTTTTAATGGAAATGGGCATATTATTCTTAGAAATGATCAATTTTGAAAAAACTAATAAGTTATCAAAGAACAAGAAACCTCGTCATAAGAGTGGTCATTTTGACGGGTCCATAATTTGAAATATTGAAATTCGTTAACTGATTACATATTTCCTCATTTTTTTTTCCAGATTTTGAAACTTTGAAAATGTGAAAACATTGAAACAAAATTAAACATCCTCAGGACATGCCCATATAAATATTAAAGAAAAATTAAAAAACAAATGACTATTCTGAAACCAGCCGATAACCGATTTTTTTCGCTTTAGATAGATAGATAGATAGATAGATAGATAGATAGATAGATAGACGATCCCGCTTTTTTCATATAAAATTCCTGCAAATCCTTCTTTTTGAATTCATATATCCCACTTCAGACCCAAACCATGGGGATTTTATGTTGGTCAAGAGTTCAAAAAATAAGAAATGGGGACATGGAATTGTTGTGGGAATTTCGTTAAATATTTCGGGGATATTTGAAATACTTCGGAAAATATGTAGTATTTGATTTGAGACTTAACTCAATTTTGCCTATAGTTTCCGGTTCAAGTAAAGGGTGATTTTTAAAAGCTATAGGAAAGTTTTGAAAATAACACATAAAATTCAGAAAAATGCATGAAATCTTTATTTGAATCGATAGTACGGTGCATATAATTTAAAGTTTGAAGATTATTTCATGCGAATGTTGACCTTGACTGCGCCTCAAATGGTCCATCCGCTTACTCCATTTTTCCAATTTCCAATTTTTCCGCAAAACTTTCCACGTTGTTGAGTAACAGAGGCCCAATTGCTGCGAACGGCGACGAATCGATAATTGATGCTCATCATTAACACTGGCCGATACAGCTGCGATATTTGCTTCAGTTCGCACTCTACGTAAGCGTGTTGGTGGTTTAATGTCCAACAATGTAAATTTGGTGCGAAATTTAGTCACAATTGCCCGAATAGCCGCTTCAGTGGGTCGATTAAACTGACCATAAAATGGAAGCGCGCGATGAACTTACTTAACAGAGCACTCATTTCGATAATAAAATTCAATAATTTGCAAGCGTTGTTCGTTAAACAAAACACGAAACATGCGTCAGTTGTTTAAACCAGTGTTGCCAAAAAGATAATAGCTAAAAAATCACCCTTTATAACGATTTTTTAAGTACACACAGAACGCAATTTCATTCGAAACAATGTTTGACTTTACAGCCTTTGTATCCTATTTCATTCTTATTTTAGAAGTTTTTAAAAAGTTTTCTAAATTTAGATCATATCGCCATTTATAACACTTTGATTCTAAATTCAGGCTAAAATAAGAGTGGAACAGGACAAATGTTGGCTGTTAAGTCAAATATTGTGAAAAGCACCTTTAGAAAAACCCGCGTAAGATTCTACCATATATATAATACCAAAACATTTGTTCGGCATATGATTGCTGATTAATTAATTTAAGCATGAAGAGATTTATTTGCAAAATTTGTGTCTTCGGTGACTCTCACTGAAATTTTCCGACATTTTTTTTCATAGAACATTTTAATCGTTACATGTCCTTTTTGAAAGCATTTTTTATTTTCTCGAAAAATCATCCTCGCACAATTCCACAATATAGTTCTGACAATAAGAATTCTCTCAGACATTAACTTACAACACTTTTTATACACTCCACAAGAGTATTAAGTCTTTGTGCATTTGTTTGTAACACCCAAAAGGAAACGAGTTATACCCATCGTTTATTATACAGATCGGCTTAGAATCACTTGCTGAGTCGATTTAGCTATGTCCGTCTGTTCGTCTGTCCATCTATTGCTGTAATCAAATTATATAGCGCAATTACTGTCCGATCTTAACTTGGCGCAAGTAAGTTTTAAGGATCAAGGACAAACGCTATTTAATTAGAGGCAAATCGGTCCAGATTTAGATATAGCCCCCATGCAAATGTCGCTCCCGATTTGACTGTTTCCGCTCTAGAAACCACATATTGTACCCGATTTTCTTTAAATTTGGCACAACGTCTTATAATCCAACTAGAAAGTGGGTAAGATCGGTTCAGATAGCTTCAATACAAATGTTGCTACCAAATGTTTAACCGATTTTGGCCAAACTTTACATATTATATTTCACCTATTAACATACATGTTGAAAACGGGTCACATCGTTCCAGGTTTTAATATACCCCCGATCACAATGGTCTATGAATAAAAATCTTTCTCGATTTCGCTTTTTTACCGAATTGAATTGTAAGTGGGTGGAAAGTCGGCCCGTCCGACTTTAGCCTTTCCTTACTTGTTTTATAAATGTGGAAGTTGAGACCATGTGCCACGAAACTTCTAGTAACTTCCACAAATATTATCCGGCCCTAAGTAATATTTAATTACTTAGGTAAGTAAATAAGTAAAAATTGAGTAAAATTATATAATTATAAAAGTATATTGAAGGTTTATATTTATAAGTGGCTATGAACCATTTTCTCGAAAATGAGTTTATGCTGACAAACTATTCTCAGATTTGGATCCATCTGTCATATAAATTTGAAAAAGACATTTTTTTCTAAAACCATTTTTTTCAAAATTTTCTGATTTGGCTATCTACTCACACGTTATTTTGTGACTGCAAAAGTGGCTATGAACATTAAAATGATATAAATAATATGGTTCAAAAATGGAGGAGCATATAAACGAAGGTTGTAATTCGCTACAACGATTATGTTTAAAGCATTTTTCTAGATTTAGGCCGTTGTTTCATCATTTTGCCGTTAATAGCATTTTGCTTCCCAAGTTATCAGGCTAAAATAGGATAAATAGTGACTGTAAAGTCAAAAATTCTGACAAGTATCTTTAGAAAAACCCTCGTAACTTTTTATCATATTGAGAATACCCAAATATTTTTATGGTATATGATTGCTGTCTTCATTCGGAATATTTTGCCACAAAAGTTTCAGAATCCTGAACAGAGAAAGTTAAAATATAAGCAATTGCAACCGCGAATTTTGGATTTTTCAACAATTGCAGCGATTTGGTTTTTAATACACAAACAAAAATTCAGTCGGATCCGTTGACTAGATCGAGAGAAAATTATAAAACAAAAATGTCATGTACGAAAATCATTTTAACCATATTCGCCGCGAAAATGAAAATTTTCCAAAAATATCAAATTTGTATTTTTTGTTTACGGTGCCCTACCGCAATATACATTTTTTTGTAAAAATATGGAAAAAGGAATGGAAAATGGTACCAATCGGACGGATGAAGCTGGAATCCAGAAAATGCCAAAATTTCATAAAAAACGTTATCGAGTTTACAATAAGTCTAATTTATATATTTGAGCATTAATGAAAAGTTGTGTTTTTGTTCATATCCACTTATGAATATAAGCCCTCGCTATATAAGATACTTGTTTAAATCATCAGTTAACTCAATTTTGCCCATAGTTTCGGAGGTACATATGGGCATCTCCCAGTAACCCGGACGCGACATTCGCACGCATTAAACTACGCCAAAAAACAAAAAAGAAACTGAACAAGTCGATCAGCCTTTTTAGTGTTCTAAATCGCTTAAAGAGTACCATATTTTAAAAATATATCGTCAGGATTTAGTACAAATTAATACAAAGTTATAAACAATTTTACATCGAAACGGACGCGACAAAAAAAAACGGAAATTCTTTTGAAGGTCTTATAGAAATATACAAAGTTCAGCGATTTTTTGAGTAGTTTGTTTGTCCATATATATTTATGAAATATGAGAATTATCTCTTATATTTTTTTTAATTAGGTCAACACAAATAAGGACGCAACAAAACAGGACAAAAATTTCCACTCGTAGTAAATAAATTTAGTAATTTTCGTTATAACACTTCTGCTTTTAATAAAAATAAAAGAGAACAAGTTAATTCAAGTTTCATAATAAAAAAAGTTGTCAAAATAAGGAAAAAAAGGAAAAAAGTTAAAAGCTATTAGTGTGGTCTGATTTCATTTTTTTGGTAGACCTTTTTTGGGAGATGCCAATATATCATCCGGTTCAAGTATAACGATTTTTATACACTCCACGAGAGTAAAATGTCTTTGTGCATTTGTTTGTAACACCCAAAAGGAAGAGAGATAGACCCATTGATAATTAAACCGATCGACTTAAAATCACTTTTTGAATCGGTTTAGTAATGTCCGTCTTTCTATCCATCTAGTCTTGTAATCAGAGTACAGGTCGCAACAAAGTTTTTTCGGAACAAGGACGAACGCTATTTAATTTGAAGAAAATCGGTTCAGATTTAGATGTAGCCCCCATACGAATTTCACCCCCCATTTGACTTTTTTTCACTCTAGATACCACATATTTTAAAAGATTTTCTTCAAAATGGACAAACCATCTTATATTTCAACTAGAAACACCTATGATTTTCATCATATGTTACATCGGTTCAGATATATAAATCCATACAAATTTCTTTCCCAATTTGTCTCTTTTCACTCTATAAACCGCATATTTTATCAGATTGTATGATAATTTCACTTTCGAATGAACACACTTGCGCTCTGTGACAAGGCTGATAGTATTCTAATTTCATTCTAACGTATTGATTTAAGTTTTAAATAGGTCTGATTCCCAATTGCCACATTGACTATGTGTGACGGTGTCGTCTTATTTTATATCGTCGTATTGCCGCCTGATTTTCCTCTTATTCTCTCATCTGTTTAGCGAAATTTGCCCAAGACCTCATTAGTTTTTATATCTTTGCACTATACGCTGTGTCCCGCACGGAAAGTTCTCACATTCTCTACCTCAGCAGATAATTGAAATTTCTGTTTGTAGTCATTCTTCGATATTCATGCCATTGCCAACAGCCGCCGCTTGGCTGTCATCCATTCTGTCTGTGATTCTAATAATAATAAAATTTTATTTTTATTATTATCGGCAGACAATTCGTACAATAATTACACAATTTGTTTCAGCAATATACAATGTCGTACGATGCCGTAGTTATTTTCATTAAAATACTTTGTAGTGAATGAAACTACATACAAATGAAATGTGGTAGTGGTGGCATAATGTACTGGTGGAACGAGCGAAGTAACGAAGCGAAGTAACGATACCCCATTGCAAATGGAAGGAGTTGAAAAGACAAGACAATGATCACAGTTACAGTTCTCAGGCTAAGGATCTGTTTCATAACAGTCTTTGGTATCCTTTGAATTTTCCAATGAAAATCCTGGCATCATTCCCCTGCCGACAAACAAACAAAGCCATTGTTATCCTCCTGAACTGCTGTTCGTATTCCTGCTCAATTTTTTCTGTAGTTTTTCTTTTCTTTGCATTTTTTCGTTTTCATCTCCGTTTAAGCGGAAGGAAGGACACGATTAATGTTTATTGTTTAAGGACATCTTTTGCATAAAAACAGGCCAACAACGGCCAGTGTTGTGCTTATTTCCGCAAATTTATTTTGATTTCGGTTAAATGCGTTTGGCAAAAGTGCCAAACGTTTCTCGGCAACTAAATGTTCGTTAATTAAAGAGGTCAAGATTTGAGTGTGGATTTGCGTAAATTAAATTCTGTAAATATTTATTAACTGGCTAACTACATATGAAGTGTTTTTGCACATTTTATGTATAAACATAATTATATAAGGCCCCAAAGAGATACCCCTCAAATTAAAAAATGAAAACCCGTAAATATTTGGAGTTATAACGAGATAGGCCGAATAATCTCAAGTGAATGATGATAATATCTAATTTGTTCATTTGTTGGCGTTATTTCCTAAGAAACAACAATCAATTTTTATACTCTCCACGAGAGTATTATGTCTTTGTGCATTTGTTTGTAACACCCAAAAGGAAACGAGTTCGACCCATTGTTAGTTATACCGATCGACTTAGAATCACTTTCTGAGTCGATTTAACAATGTCCGTCTGTCGTTCCATCTATTCTTTTAATCACGATACAGGTCGCAATTGTAGCCAGAACGAAATGAAACTTTGCAAAACGAAGCTTTTCGCGACAAGGACGGACGCTTTTTAATTTGAAGAAAATCGGTTCAGATTTAGATGTAGCCCCCATACGAATTTCATTCCCGATTTGACTCTTTTCACTCTAAATACCACATATTGTATCAGATTGTCTTCAAATTTGGCAAAACATCTTATATTTAAACTATGAACACCTATGGTGAAAATAGGTCAGATCGGTACAGATTTATATATAGCTCCTATTAACATTTCGCCCCCGATTTGACTTTTTCTGCTCTAGAGACCATATATTTTAACAGATCCTCTTTAAATTTGGCGAAATATCTTATATATGTTCTATAAGCAGCCATAGTAAAAATGGACCAGATCGGTTCAGATTTATATATAGCTCCCCCACAAATTTCACTTTCGATTTCATTTTTTTCCACTCTATAAACCAATTAGTTTAAAAGATCTTCTTCAAATCTTTCCAAATATATTATATATTTCAACTAGAAACACCCATGGTGAAAATAGGTCAGATCGGTTCAGATTTACATATAGCTCCCATACAAATTTCGCTCCCGGATAGACTTTTTTCGCCCCAGAAACGACGAATTTTCACCGAATTTCTTCAAAGTGAGCATAACACGTTATATTTGAAGAGGAAGAACTTATTGCGAATGTTAGTCACTTTATTCCATGATTGGATATAGCCCCGATACAAATATTTTTCTCGATTTGAGAATTTGGGTCAGGTCATATTAGCCTATGATTAGGAAACATACACAAATTCCTCCCGTTTTCACTTTTTTAGTTGAATTGTATTTGGATAGAAAGTGGAGTGTATCACGAAGTCTGCCCCGCCCTACTTTAGCCTTTCATTACTTGTTTATTAATCATTTTGGGTTTGTTCATTAGGAAATAATAATAATAATTTATTTCATATTAAACATAGTCAAATTTAAGGTTATATTGTTGCAACTACAAGTTCGACTATGACTTTTGTGACCATTGCGTCCCCTGTAACTGACTGTTTAGTGTGGCATTTGTAGTTTTTTTTTGCCGTTAAACAAACACAAATGTAAATAAACTCGGGATATGCTCGTTATTTATTATTATTTATTATATTTATTCATCATTATTATATTTATTCATCTTATTGTAATAAATTTTACATCCTCAAATAAACTTTTCGTGAAAACAGAACTCATTTCTTCATTGCCAACAAAATGGCAGACAATTCAAATTATAAAGGGTGATTTTTTAAGAGCTTGATAACTTTTTTTTTTAAAAAAACGCATAAAATTTGCAAAATCTCATCGGTTCTTTATTTGAAACGTTAGATTGGTCCATGGCATTTACTTTTTGAAGATAATTTCATTTAAATGTTGACCGCGGCTGCGTCTTAGGTGGTCCATTCGGAAAGTCCAATTTTGGGCAACTTTTTCGAGCATTTCGGCCGGAATAGCCCGAATTTCTTCGGAAATGTTGTCTTCCAAAGCTGGAATAGTTGCTGGCTTATTTCTGTAGACTTTAGACTTGACGTAGCCCCACAAAAAATAGTCTAAAGGCGTCAAATCGCATGATCTTGGTGGCCAACTTACCGGTCCATTTCTTGAGATGAATTGTTCTCCGAAGTTTTCCCTCAAAATGGCCATAGAATCGCGAGCTGTGTGGCATGTAGCGCCATCTTGTTGAAACCACATGTCAACCAAGTTCAGTTCTTCCATTTTTGGCAACAAAAAGTTTGTTAGCATCGAACGATAGCGATCGCCATTCACCGTAACGTTGCGTCCAACAGCATCTTTGAAAAAATACGGTCCAATGATTCCACCAGCGTACAAACCACACCAAACAGTGCATTTTTCGGGATGCATGGGCAGTTCTTGAACGGCTTCTGGTTGCTCTTCACTCCAAATGCGGCAATTTTGTTTATTTACGTAGCCATTCAACCAGAAATGAGCCTCATCGCTGAACAAAATTTGTCGATAAAAAAGCGGATTTTCGGATTTCGAACCGAACACTGATTTTGGTAATAAAATTCAATGATTTGCAAGCGTTGCTCGTTAGTAAGTCTATTCATGATGAAATGTCAAAGCATACTGAGCATCTTTCTCTTTGACACCATGTCTGAAATCCCACGTGATCTGTCAAATACTAATGAAAATCCTAACCTCAAAAAAATCACTCTTTAATAAAGAGTGATTTTTTTGAGGTTAGGATTTTCATGCATTAGTATTTGACAGATCACGTGGGATTTCAGACATGGTGTCAAAGAGAAAGATCCTCAGTATGCTTTGACATTTCATCATGAATCGTCTTACAAACGAACAACGCTTGCAAATTATTGAATTTTATTATCAAAATGCGTGCTCTGTTAAGAAAGTTCATTGCGCGCTTCCATTTTATGGTCAGTTTAATCGACCCACTGAAGCGGCTATTCGGGCTATTGTGACTAAATTTCGCACCAAATTTACATTGTTGGACATTAAACCACCAACACGCTTACGTAGAGTGCGAACTGAAGAAAATATCGCAGCTGTATCGGCCAGTGTTAATGATGACCACCAATTTTCGATTCGTCGCCGTTCGCACCAATTGGGTCTCTGTTACTCAAAAACGTGGAAATGCCAAAATTGGACTAAGCGGATGGACCACCTAAGACGCAGCAGCGGTCAACATTTAAATGAAATTATCTTCAAAAAGTAAATGTCATGGACCAATCTAACGTTTCAAATAAAGAACCGATGAGATTTTGCAAATTTTATGCGTTTTTTTTTTTTAAAAAGTTATCAAGCTCTTAAATCACCCTTTATTACTTTTGCATCACATTGTAGAACCATATTTCAATTACTATCTGCATCAAACATTTGTAGAAGTATATAATATTTTCTGATGTATTTTGGCTTGCAAAAATCAAAAACGATATTAGGAAAAGATATTTATGGATATTTTTCTACTAAAATTCTAATTTTCGTCCAAGGTACCTTTCATTTCATTTTACATACAAATAGTTGTTTTGGAACATTATCCAAAAATTGAGGAAAATCTGTTAAAATTTGTGTTTTCTACAGCGGAAAAAATCAAACCGCGGAAGACACTTTTATGGGAGATATATATATATATCTGAACCGATGTGGTCAACTTTCGCCATAGTTGTTTTTAGTTGAAATATGAGCTGGTTTGCCAAATTTGGTTTCTGGAGAAGAAAGATTCAAATCGAAGAAGGCGTCTAGTTGAAATACATGGCGTTTTGCCAAATTGGAAGGAAATCTGTAGAAATATGTGTTTTCTAGAGCGGAAAGATTAAAATCGAGAGCAAAGTATGTATGGGAGCTATATCTAACTCTGAAGCGATTTGCTTCAAATTAAATAGCGTTCGTCCCTATCCCATAGTTTCATTTAGTTCTAACAACAATTGCGGCCTTTAGATTGATTACAAGAATAGATGGACAGACGGACATTGTAAGACTTATACTTTTGGCAATCATTTAATTTTACAAGGTTGAAGTTACAATTGTCCATTATCCCCATACACTAGGGATCTAAAAAGTATACGAAAATATCTTTGCGAAATCTGTCAATACGAAAAAGCCTCAAATGAACTGAAGCTATCTGTAAAGAAGTCAGGTGGACAGTTCGGCCTGGCCGAATCTTATCCCTCTAAGACCCAAATCTGTAAAACAAGTACACAATGTTTGCAAACTTTTATACCCTCACTCTACAGAGTAGGAGGGTATATATCATTTGGGACAGAAAAAAAGTGTAACTCGTTGAAGGAGTGACTTAAGACCCTAAGTATGTTCGGGCCAAATCGGTTTCACGACTTTTTAATATGTTTGAGCCATGTCTGTCCGTCTGTCTGGCTGGCTGGTGTACACAATTACTAATAAAGGAGTTATGGAATCGATTCAAACTTTGCTCATGGTAATATTTTTCTCAAACTTAGTTTACGCCCCTTCTGGTACCTCCCACACAAATGACCTACATTTCTAAGCTATATTAAAACCACTGTAACTTCCACACGGATATTCGGAATCAGTTATATTTTGGTATTTGCTAATGTTTATACCCTACACCACTTCCTGGAATAGGGTATTATAAGTTAGTTTCGCGCCAAATGTTTGTAACAGATTTAGATATAGTCCCCATACAAATGTCGCTCCCGATTTGACTTTTTCCGCTCTAAAATCCACATATTGTACCCGATTTTCTTTAAAATTTACACAACATTTTATAATCCAACTAGAAATACTTATGCTGAAAGTTTGTAAGATCGGTTCAGATTTTGATATAGCCCCCATACAAATGTCGCTCCCTATTTCACTTTTTCCGCTTAAGGAACCATATTTGTACCCGATTTCCTTTAAAATTGGCACAGCATTTTATAATCGAACTAGAAACACCTATGGTGAAAGAGGGTAAGATCGGTTCAGATTTAGATATAGCCCTCATACAAATGTTGCTCGCGAATGTTTAACCGATTTTGGCCAAACTTTACATATTATATTTCACCAATAAACATACATGGTGAAAGCGGGTCACATCGTTCCAGCTTTCAATATACGCCCATACAAATGTCCTTTCCGATTTAACATTTTTTGTCAAACACTTACATTTACAGGATTCAAAAATCCTTCCCGATTTCACTTTTTTACCGAATTGAATTGTAATGAGATGTTTGAGAGATGCACATATGTCTATACTTTGGTATAACCCAAATGGGGCACCATTCTGATTTATTACAGCTCTAGAAACTACATCTTACATCAGATCTTCATCAAGTTTTGCAGATCATTATATTTTTCAACTAGGAATACCTACCGTGAATGAGAAAAATATAGGCCCATGTTTTGGACCAGGCCCAAAATGTTGTTATAGGCCCCCTTTTGAAATGTCGGTCCGATTCATCCTATTATAGGGTGTTTTTTATTGGGGTATAGAACTTTAAGTTGGCATCACTTTTTTAACTGGCGGCCATTTTGTCAGCTGTCAAGTGATTAATATTTAGTTTGGTTTGCCATTTCATCATGAACAGGTTGACAAAAGAACAACGCTTGCAAATCGTGCAAATTTATTTCGAAAGTAATGGTTCAGTTCGCGAAGTTCACCGCAAGCTCCGTCCATTTTACACACGTCACAATCGAATTATTGAAGGAAACATTCGATGAGCGCATAATTTCGCGGAATGGACCTGTCAATTGGCCACCAAGATCGTGTGATGTGACACCGTTGGATTTTTTTCTTTGGGGATATGTGAAGTCGCTCGTCTACGCCAACAAACCAGAAACGTTAGGGGACGTGGAAGCCAACATTCGTGGCGTTATTCGATATATTGGACCTGTAGAATTGGCTATATTCGAGCCAGCCGCGGCGGCCACATGCCCGAAATCATATTTAAACATTAATGGCATAAAATTATCCTTCCAATAAAGCCAAATTGATGGACATTAAAACGATTTTCTTGTGTTTTATTTCAATTCGAAGTTCTATACCTCAGTAAAAAACACCCTTTACTACTGTATAATTTGTATTTGCCTGTCGAATAATTGGATCAATTACCATATTATTAACCATATTCGTTACATATGACTAAAGATGAATTTATAGTAACTGTATAATTTATATGAACTACATAAAATTGCTCCCATGAAATAACTGGGTTTAGTAATCAAAGCGAGGTACATACGCAGGGAGTGGTGTAGGGTATTATATAGTCGGCCCCGCCCGACTTTAGCCTTTCCTTACTTGTTTTATAATCACTTTAAGTGTGTCTAATATGCCGGGTTTTCCCACACCCCTTCTAGTACCTCCCACACAAATCACCCTAAACTATGTAAAATTAAAGCTGTAATAACTTCTATACGGACGATCGGAATACTGTGAAATTTGATATTTGACAATGATTTAATAGAAGTTACATTCGCTTTTAATGTGGGCGATATTGCCACACCCCTTCTGGTACCTCCCATACAAGTGGCATAAACTGTGGTTTCAATAAAACCGATATAACGTCCACACGGGTAATCAAAATCATTTGAAATTGGATATTTGCAAATGTTTTTATAATCACTTTAAACCTAAAAAATAGTTACGCTTTAGCAACGCCCCTTCTTGTACCTCCCACACAATTGTCTCTATCCTAGGTAATATTAAAACCTTTATAACTTCTATACTGATGCGTCCAATTGTTTTATAAATGTGGACGAAATGTGTGACACGAACGTCCTACTACCTTCCACACAAAGTATCCTGCCTTATAACTGAGAGTGAGGGTATATATAAGTCGGTTTAGCCTACTGAAGCTTACTTACTTGATTCTATGGTAATTATGACCCAGAAATTAAAAAAAAATCATCCAGAATCCATTATCTCTTTTCGTTTTGCCGCCAGGTGAGGAAAGATGAAAAAGTGCCTCAGGATTTCATACTTATAAAACACACATTTTTAACTTTTCTCGCATTCTATAAAAACATAATAGTATGTATTTAAATCTCAATAGATTTGAAACCATTCGGCAGAGTGTGGAAAATTTGAGCCCCCCAACTCATTTCTCATTTCTAAAGTTTTTTCTAGCTCTATTTCCCAATGTCATATTTAAGCCAGAACGCCTTTTTAACGAGATGCAACATTTAAAACTCTAAATATATAAAATAGTACTGGTTATTTTTTCAAATTTGAAAGGTTGAAGTTTGTTATTTAATAATGAAACACTATATCATTCATATGACTACCACGACTGGCTCAGCAGTACCTCATCCGATCAACCCAATTTTTCAGTACAAGGCACAATAATACCGTCAACCCGAAATCCACACCATACAATGACTCATTGTTGATTAATTAGGTTATCAATAGTCACGAGTGGCAATTTTG
Organism: Polietes domitor; assembly: GCA_947397865.1. Classification (NCBI taxonomy): domain Eukaryota; kingdom Metazoa; phylum Arthropoda; class Insecta; order Diptera; family Muscidae; genus Polietes; species Polietes domitor. Next base: position 193,101,136 of record OX377618.1, on the reverse strand, counting down.
CTTATTGACTTAGCCACCGAGATGAAAATGAGCTTCATGAAAATATACAACGATTGTGAAGTGACCAAAGTTGTAGAATTTTTAATTTGCTGTATTTTAAAAAATATTCCAATTTGACATCTCTACAAAATTTTGGACCTTCGTAAAAAGAGATGTTGAAATTTTCAAGTGAAGGAAATTTAAAATTCATATATTTGTGGAAGTTGATGTCTGTCCGGAAATTTTTTTCTTGAAATAAGTTTCAAATTTTTTTATTATAAGAATATCATATCACGTATTAGGTGAAAATGCGTATATTTTCTAAATCAAAATTAACTCTCTCTCCCTCTTTCAAGTACATGAAATCATTGGATTTTTATTTTTACGTGTAAAAAATAAAGGTTTTTAGAGCTTCGTTGAAGGCAACATATTTGGAACATGACTTCAGATTAAACTGGTCTTGGCATCGTCTGAAACATGATCTTTCCAAAAAAATTGTATTTATATTAACCACTCCAAAAATATTTATTTATTTATTTACCGAATTTGGAAATACCCTGATTCTCTCTCAGCCTCTTTCAAGTAAATGAAACTCAGTGATTTTTTATTTTTTCGTATAAAAAAAGAATGTTGTTTTATTTTAATATTCATGTATTTGTTATATTGTTATTTTTAGTTTTTGCTTAAAATAGAGGTTTTTTAAAAAATGACATTTAAATATCATAAAATCTTACAACTAGATATATATGTATGAGTACGATTATAAGTTTTAAAATCGTAAATCTATATATGTTTGTAAACATATATGTATTTTTATATGCACACACACACGAGTATATATGTATGCAATTCAATATCTGTTTATGTTTATAAACTAAATCAATATATCAAATTGTTGTTGTTTTTCTTTATTCATTTCAAATATAAATTATTTCAACATAAAAAATGGCAGTTTTTTAAGCAAATAAATTATTATCATGTTATAATATTACACATACTACCCAAATTATTGTAATTATATTTAATATGTTTATTGATTACGATACGATTATATAATATTATTTACAATGTAACATAGGTTTTGTTGTTGTTTTTTTTCTTTTAAATAGGAATCAAGTAAAAATATATTAATTAAATATTTTTTTTGTATTTTATCTCGTAGTGTGGTGTGTATGTATGTATTTTATTTATTAATTAATTGAAATGCTTCTAAGCAAAGTACTTATATTGTTTTGAAGTTTTAAGCAAATTCTGTGACTTTTGATGATGGTACTTAGGAGCTACAACATACTAAGTAATATTGGGTCTTACATACATACATATTTACGTTACTTGCTAAACAAAATATCAATACTTTGGACGTGTGTTAAGTTATGTTGTTTTGATTCGATTTCAAAATTGAGTTTAAAATTATTTACAACCATTTTTTGTTTTGTTTTTTCTTCTTTTTTTTCTTTTATGTTATACCATAAAAAGCCTCTAAGAACTTGGAGATGAAATGGTTTAGAAAACTGCGAAGGTGTGAGTTAAATGATAAGTTAGGTTGGAGTGAAGAAGATATTGAAAATAAATGCAGCTGTGGTCTTGCATATGTAAATAAGTACGACGTTTTAACCGACAGAACTTACTTGTTTTGAAATGCACTTGGAAATTGTGTAGTTTTTTAATCAGTTCTCTATGTTTCTTAATAATGAGCTGGTCAAGTAATGAATGTTAATGGTACACTATACCGCTATAAGCTAATTTTTTAGCATAGAGTGATTGTTATTGATTTGAACAACAGCAAGACTGTATGAAATGTCATTCAGCTCGTGGTATAATTCAATTACAGTATAATATAATCACTATTCTGGTTTAACATTCGATTTCTTCGATGGCATTATTTGAAATCAAAGGTCGATGACGAGATTCCCACATACACCGGAGTATTGACGGAGAAGATCAGCAAAATTCAGCCACATTTATTCAAAATGGACCTAACAAATTTTCGAAAAAAATCATGGAGGTCATTTGCCCAATGTCTTATTGCACCTGATGTAGTTCATGGTGCAATAAGGAAAAAACAATAAAACGTTACAAAATATCAAATGATAGAATATTTTGATGCAACCAAAAAAAATAAAAATTGTGAACAAGACCTAACAATTTAAAATAACACTCATAAAATTTTACACAAATTAATTTTTTTATTACTTGATTTGAACTGGGATATTGTCCTGGATCAAGACCATAGATGCAACTATATTTAATAGAATGCAAATTTATTTACAAATGGCATGGTGACATTTATTACTTGGCTGCAGACTAATACCAGTTGTGACCATACTGCCAGTATTAGTAAAAAAGTAAAAGCTTTTTAAAGTAATTTCATTCATAAATATTTGTAGTGCCTTTTTCGAGTTTAGAAAGGCGACAGCATTTTTGTTTGCTTAGGATAAAATTTTAACTTAGCACTAAAGTTGAGGGAATAAAACAAAGTAGTAACTCTTTGAGTGTGAAAGTTTGCTTTAGGGCTTAAATTCGGTCACTATTAGTGCCTCTTAGGTGGAAGGTACCAGAAAGGATGTGTCAATTTTCCAATAAACTTCGCGAACATAAATTTAGTTTTGACAATATATCGAATGTGTAATTTCCCTTAAAACCTTTAAAATCGTATATTTTTTTGAAGAAATCGTCAAATCATTAACATTTCGAAGGTTAATCGTCATAAATTTGGGGCAAACTACTGATAAATAAAATCAGAAATCATAGCTGCTTTTTTTAATGAAAGCTTCTATTCCATTTCAGCAAGCCAATTTTTAGATTAATCACATTGTTTAACCTAAAAAACATTCTGATAGCACAGAACATCTTACAAAAAATTGGAAACACACCACATCAAAATCGGTTGGGTTGAATATTCAAAGTATAGTTTCTGGCTTGGTTCCTATTCGAATTGCCATCTGTGAGATAATATCTCATTGAAAAATTGGAGCGAGGTGTATTTATGTGATTATAATCGAAACTGCCAAATCCCTTGTATTTATCTTCGACAGTTTGACACAAAAGTTTGTTATTTTGTTGCAACACTCATGTACACTGAAAGAATTTTCTTTCGTAATATTTATGAAGCCATTTCATAAAAGCTTTTCTTAAATTTAGTGAAGTTTTTTCTTATAATGTATAAACATTTCATAAATAAATTGAAATGTTTCACAAAATTTTTTCATAAACATTTCGTATTTCATAAAACAAAATTGTTATGTTTGTGAAACTTAGTTTCATAAGATCAAAGAAAGATTTCATAATATTAAAGAAACAATTGATAAATATTATAAAATATGTCATAACCAATAGAATATTTGTGTTATGAAATGTCTTCGTAAATATAATGAAGGATTTCATAGTTTTTATGAAATGTTTCATAACATACAACTACATTTCAGTGTGTCGACTTTATTCGGTCAACGCTAGCAATTTTCATTTGTCCTCTGTCAACTCTGACATAAGTATTTACCTTGATTTTGGTCAAATTGCAAAGACTCTCGCAAGGATGGTGTATGTTGATTGGTTTGTCAACAAGTCAGACCTGTTTTGCTTTTTTTCTTTGTAATGAAGACTTCAGTGTAAATTATGAAACTTTTCATAAAAAATTAAGTTTCTTAATAAAATCTATGAAAATTTTCATAAATCATATAATGAAATAATAAAAAGTTCATCGAATGAAGAACTGCTTTTCATAGTTTCTAAGAAATGTTTCACAAATTCTATGTCACTTTTCATTGATTTGTGCTTTATGAAGAATGTTTCATACATTTTATGAAGTGTTTCTTTGGCGACTTTTTAATGAAATTTTTCACTGATGTTAAGACAACATCATGAATAGTAGGCTGGGTCGCCGTCCATACAAATGGAAAAACAAGTTCCAGTTACCCCACGAAAATAAAGTTTGGATTGTTAAATGATGATTTGCAAAATATTTCGTTCCCAGATCCAGCAAATGCTCCTGAAAATACCCCTAAAAAACACGTTTCTCCCATGTAAGTTTTTTGTGGATTTTCACAGTGACTACTGAAAACTTTTTCGTAATTTTATAAAATAAATAGCTGCAGTCAATACCTTTCGAATGATGCCTAAATGATGAACATCGGAATGAAATTGAAGCCGCAGCGCTCATTTTTGTAAAATGCGTTTGAACATTATGGCTGTGAAAACCATCTCCTGCATTAAATAATTTCACAAAAATGGAATCAGGGACGTCATTTTTCGTCCGTTATTCATCATTCAGGCATCATTCGAATGGTATCCATACCTCCTATTTATTTTTCATTACGCCTTTTACAAAATGTTTCCAAGAAATATGAGTTTTTAGCAGTCACCTTTAAAACCCGCAAAAAAAACAATATAAACGCCTAAGACAAGAATACAAATTTTTATTTAAAGTCCTTCCAATGGTCTATTAACTCAGAAAAAAATTTGGGCAAAAATGCAACTTAAAATATTTTAGAGGTGTTTTCAGGAGCGTTTAGCTCACAGCTTGACCCAGTGTTGAACTATTTTGTAGGTCATCATTAAACAATCCAATCTTCATTTCTGAAGGCTGACTGCTGCAGTTTATTTTCGTGGCCCATCCTTATGAATTAAAATAAAATTGGAACTACTACTGAGATATGTTTAAAGCCGTGCCTTTCTTAAGTTTCGTAAAAATGTTTTAATATTTCTTAAAATTTTGTCATTTTTTTAATTAAAAATGGAAATATTAGACAATAATTTCGAATATCTCTTACACATTTTGTCAAAAAAAAAATGCACCAAAAACTAACAATTTTGTTCTCGAGACTTATTTCTTTATTTTTTACTAAAATTTCAGTTTGCGTTGGAGGTATCTGTACTCTCATTTCGGCAAGGTAAGTGTGATCACATCTGTTTATAAGTTCAATTAAAGGTAATTACAAAGGCATCAAATGATGCGTATGTCACTTTCGTAAAGAAATTTTGGCTTAGGCACTGTCGCCAAAAAAATAGTTCTGAGAAAAAAATATCTTTTTGTAGGCTCGAGTTGAGTCAAAATATAAAAAAGATATAATATATATCTATTTTATATTATATATACATAAAATAGAAAAAAAATAATTTTTAATATCAAACTCGAGGTATTTAAGAAAAAATTAAAAGTGGCATGATTTAGAAAAATATATTTTCCGTCTACAAAGAGGATTATAACTTCTACATAGGGATCTTTCCATGTCAAATCAAAATAGTTTTTTACAGCACCATTTCTGATTTTTTGAAAGTTGGTGGCATAACTCAACTCTAAAATATTTAATGTGTAGGGGAACAAAAGAAAACGACTTTTTTAAAAAATGTCAAATAATGTAAGCTTGTTTTAGGGGTTACACCACCAATTCAGCCAAAACAAACAGGCATTAAAAATAATTTTTATAAATTATAAAACTTAGGAAAAATTTATTGTACATTTATAGAGGACGCAATATTGAAATAAAGGAAAAGTTAAAAAATGGCGAATATATGGGCGGTCAAGAATGACCACGTGAAAACCCTTGCTGGCGTTGTGCAAGTTAACACACAATAAGTTTTAAATTCAAAAGATATTGGGCACATCCGGTAGTTAACCTGTTAAACCCAAGAGATACTTGGCGCGTGCAGACGTAATTAACGCGAATTTCTTTCTTTTCGTTTCACTTCATTTCGAACACATTCCCGCTCCATATAAAATGTGCAGTGTCTGGCTTGAATTGCGAAAGCGTTAACTGCAACGCTTTCGCAACGTTCAATGGAAATTCAACAAATTAAATAATATTCAATTAATAAATATTAAATAATATTAAATTCTGAATAATAAACGTATATCAAAATAACTATATTTTTGACAAACTGAAAAAAACCTTTGTTTCAATTTCAACAGTGTCCGCGTTACTTTGGATAAGTATCGCGTGGCATCAGTGGATCCTTATTTGTTTTAGGACCTAAACCAAGAAAGGTCTAACTTGCATGCTTCTTCCGTTAAACATCATCTGAAAATTTCGAACAAATGTTTTCTTATTCGGGAAGATCATGGCTATCATCCATCGTAGGACTTTTTCTATTTTTTATAAAAATGACAGCTTTTCGAAAAAAAAAAATACGAATTTTCATTTAATTAAAAAATCCAACGATGTACGTTAGACAATACTTTAACGAAGAAGTGAAAAAATGAGCCAAATCGGTTCAGTAGATTCGAGAAAAGAACAGAAGAAAAAAATATACTGCTTTTCTAAGCGCTGTAACTTCGTAAAAAACTAAATTTCGTTATGCGGAGATGCTCAAAATATTCATAAAAAAATATATAGGATTTTAAGAGAAAACAAAAAAACAAAATCAGATTGGTGTAACACCTTCAATGAAATTGCACATGATTCGATTCTTAACAAATTTTACTGTGTAAAATAACGGATTTTTAAAAAATATTTACTAAATGTAGTCGACCGAAAACAGTTTTTTGAATGAAAAAAGGTTTGTACTAAATGCATTGTATATGCCTATATTGGTCTTAACTTTTTCTTTCCATTTAAAAATAGCTGAAGCGAAATTTAGGGGAAATTGCACCACCAAATCAACGTCAGATTAACACAATATTGAACCCTTTTTAATATTTTAAAGAGTTAATATATATATATATGTATATATATAATATATAAAAATAGACAGTGTTTTCTTTGTTAGAGTTTTAGCTACTCAATAATGTAAGAAAAAAATATGTTAAATTTTTTTCTTCCATTTTTAAAGGGGTTTTTTGATCAAAAAAATATTTTTTCTTTGTGAAAGTGAAGACAGCAATTTTTGTAGAGTTCAAGACAAGTGAGAGTACAAATATTAAAGGTACATCCTTCGATGAAAATTGGAATTTTAGTATTTTTTTAAATTTATCCAAGAAAAGTTTGTTGCTATATTTTTCGAGATTAAATGCCAAACTACATCAGCAAATTTTATACACCGACCTTAGGCAAAATTTCTGTGAACTAAAGATATTTGCAAAATATTTTGTTTTCATTTTCATGACTAAGCATTGCCTCTAGAACCTCTGTTGGATGAAACCAGAGTTCCTATGATTGGCCATGCGGTCTATCACCACTCATAATTGTTTGTAACGTTTAAATCTATCTTTGTGTTCCTCAAAGAAGAAGAAGAAGAAAAGAAAAACAAATTCCTAATGAAACATCCTGTATTCTGTGCAAACATTTACTGCAAAGACGAGCAAATAAACATTCAAGAACAAATAGTTTCCTGAGGAAATTTTTCATTAAGACCCCCCCCCCCAGATGAGAAACAGAAAATAATGTAAAGTTTTTTTCTTCCTTCTTGTACGATTCCTACAACGTTCGCATTTATTTTAATTCAGCGTTTCCACAGCACAGATTTGCTTCCGTTTTAAATTATTTTCATTTATTCTTATATCTCCTCTCACTCCCGGCTGAATGTTGAATGTGTTTGTTTGTAATGAAAATGAAAAGAACTGAAATTGAAAACTGGAAACTTGAAACTTGAAAACTTGAAAACTGGAAGAAAACTTACGAGCGACTAAGAAAAAGCTAAATATTTTCATTTAAGTACAATAAAGTTGTGTGTTGCTGTACGTCCGTCCGTCCGTCCGTCCCTGTGTCCGTTCTTTCATGTTTCATTCTATTTTGTCTTTAGACTATTTACATGTTTCTCCATTTACTTTTGATGCTGTTGCAACCATCGCTTACAGAACACCGTTGGAGGTGGCACGCCGGCTAATGTTTCCTGCAGTTGATGCTGAGGAAGCTGGTGCGGCGGTTGGTGATGCTGCTGTTGAAGTTGTTGCCGCGGTTGTTGGTGCTGTTGCTGGTGTGAATGATGCTCCATGGCTGGTATACTTATGGTGGCCACCTGTATGGGTATGTGGAGCATTTGCTGTTGCTGGTGGTGATGCTGTTGCTGCTGTAGTAGAGGTGGCGGCTTTGGCGGTGGCAACACCAATTGTGGGGCCGGTTGTTGCAAATTAAAATTCATTAATTCTCACAATTCTGTACTCATTTCACCTACGATTGTGCTCTGCGTTAGCCAACAACCCACGAAGAAGAGGAAGACAAAAAAGGAAAACACAAAAAAACGTTGAAATAATTAATAAATGCTTTCACGGAATTACAAACATCGTTTTATATTCAAAAGCTAAAAAATCTGTTATTTGTTAGTGTTTTTTATTATTTTAATAAAATATGAATTTTCTAAAAACGAAAGAAAGAAAGAAATGTTTCATTGCGATCTACCATTTGTGCAAGAGGGGTTGGGGGCGGGCTAATTTGTACTATGGAAGCGTATAATTAATGTGTTTTTGGTTTGTTTTTATAAATGTGATTTATAATTGTTACTAACTAATGGACTTTAAAATACAGTCCGTTTTTTAAGGGGGTGGGGCGTGGGTGTGTTTTTGCTAAAGCAAGAGAGTGATAAAAGTTCTGATAATGATAATAACATAGGTTTACTTTAAGGTTTTATGGTTTCTATGGCAAATGGACAAAATGAATATCTCGCAATAATAACGAATATTGAATAAGCAATAATTACAGCGACACGACGAATAAAAGTTGAAATTGGATTATTTAGATCAATTGTCTGATAATTTATTAAAATTTACTCAAATCAGCCTTGGCTCAGATTAATGTTGTTCAATAAAATCCATACATCAATTTAGTTCAATATTGATACTCAAATTTAGTAAATATACGTTTATAAATTTTGTAATGGTTTTAAGGATATAGAGATTGTTCAGGCATTTTTCTGCTTTATATAAAAAATCACTATATTGACCGATATTTAAAAAAATATTTAATATGATGTTTCAAAATTCGCAAATCAACAAACGCAAATGGGACTACCCATTGGACCTAACTTCCAGACTTAACCCTAGGATGGCCAATGACTTTTGAAGCACAATGTGGTCCAACCAGGCTAAAAGAGAAAATGTATTACTAAATTTACTTTACCACAATTACTTAAAGAGATCTGAATTATGTTTCCGCATCTGTCATATGCGTATGAATTTCGCCTTAATATTCATATTGGGATCCAAAAATGTGTGGATAACTTTTAGTGCGAACCTCCTCGGACGTGATTTTATTGCTATGAATCTCCCGTGCAACCGATCCCATTTTAGCGTCAGATGCGTCTTTACTTCTTTATTATACCCTACACCACAGGGTATATTGTCTTTGTGCATTTGTTTGTAACACCCAAAAGGAAACGAGATAGACCCATCGTTTATTATACCGATCGACTTAGAATCGCTTTTTGAGTCGATTTAGTGATGTCCGTCCGTCCGTCCGTCTGTCCATCTATTCTTGTAATCAAAGTCCAGGTCGCAATTGTTGTTAGAACTAAATGAACGAAGTTTTATGGGATAAGGACGAACGCTATTTAATTTGAAGCAAATCGGTTCAGATTTATATATAGCTCCCATACAAATGTTGCTTCCGATTTGACTCTTTCCGCTCTAGAAACCACAAACTATGACAGATTTTCTTCAAATTTGACAAAAACAACTTATATTTCAACTAAAAACAGCTCTGGTAAAAATAGGATAGATCGGTTAAGATTTATATATAGCTCCCATACAAATGTCTCTTCCGATTTGACTCTTTCCGCTCTAGAAACCACAAACTTTGAACAGATTTGCTTCTAATTCGGCACATCAGTTAATGTTTCAAATAGAAACAACTATAGCGATAGTGGGTCACATCGGTTCAGATAATATATAGTTCCCTATTTGATTCTTTCCGCTCTAGAAACCACATATTTAACACTCCATAAAATTTGGGAAAGCGTCTAATATTTCAACTAGAAAACCTTTGCTAAACATGGTTCAGATCGGCTCAGATTTGTATATAGCTTCCATTCATAGTTGTGTTCAAAAATACAGATAGAAGTATGGAATTTGTAGTATATTCTCCTCTTATAGCTGCATCGTATATCACCCGGTTCAAATGTAATGACATTTTTATATCCTACACCATAAGGTATAATAATAACTAAGTGTAGGGTATCATATAGTCGGCCACGCCCGACTTTAACCTTCCTTACTTGTTTTTAATTGGTGTTCGGCATATCAGTTCTACCACGGTATTATTTGGTTAGAACCCTACTTGTTAAGTTCACGGTTTTTAGATTTTTGTAATAGTGTAATACTACGTCAAAATCAAATATGGTCTGGCCAGTCTACAATGAGCATCCTAGGTTTAAGGTAAAAAACAAACACGTCAAGTAGCAGATTTATTTTAAAAATTGCGGACGACATTTGTGAGAAACATTAGGCAATGAACAGTAGATTCCATTAACCCATTTTAACCAAATGTTCGTTCTGTTAAAAATAATCTCTATTTCTAAAGTTCCAAGTCTCTATTTTTTTTTTCAATTGGATGTCCTACAAAAAAAAAAACGATTTCGTAAGATAACACCGTGCGATTTTAATAATTCAATTTCGTACTTTTGCGATTCAATTTTAAATTTTTTATGGGGCCTGACCATTTTTCAAAATGGCATACTGAATATTAGAATGGATTGCGGCCTTA